>CM034312.1:55137544-55567597 GCA_019925795.1 Dendrobium chrysotoxum
TTAAAATCACTCAAAAAACTCCTTAATACATAACAACCACTCCAAATATGAAGTTTTTAGGATGGACTACTCCGGGCTGCGGGGCTACATATCCTAAGGAGGATTTATTCCTCGAGCCTGGTGGCACATCGCCACGAATGGATTCAATGGAGTGTTAAAACTTAAAATTAATTGATTATTAATGATCAAATCAAACAGAAAATCATTAATATAATTATATAAACCAAGTTTTTAGGATTGACTACTCCGGGCGAGTCTTGGTTCCCCGAGTCTGGTGGCACAACGCTACGAACTAGTTGATAGAAAACTTAAATTAATTCAAACTTTTAAAATTAGTAACTAATCAAGGTTATTTGAAATTCATTAACTTTCAAATTTTAATTAATTTAAATCACTTAATTATACATGTTACCACTAGGTAACTCAGTCCTACGAGGCTATTCAATTAATCCCAAGAAAGGTGAAATAAACTTCATGGACTTAGTGAGCAACAAAAGTGGTATCCATTTAAAATTCAAAATTATATTTTAAAATTAATTTTAAATTCATTAATAATTAAACTTTAATTAAATTCTTCTTTAAGCCTTTCAACCAACCAGAACATTAAATAACTTTAACCAATTACCTTATATAAGACTTATCCAAGCCACACAACCTACCTAACACACTTTAGATGATTTTCTAGCATAACCAACTCTAGTATTAAGCTAGGCTGGTGCTTACTTTTCTGTTACATGCATGTGTCGGGTTTTTTGTGGTTTTCATTACATAAAGGTTGTTAGAATTAAGTAATTAATTGATCATTTATTTAATTTATGCACTCTATAGTTTGATTGATGGGCATTAGATTTACTCTTAAGATAATGGTGATTTAAATGTTGATATAATCTTATGCAAGTGGCCATGCTCATACAGGGTATAAAAGTTAAAGGGGGCAAAATAAATAAAGCTTTAAAAATTGACATTTTCTACAGGTGCTTTAGAAACTGTTAAGTCCCCCTTTGAAATTTAAAGAGCATGGCCAAGCATGGCGGTGAATTTGATTATTTTTAATTATTAACTTCTTGAGATTAACTATAACTACTTGAGATGTTTTAATTGTAACTGCATAGGATAACCCTACAGGTGTTCTGAGTCTAGGATTTTCTCTTTTATTAATTGTAATTTGAGATATATTTGATTTATAAAAGTGATTTGAGATGGGATATAAACATATCCTACTTAGATTCCAAAGAGGAGAGGATATCCCTTAGATGAGAGTTTTCCTTTATTTGGAAGCCTAAGTTAGGATATTTTGAATATCTAAGAAGAAAGATAACACCCCTTTCGAGGGAAAATTTCTTTTCACTTGGATATCCGAACCAGATGGATCCAAAGAACCCGTAGAAGGATGAAGCAGTGAAGAGCAAAATGAATCCTAGTTCTCATAGTCACTTGAGTCTTAGGAGTAGAATCTGGGCTATTATCAGTGGTACCCAGCCACTTTACTTTCTGTAGACCCTAGGTTGTAATATTAAAATGCACTTACCTATGGATATTTTATTAATTTAATTAATTATCCGATTGATTGTTTGATGTTGATTGTGATATAGGATTGCATGCTTTTTATAGTTTTTTGGAGCTCTTGCATGTCAATCTTTGTTTTAACTTGGAACCTGATCGGAAGCTTGTGAGGGAACGTTAAAATTCTTTTACTTAAATAAAATTAAATTTTTTAAGGTCACGTAGCAATCTAACATTTTAATAAGTAAGCCCGGGTCTACCGAGAGTTATCATAACATATTTTTTGCATTATTCTTTCCTTTTATTAGGCACCTCCCTGTCAGCGAGTTTTGGCAGACACCTGGCCTTTGAGGGTGCAGATCTATTAAGGGGAATCTATGCATTTTAGGATAAAAATTATTTTAAAGCCATTTTAAAATTACTTTGTTTTAAATTTTAAGCATTTGAGTCTACAGCATGCATTATATTAGTAATAAATTAAATTGAGTCTAAAACTTAATGTAATACTTTATTTAAGTTTCATAATACCCAGTATATATTAAGGGGTCAATTAAGACTACTCTAGATGTCGGCCCTATTCTCCAAAAACCTAACTTAATCAAATATACCTACCACTCTTACATTAATTGACCGAACACATGGTTTTGAAGCGCCTATGTGGTTTAGTTAGCTCCCCAATCTAGGCTGGGTTAACTCCAGATTTGCACTATATTAGCTAGGTTAAGAGACTCATGAGTTTATTGAATAAATTTAAAACTTTTAGTGGTCTCTCTATTAATAAAAGCAAGAGCTATTTTATTATCTCTAACAAGATTTCTTATGATAGGCTACTTGCTATTAAGAATAGTACTAGTTTTACCAAAGCTTCTTTGCCCATTAGGTACCTGGGGGTTCCTCTTTACAAGGGTAGGAAAATGACTTTCTTTTTTATGATCTTATTTATAATGTTCAAAATAAGCTCTACTTATGGAATTCTAATTTCCTTAGCTTTGGAGGTAGACTTACCCTTATTAAAAGTTTTTTGTGCTCTTTACCTGTGCATATTTTTCAAACTTTACAACCTACCCATGCTATGTGTAACAGGATTGAGAAATTTATTAAAAAGTTCTTTTAGCGTGGTTCCAATGTGAATTATAAAGTGATTTGGTCCACTTGGCACAATTGTTGTTGTGTGTTGGAAGAAGGGGCCTTGGGCTGTAAGACTATGTGGGATTTAGCTCATGCTTTCTCTTATAAACTGCGGTTTAATTTTTGTTCCAAACTTTCTCTATGGGCTAATTTTATGATTGATAAATATTGTGCTGGTAAGCATCCCACTATGTGCTTTTATAAGAAGGGTGATTCTAAGGTTTGGAAAATGTTGTGTAACATCAAGTGGAGTGTTGAACCCCATGTCAAATGGGGTTTGGGCAAAGCTAACCTTTTCTTCTGGCAAGATCAGTGGCTAGATGGCTGGTCCATAGAATCCTTGATTTACTCTTCCTCTACGTCTTCCACTAAAGTTAATGCTTTTATTTCTGATAATATGTGGGATTATAATAAACTGGCTGAAATTATTTCGAACACTGTTATTTTTAAAATTTTGAATCTGCCTATTAATATTGATGCTGAGGACTTATTATTATGTGATTTTTCTTATAATGGTATGTTCTCCTTAAAAAAAGCCTGGCATGATTTCAATGAAAAGCTTGGTGTTAAAAAAATTTACTCCATGATTTGGCATAAGAGTATACCTAAGACTATCTCTATTTTTGTTTGGAGAATCATGCATAATTATATTCCTTCTGATGACAATTTGAGAAAGAGAGGTTTTACAATCACTTCTAAGAGCCAATGTTGCTTTCATGAAGAAAATATGCATCATATCTTTATCTCCTACCCGATTGCTATTAAAACTTGGTCTTATTTTAATGACATTTTCAAGTTAAACAAGTTTAACACTCATATTTCTATTAAAACTTTACTTGATTATTGGTTCATTAACTCTAAAGGGCATATTAGAAATGTTATTTCTTCTCTTATATTGTGATTTTTGTGGCTTGCTAGAAATAATTCTATTTTCAATAACTATAAGATGGACTCTCACCACATTATTAGGAGTATTAAAGATAAGGTGTGCAAGCTCTTTAATGTCAACCTTTTGCTTCCAAAAATTTTAAGAATTATTTTTTTGTGGCTCATAGTTTTGGCATATCTTTGCAATATAAAAGTACATTAGAGGATCCTAAGTTTGTGAAGTGGATCAAACCCCCCCAGAATATTTATAAGTTAAACGTTGATAAGGCAGTGAAGAATAGCTCTTATGGATGTGGTGGGATTATTAGGGATGCGCAAGGTAACTTGGTTTTGGCCTTTGCTTCCCCTTTGGAGAAGTGCTTGGTGGTAGTGGCTGAACTTGCTACTATTCTTAATGGTCTAAAGCTTATATTTCTCTTCGTATTACAAATATTTGGATTGAGGTGGATGTTGTGTCTAGTATCCATTGCCTGATGAAGCAAATGGAGAGTATTTGCAATCCAAATCTTTTCTACCTTATCGGTGAGATTAATCAGCTTTTGATTTTTGTTAACTTTATTATTACTCATGTCTTTAGAGAAGGGAACTCGTGTGCTAATTTTCTTGTTAATTTGGGGTGCAATTTGGATGTTATTACTAATTTCTCTGTTACTAATTTACCTAATCTTCTTAAAGGTATGATTAGGTTGAATAAAATGGGATTACCGTATGTTAGAGTTTAGGTTCTTTTTTGCACTTTTATTACTTGGCTTTCCTTCTGTTGTTTTACCCGGCATGAATTTAGTTATTTTTGATGCCATCAGCTTTGTCTTTTATCTGATGCAGTAGCTTTTAGATTGGGGCTTGAGCAATGATTGCAATTTTTCTTACCCGAGAATTTACCCCTATTGTTGCTTTTCTATTCCTGGGAGCCTTATGTCAGGTTGGCTGTGCTGGTTTCTATTGAAGGGGTGCTAGACGGATTGGCCTGGCTGGTTGCATTTTTGGGGGTTCTCGAATTTCTGCTGCTTGTTGTTGAGGGAGTGCTAGACAGGTTGTCCCAACTGGTTGTATTTTTGGGGGTATGTTATTGGCTGGTTTATGGGGTGCCCCCTCTGTTTGTTTTTTTTTTGTTGGTTTCAGTTGTGATTTTCTTTCATCCTATTACTACTGGCTATTTTCTGGGTTCTGGAAGGTTTTATCTACTGCCAACTTAGTTGTGATGGCCTATTATCTGCTAGTGCTTTCCCTTACTCAATTTTGCTGCATCTTCCTATGCTTGAGTGAGTATGGGTTTAGAATTGAGTGGAATTAGGGTGATACTCATGATGGTTGGGGCAGGACTATCTTCCTGAGCTCTTTTGGCCTTGATTTCATTGCTGGCTTTATCACCCCTTTTCTGGATTGTTTGGTTTTTTTGCTAGTTCTGGGAGCTGGATTTATTTCTGTATTGGCTTCTAATTTGATTGTGGGTTCTATCGTTTGTATTATTGCCCTACAGTTTTTGTTTGGTATAGCTGGGTGGCTTCCAATTTGGATTGTAGGGGGTTAACTGATGCTTTATGTGTTATTGTAGTTGGGTATTACAGTACTGTGATCACTTATTTTAATCTTTAAAAATAAAAAAAATAAAATAATGGGTAATTAAGCTGGGTTTGGATATAGTTCTCTTCTTTAGCTCCAAGGAAGAACTTTTATAAGGTGTTTGGAGCTAGACGAGCATTAGATTGCAAGTTTGAATGCTTGGGATGGAAGCGTTGATAAACATTTATGGGACTTATCACCATAACCACCAAATGATTCAAAATCACTGAAAGGATGTAAAAGAAGGCCTGGGGAGCAAGAACAAGATGAGAAACCATTTAGAGGATCTCTAGATGTAGAATAAACTCTGAATGAAACGTTTACTCATTTTGACATATTCCATGCTTTGGTAGCCAATCCAAGGGCTGGGATCACTCAGGAGAATGCTTTGGATGTTTATCATCTATAATAAGTAGTTAGGGAATAGGAGATGAGCAAGGAAGTGGCTTAGTAAGCTAAAAATGACATGGGGTCATTTTCCCCATGTGGGGACCATTAGGTTGGTTTGAGATGAACCAGGGTGTAGGTTGGGTTCAGGATGTTTCAGGAATATTCTAGAGGGTGTTTAGAGAAAATCAAACCAACTGTTGTCAAGGGATTTACAGTGCTTATCGATTTTGACTTTTTTTTTTAACATTTTTAGATGCTTTGAGCATTAAGACTAGTCAACAAGGGTCACGCCTCCTAGGATAGATTATTAGCAGTCTATAGAAGCTATTTGACATATCGAAGGGACTTGATTGAGTGTTTTTAAAGTTTGAATGAGGAAGACCATACATGAATGAATTTGACCAATCCATGTGAGTTGACCAAATCAACTCATAATGAATTGACTAAAACCATATCTTATGTGTAATTAGAAGGTCAAATGGTCTGTTTGAGCAATGGGGCAAGTCTAGTTAATCATGTGCAAGGGTGAGACCCAATTTAGTATAGTTTGATCAGTCTTGGGTTGGGTTGACTAGGTCAACCATTAACAAGGTAAAGTCGACCAAACATGTCCAAATTTGGAAAAGCTTTGATGAATTTAATTTGATGAAATTTTAGGGAATGATGAGGGTTAAATTATATTAATGTAGAGGTTTGACCAATTAAGCTAGCTTGAGCTAACACAATCAGGTCAATTGGGTCAACTTCTAGCTTGAGGAGTTAGGGTTGATAAGTTTAGTATATAGAGCTACTATGGTGAAAACTTGGATAGGGCTTAAAATAAACATTCCTGTATCATATATAGTGCATTCCATTAGGCAAGCTCAAAGTAGGTTAGGGTTTAGCCACTTGGCTTTTAGGTTGGCGAAGGTATGGTTTAGTATTGAGACTAGCAAAGAGATGTTTAAGGTTAGAGTTAAGGAGTCTGGGGTCCAATGGCTACTTCTAGGTCATTTAGACTAGTCATTAGATGCAAGACCGAGCAACAGACCAGGTAGTGTTTGAGAAGCTAGGGTAGGGAACCTATTATTGAGTCCTTGGTGTTTGATGAAGCTAGGTATTATTATAAGCATATGATGTCAAGCCTTTTTTTTTTTTGGTTGATGACTACTATTATTGCTTCCACCGGAGGGATAAAAGATAGGCTAATAGAGCTTAAGTAGAAGCAACAATAGCAGTCATCAATTTGATAACCCCAATACCGCTTAATCCTACACCCAAGCAAACACAAGAAAATGAAAAGAGTAGGACTAAATAAAAAGAAATAACAAGAATGGAACCACAGAACCGCACCACCACTGGTAGGAGAATTTCAGTCACCAGCACCACCCCAGTAATAAGATGCAAATGTAGCCCACAGGCGCAACCAAAGCCACCAGCAGACCCCCCAAAAATGCCAAACAGCCTTACTAACAACCAGCTTCGAAACACACCGAATAATCAAAAACCCCAATAAACCAAAAGTAGTCAACACAGTAGCCAAGCAAGGGAGGAACTCCGGTAACCAAAATTCCCAAAGATAGGACAAAGCCAACACAATAACAAAATTATAATGGTTATCACACATAAAACCCCCAGTAATCCTCCCAAAGAGGCTTGCAGACATAACCCCCAAACAGCACCGAGACACACTACACCTAGGAGTAGAAGAGTAGTAAATAAGGAAAACATCAGTATACTAAATGATGCAATCACAGCTCAAGCCCATCAGCACAACACACATAAAAATGTTGTGATGATGCAAAGAACTAAAGCAGATAGAGGACAGCACCAGAAAAACCAATGATTGAAAATAAAAAAAAAGAAACCATGACCCAAAACCAACAAGTGACAGAGAAAGTAGCAGAAAACCAAACACCACAGCAAAAATAACTAATGCAACCAAAAAATAAGTAGACCAAAGGCTACACCTAGATGAAGGCTAAATTCTAACATATGGAAGCCCCATTTTATCCAACCTAATAATGCCTTTAAGTAACATAGGTAAGTTAAAATTAGAGAAATCAGTAAGACAATCCAACATACATCCCAGATTAGCTAACCAATCGGCACAAGCATTCCCTTCCCTATGAATGTGAGAATAGAAAAGTTAACAAACATCAACATTTAATTGATTTCTCTAATAAGGTAAAAAAGATCCGGATTGCAAACTCTATTCATTAGTTTCATCAGGAAATGAATAGTGGAAGTGGCATCCACTTCAATCCAATTATTGGTAATATCAAGCGAGAAGCATAATTTCTACCCGTTAAGAATAGCATAAAGCTTAGCCCTAACCACATAACACTTCTCTAACAGGCCAGCAAAAGCCATAATCATGTTACCATTATCATCCCTGATAATGCCACCACACCCAAAAGCATCATTTTTAACAGATCCATCCACATTAAGCTTAAAAGTATTAAGAGGAGGTTTCATCCAGTACACCAGATTTAAGATCCTCCAAAAAGTAGCTAGTCTACAGAAAAATGCCAAAATTATGGGCAACAAAAGAATAATTCCTGAAATTTTTAGAGGTCACAAGATTGGCAGCGAAAAGCTTAAAAACTTTGTCCTTGACATTTTGAATAATGTGATTGGCATCCATGCGAATATTATTAATCATAGAATTATTTCTAGCAATCCATAAATAACACAAAATCAAAGAAGGAATAACATTTCTGATATGCCCTTTAGAATTGATTAACCAAAAATCAAGCAAAGTATTGATAGACATATTAGCATTAAAAAAATTTTATTTGAATGTCTTCAAATAGTACCAAATTTTAATAGCAATCGGACCAGAGATAAAAACATGATGCATGTTTTCCACATGAAAGCAACATTGGCACTTAGAAGTAATAACAAAGCCTTTCTTCCTCAAATTGTTGCCAGTAGGGACATAATTGTGCATAATTCTCCACATAAAAAAAATGGTCTTAGGGATACTTTTGTGCCAAATCATAGAAAACACCTTCTTAATGCATTTTTTTTCCCTAAACATATGCAATGCATCCATTAAACTAAACATGCCGTTATGAGACAAATCACATAATAACAAATCGTCAGAATCAATATTAATGGAAGGTTGAGAATTTTGAAAATAACATCACCATTGAGAGTATTAGCCAGTTTAATATAGTCCTAAGTGTTATCAATGATAAAAGAGTTCATTTTAGTAGCGGTAGTGGAGAAATAAATGAAAATGAAATCAATGGACTTACCTCCAAGCCACTGATCTTGCCAGAAGAAGATATTAGCTCTACCAAGCCCCCATTTAACATGAGGTTCAGCCCTCCACTTAATGTTGCAAAGTCTTTTCCACACTCTAGAGACCCCAAATTTATAACAACACATAGAAGTATGCTTACCGATACAATACTTATCAATCATAAAGTTGGACCAAAGAGAAAGTCTAGAAAAGAAATTGAACCACAATTTAAAGGAAAATGCATAAGAAAGATCAATCATGTTTTTACAACCCAACACCCCTTCATTAAGAACCCCACAACACTTGGTCCAAGAGGACCAAATAACTTTAGAGTTCACACAAGAGCCATGCTAGAGGAACTTATTGATTAATTTCTCAATTCTATTACAAACAGTAAGCATAGGTTGCAGGGTTTGAAAGGAATAAATTGGTAGAGAATATAAAACTCTTTGGATAAGAGTTAATCTACCACCAAAACTAAGAAAATTAGAGTCCCAAGAGAGGTGTCTCTTCTACACAGAAGTAATAAGATCAGCAAAAAGAAAAGTTTTCTTTCTACCATTATAGAGAGGGGCCCCTATATACTTAATAGGTAAAGAACCTTGAGAGAAGCCGGTATTATGCTTAATAGTGATAATGCGATTATTGGAAACCTTGTTAGAAACAATAAAGTAGTATTATTTTTATTGACAAAAGACCACTACACTTTTCAAACATATTTAAAAACCTCATAAGTTTATTAACCCGATTAATAGAAGCATTAGAGAAAATAATAACATCATCAGTAAAATATAAATGAGAAAAAGGAAAGCTACCCATAGTTCTAAAGTAATTATTAGGAAAGCTCTCATAAAGGTTAATAAGCCCTCTAGACAAATACTCCATGGCAATAATAAATAGGGCAGGAGAGATAGGATCACCTTGTCTCAACCCATGAGAGGACTTAAAAAAACCATGACTTTTGCCATTAATAATTACAAAAAATAGGAATTTTCAATAGACTGTTCAATAAGGTTAACAAAAATAGAATTGAAACCAAATAAGTGCAAGATGTGATAAAGAAAATCCCAATTAATATGATCATAAGCTTTGGCAATATTTAATTTGAAAATAATGTTACCACCAAGCACCCTAACATCCAAGTCATTCAAAATCTCTTGAGCTAACAAAATGTTATCTGAAATAGATCTCCCTTTAACAAAACCAATTTGATTAGGAGCAATAATTTATGGAAGTAAAGGAGTAAGGTAGTTAATAAGTATTTTAGAAATCACTTTACTAAAAAAAGTACAAAGACTGATAGGTCTAAAGTCATTCCAACAAGAAGCCCCATTCTTTTCAGGAATAAGCGTAATGGAAGAGGAAGAAAATAAACTTGGGCATATGGTTACCAGCAAAGAAATCTAAAATAGCATTAAAAAGATCAAAACTCACAATGTCCCAGGATTTTAGGAAAAACATAGTTGTGTAACCATCAGGACCCACAACAAAATTAGAATTCAAATAAAAAATTGTATTCTTAAGTTCCTCAAAAGTAGGGGGACAGTAAGAGCCAAATTATCATCCTGGTTAGGAATAATACTAGGATTATCAATAGGGATGGGAGTAAAATTATTATTAAGAAATTTTTTTAAAAATTCCACACCAGAGTTGGCAATTTCCCCAACATCTTTAGTATACGAACCATCAGCACAAGCAATTTTATGAATCTAATTTCTAGCTCTATTCCTTTTAACTAAAGCATGAAAATACTTAGTGTTATTATCCCTGTCAATCAGATGCTTAGAAGCCACTTTCTACTTCCAATAAGTTTCCTCCTGGTCATGTAAATTACACAAAACATTTTTAGCATGTTGAAGCGCATTAAAATTATCATCAAAAGGATGGTTTTGCAAAATCTGCTCCAAAGAGGTAACTTTCTCTTCAACAGTGACAATGTTAGTAAAAATATTTTTGAAGACATGCCGATTCAACCAATTAATTTTTTTTCTTAAGTCTTTTTCAACTTAAGCCATAATCTATTCATACTAAAGATAGAATTATTAGGTTGAAGGGGGCATGCCAATTCTCCTGCACCATGTCAATGAAAGAGTGATAAAGAAGCCATATATTGTGGAATCTAAAGTTACAGCTGGAGATATCATTTGTAAGCCTAATCGTAATAAGCAAGGGGGAGTGATCAGAAAGGGCTCTATTAAGATGTTCAACATTCATAGAAGGAAAATTGTTAACCCAACTATTATTAAACAAAATAAGATCCAGCCTTTGCCAAAGATTACCATGGTTCCAAGTAAAATTGCTACCAGTACAACCAATATCAATGAGGTTGCAATCTAATATCATGTTATTAAAGTCCTCCATAGTTTTGTAAAAAGGAGTAGACCCCCCAAGTCTTTCAACTAGGGAGGAAATAGTGTTAAAATCTCCACCCACCATCTAGGGAGAATTAATACTATTATGAAAAAGAATAAGTTGGTCCCACAAAATCTTTCTATTGCTATGAGAAGAAGCCATGTAAACAAAAGAAGAAAAATAATGAGAGTGCATAAAACCAATACTACAGTGAATCACCAGAGTAAAATCACCCACAATATCAAAAACAAAAAGAACCTTCCAAATAACCCAAATCTGATTAGAAATATTAGCCACAGCATGATTAAAACCAAAAAATCAAGTAGTACTATTCATTTTATCACTAAAATAAAAGGCTCAATAACAATAATCATGGAGAAATTATGAATGCGACACAAGTTCTTCACTCTAACTCTAGTAGAAGGGCACCCAATACCCCTCACATTCCAAATAATAGACTTAATCATAAGAATTTAAATAAGAAGATTGAGATCGGATGGTTCTAGGGGATTTAAGAATGACATTTTTATGTTTATTATTCTTTTTGGATTGAATTGAATGAAATTCACTCTCCTCCTCTCTAGCTTCCTTGTCTATATCAACATGATTTTCACAAACATTCATAGAAACCAAATTCTGATAAACAATTTGAGAATCCTTACAACCCTTTTCCATATTAGAACCAGAGTTAATATTACCCTCCAAAATATCCTCTTGAACAAGTTTTCCTTCTTCCAAATTCTGCTCTCCCATTACCTACACATGGGAAGTAGAGGAAAAATTAACATTTGGATTTCACTCCTTGTTATTAATATCAAAACCAATTTCAACTAAGTTCTTATTAGTAGAACAAGTTAATGGACAACTAGTAAGCATATTGTTATGCTCAACCAGCATAACATCCATTTGATATTTTGAATTGGTTTCCCTCCCAGAAACTAAATAGATATTGCCAACAATACCAGACGGAGGATCCACAACCCCTCCAAACTTGAGGGATTGATTAGAGGGATTATCACCCATTTTAAGCAATGACGGGGCCACCGGTTCATGGTCAGGATTGTCCCTTAGATAGTTATGCTCCTCAACCATTTCCTGCACAAGGTTAGCAACCTGAACATAGACATGATTCTTCATAATATTTTCCCCCTCCAAATCTTTATATGTTTCCTTATGCTTGCATAAATGAGGATGTCATTTAAAGCATTTAGAATTACCATGACCATGCATTTTACAATAACCACAAAATATCGACAAATTTTCAAGTTCAACTTTTTGTTAGTATCCATTGAGCTTAGAGCCAATCCATATTTCCTTAGGATGTTTCTTCAAAATATCCATTTCAACCATAACCTGAGCAAAAAATGGCCTAGAAACTGAAGCAGTAGCTTATTCCATCTGTAATGGTCTACCAAAGATAGAAGCTAGTGCAAAAAGGATTTGAGAATTAAAAAAAGCAGCCTTCAGATTTGGAAATGAAATCCACATAGGGGCTATAGGCTATTCCTCTCTAACATCAAAATCCGGAGTCCATTTAAGTAGACGCATTTGGTACCTTGAATGTAATACGCTCTTCAAAAATATGACTATAATCTAAATCATTTGAGAGTTGTACAGCAACATGGAATTGATCCATCCTTCCAATAGAAAAGGTTTTAGAAAATTTGAGGTTCATGAAAAACTTGCAAATAATATCCAATTTTGGTCGTCGTAACCCAAATTTCCCACAAGGGTAAAGGCGAAAGGAGCGGTAAGATGAGAGATAACTTTATCATCAAGCAACAAAGCCAGTAAGCCCTTCAAAGAAGTATGAACGAAATCAATCTTAGAGGCAGATGATGAAGAACCATAGGCAAGAACTTACTTAAAGGACCGTGACTTAGCTTCCACATTCGTAGTGAGCCAAGGGTTCGATGATGACTGCGTCGTCATCACCCAAAACTTCCAAAAGTGCTAAAGGATACAAAACAAAACCACAAAACCTAACGAAAAATAGAGAGCAATTAGTAAAAAATGATTAAAACCAGGCAAAAAAAATGATCCATGATGAAGAAAATGGATGCCCGAGCAGGAGCCCTAGAATCGCCTCAGAATCACCAGAGAATAGAGAGTCGTTGTATTTAAAAGCCAACATATGATGTCAAGCTTGAGATGGATTTTTAGAGGTTTAGGGTTTAAATGACCTTAGTAAAAAATGAGGTCAATAACCACCTCTTTGCTTTCTTATAAAATGCCTGCTCATTCTTAAGGATTAATGTAATCTTCTTTTGATTATATATTTTCTTTTTGAATTTTGGTTGATTGGGTAATATGATGCCTGATATTATCCTAATCTAACTACTTAAATATGCTAGTTTGGGTTCATTTCCCTTTCAAGCATTCACCTATATATAAAATGCATGTTGATTCATAAGGATTGATGTAATCCTTCATTGATAATATCATATCTCTAGACATCTAGTTAACTAAGTAATATGTTTCATAGTATTTTCTTAGTATAACCCTCCTTTGTCTGATTAAATTTGCTTGTCTGGGATCATTTCCTGTTCAAGAATTTACCTGATTAAATTTGCTTATCTTGGATCATTTCACATTCAAGCATTTACCTGGTTATATCCACTTGTTTGGATCCCATTCAAGCAATTTCCTCATTAAACAAGATTATTTGGGATCATCTCCCTTTCAAGCATTTGCAAGTGTAAAGTTGATTATTTGTAAGCATTCTATCTTTCAAGCACATTGCCTGCTTAAATATGCTTGTTTAGGTTCTTTTTTTCCTTTTAAGTACTTTCCTACTTAAACCTGTTCATTTGAAGTAGTTTCTTTTTTGGACATTTGCCTATCTTAAATCATTACCAACTTAAATCAGTGCCTACCTAATTTTATGAATTATGTTAGTCAACTCGGTAAATGCCAACATGTGTGATTTACTTTTCAAGTTCATCACACCTATTGGGGTTCCATTTGTTCACTTAATTTTTAGCTAAGCTCATTGAAATCTCAAATCTTAAAATTCATTCAAGCTAGCACTATGTTACTATAGTGTTCTATGAGTTCATCAAGCAGTACGAACCTAGCTCTTTGTCTCTTACCTCGGCCTATCAATCATCCATTCAAGCACTAAATCATATATCCAAATCCTTATGATTAGTCTAGATCATTCTAAGATTATACCTAAGCCAATGTAGGTAACCCAAGATCATAGGCCTAGTCCCAATTAGCCCTGCTTGACCATATGTTTATACCAAGGACCCTTTCATTCTTGAGACACCTTGCCTTGAGTCTGATGACTAGTCTAAGTGGAAAGTTCAAAAAAGTTGTTAAACCTCATAGAACTAGCCCGAGGATCACCAAGAGAAGGTGTAAATTAGTAATTTAAAAATCCTAAGTAGGAACTCTATTCTTTTTGTAAATTTTTTAAAAACTTTGAAATAAATAGTTTGATCACCTGATGTGAAAGTTAATAATTTAACAGCAATTAAAATAATGATGATGAAATTTAATTAACATAGTATCTCATATTTTCACCAAGCAGTTATCAAAGAAATTAAGTGCAAAATGTAAAATGCCAAAAATGAAAAAGTATACCATAAATTTTATAGTATTTCGATCAACCTTGACCAACATCCACTCCAAGGAGTCCTCCACTCTAAGAATTGCACTAACAAAAAGTGACTCTCCTTTTGCTCCCATAACAAGGCAATGAAGCCTTTACAGACTCACTTTCACCAAACTTGATGCAGCAGAGTGCCAGAAGCAATGTCACCTCCCTTGGTGATAGAAGCGAACCTTGAATCCTTTTTCTCCCTCCTGGAGAAGGCAAAGAACCCCGAATCCTTTTTCTCCATCCTAAAGATAGCAGAGAACCTCAAATCCTTTTTCTCGCTCTTGGAGAAAGCAGAGTACCTCGAGGACTTAACTTTCAATCTCCTCTCCCAAGAGAGCCTTCAAGAACTAATCGAGGCCACAGGAGGAGCAAGGGTGTAGCTAGCCCGGAGAAACCATGTGATCCCCTTACACTCCTTTTTCCTCACACTCAACCTCACCTTCTCCTTCCTCTCAAAACCTGGATTTCTTTCAAAAGCTTCTCTCTCAGATTACCTTCAGCGATCACATAATCCTCTCTTATTCTTAGATATTCTTAAAAATATTGCTTAAATATTGGGCTTATAAAAACCATAAAAATTTAAGTTGATCGTCACTATTCGTACAGTACGATTGGAATTCATACAGTACAATAAGTTTAAAAACTAGACCTATATAGTATGATGTAAATTATTATTCAGATGAATTATTCAACTTTTTGAACATATCGTATAGTACGATCTATTTGCTTTCTCTCTATTCTTACAGTATGATTATTGAGATGAATGGAAATCATCTCTATCAATCATCCCATACTACTATCATCGTATAGTACGGTTAGTTGATTTCATGTCTGTCATCAAGTATGATATAAACATCCTACAGTATGATTAGTTTAAAATTTATGGTTTCATTTGGTACGATCTTTAGGATGACCAAATTTCATCTCTATTAATCATACAGCACAATCAAGATCATACAGTACGATCTGTTATTATTAATTAAACCATGATTTGATTGACTAATTGTGGGGGTTAATTTAAGTAAGATTTTAAATTTCTTACAGTACGAATAGAATCGTACAGTACAATTAATTTAAAATCAATTTTTTATAAATCTTACTTAATTTATCTGGTGGCTATGGTTTATAGATTGTAATGAATCATATAATATGATCCAGATTATACAGAATGATTAGTTCATAGAAACTAATTTTTTAATTAGCTGTTATGTCCATTCTTTCTATAATTGATCATATAGTATGATTATAAGTTAGACAGTACTATTAATAAGAAAATTTTAACTTTTAATTTTTTTCTCACTCCCTTTATTTGTGTGCATAGTCACCCAATTACATACACTCTTATGTGGCCAAACTCAAGAAATAAAAAATAAAGAAAAATAAAAACACAGACTTTATTAACTTGACATTCTTATTCTATCCAAACTTGAGCTTCTAGTAGCCTTGAGCAGTGTATGTTTTACCTATAATGTTAGTGCTCATATACAAAAGAAATATCTAAACTATACAATAAGAAAAGTAATAATTCAATCAATAATGTTTGTCATCATCAAAATCATAAACTAGGGATCCTAGATTGAAACATAAGTGATATAGACCAAGCCATTGAACCTCAAGCTCTTTAAAGTATATTTAAACTTCCCCAATCCATTTTAAACCCTGAAGCATGCTTTAGTTGGCACAAGAACTTAAGCAAAATAATGATCCACATCCTGCATACCTAGTAGACAACATTATACCTGAAATTAGCCTATTGACTTCAAACCCTATCTGAGCTCTCACCCTAGGAGCTTCACACATTAAATGCAATAACCCTAGATCCCTATGGTAGGGGTTGACCCAGTCAACCTACTTGAGCTAGGTAAAACTATCAATAGGTCAAACCCTTGCATTTACCTCCTATAGCCTATTTCACTCTACATCACCTCACTCAACTGTATCCATAAAAGCTTCTAAAGTTTCGTACTCACCTATTCCACATTCCTAAGTCAAAGGTTGACTTGGTCAACTCAAACCAAAATTGATCAAATTAACCTAGGTTGAGTTAAACCCCTATATACATGCAACTAACATGCTCTCATTACTTAAGCTCAGCCTAATGAACCTCCTAAATATGCTTAGACCATAGCCTAACTCATTCAGGTTGAGTTGACTATGTCAACTTATATGAAGTGGTCAAATCAAGTCAATCATGGTGTCATGCATTCAAAGTTCAAAGCCATTGAACTAAACTCACTACATTTGATCTAATTAAGCTTGACAGATCTCTTAAGGGCTACCCTAGAAACCTTGATGAAGGTTTACTAGTCGAAGTGGTCAATTATATTACAAATGTTCAAACCATGTTAACACTTTATTCCACCAAACACCAACTATTTTGGCTCATTAGAATGAGTTTCAAGATCCTTACTAAAGATGTCTAAACCCAGCCCAAGGGATATCTTAGCTTGGGTTTGACCCAATGGTTCCCATATGGGAAAATAAAACTAAGTCATTTATTACTTAACCATCTAAAACACATGTAGATATCCCAGCCAAAGCCCTAGATCAATCTCAACCCTTTATTTAAACCCTAGAGGCTAGAATATGCTAAACTAAGGAAAATACTCATACTAAATTCACTACCTACCAAGACCCTCTCTAGAGAAACCTTGATTTCATTTTTCCTTCCTAGACCCTCATCCATCTTTCCCAAGTAAAATCCTAGCATTTGGATGCTACCGATAATGAGATCTTGCAAGCTCTACCAGTTTCTCCATCCCAAGCTTCCAAACTCCTCATATGTTGCTCCTCCAAGTTGAATTACTTTAATAATTCATCTCTCCTGGCATTAAGGAAGAGAATCTAATCATTAGTCTACTCAAATACCACTTCCATGAAAGTAAAACTCATATCCTAATTTTAGACCTACAGTTTCATAGTTTGTATTGAATCCATTATATGAATCCTTCAAACTTCATATAATGGAAGATTAGGTATACCCTATGCTCTATAAATGATTTCACACATTGAGTTTGAGTCCATAGCTCATTATAAATAAGAAAAAAATCCCTAGCATCAGTTGTCTCAAGGTGTAAAACATAATCTGGATCATCCATCTTTCATGTATTCATTTGAATAATTCAAATTTGGTTAGGTCACTCATGTATACAACCCCTATATTATACTATTGAGCAGGTTAAATTCAATCTATCCAATTGAGTGACCACAAAATTGAACAGCTGGTATACATGCTAATGTTGATAAGTGGCTGGTCACCATCTTTTGCTTCATCAAACCATGGTGAGCCACCTATAAAGTTCATGCCTCATCAGTTTTGCCATCCAATTACATTTAAAATGAATTATAAATTTATTTAATGCATCAAAGCTTCATTAAACCAAAATAAATTATTTATAGAGCCAAAATTCATAAATTAGGGCTCTATGGATTTAAATTTTTGAAGCTCTTTAATATAAAATTATTTTCCATATAATTTGATAACTATTTGGTGATTTATTTCAATTATACTACCTGCTATTTTTTATTAAATACTTATCAAACATTTATCAGATTGACCCCAATTTTGGCTGAGAAAAACTTTGGGATGTTACCTACATCACATAATTTTCTTAGCCTTAATTCAAGTCACCACTAGCATAATTTGATTTTCAATAAATGGTTCATATTTTAACTCAAATATTGGAAACATCATTACATGAAATCCATAAATAGTTAGGGTTTGATACTCTTGTGTTTTTTTGGTCCTTAACCTTGGATTAGATACACTTGATTTCAACCTATTTGAAATATTAGACAAACCTAGGTAATTGAACTTAGTTATAGGTTTAGCAAACATAGAAAAATTCTTGGAAATTCATTTAAAATCTAGTGGGGATGAAAATCAAACATAGTAAACTTAATGAGATTTTAAATCCTAATTATTAATTTGGTGGTAATTAGGGATCATTAAAGCATAAAATTAACAAACCCTAATTTTTGCCCCAAATTTGGGCTTAAAATTTATAGAATTTATAATTAATTAAATAAAAATCATAAAATAAAAAATAAATAGCATTCAATTAAAAATTGAATGTATAATCAAAGAAAATTAATATCCCTATGAAATTTCATCTAAAATAACTTTAATCACAACTTAGGGTTCAATTAAATTTTAAATAAATAAAATCATATAAAATCATCCTTAGGTCAAGCTGACCTCAAATTTTTATTGATTATATATTGGGTTATCCCTAACCCATGGTATCAATAATCTAATAAATTGAATTCATTGGATCAAATAATTACAAAGCCCTATATTCCTTCTATATGAAGGAATTAAATAAATCAATTAAACTTCAACTTGACCTCAAAGACCCATGCCCTAAAGGAAGAAGCTGAGCACTCTAGAGCTCTAGTGATTCAAGTTTCCCTCTAGCTTCCCTTTCCATCATTTTGTTGTGTTCCTTTGTTGTTTCTTTTTTATTTTTTATACTTTTCGATGGCCTGGGGCCTTTTTTAGCCCTTTGTTATTTTGTCAGTTTCATTTTTAGTGTTTAATTTTTCTTTTCTTCATCTATTTTCCTGACCAAAAGGCAACTCCGCTGCCTTCTAACCCTTGGAGATCTAGCAAACCCTCGATTATAGATAAGTAGTCTATTTTTATAGGTATTTATGGGAACAACACCTCACATTGTTTTCATGATGTGGTGTCTAGTTCTAGATCTTCCTCTGTGCTTCATATTTATATTGTTCATACTTCTTATAAAGATATTCCTACAGTAATATTTGGGGAAAATGTGATTGAAAAATTGGCTTCTCCTTTGAGTTTACTTTATTTGGAAAGTTTGTGATCGATGGGTTTGATCTTTTTTTATAAATTTAAAGCTTTTTGGATCAATTTTTGTTGGCCTTCTGGATGCATGGCATATTGCGATTCAACTCTCTAACGATTTAGATTATAGTAGGATTTTTTCTAGAAGAGCATACTAATTTAATGTTTGTCAAATGAGAGTTCTTAAATGGAAGTTGTTCTTTGATATCAAATAAGAATCCCCCATTGTTCCTGTGTGGTTCTCTTTTCTGAATCTAAGACTTCATAAGTATAATCATCAAATTCCATATGCTTTAGCCTCTTTTTTTTGGTAGAGCACTCCAAACTAACCAAGAGACAGCTTTTCGTTCTTTACATTCTATTGCTCATGTTCTGGTTGAGTTCTATATATATCAAAAAGGTACCCAAATGAGGTTTGAGTTGGTCCAAAAAAATATGGCTTAACTTCAAAAGGTTGAAATTGAAAAAATGCATTTTCTTGTAATCACTATAAAACCCATGGATTTGTTATTTTTGAATGCTTTATTCTCCATCCTTATCTTAGGCATCAAAAAGTTTCCTCTAAGGAAACTATTGAGCCTGGTTTGGTTGTTGGATCAGCTGAAGAGGCTCAACCTACATCTGATTGTAATGAAATTCATAATGAACTTATTGCACTCAAAGACGCTCATAATCCTACCCCCCCCCCCCCCCTAATTTCTAAACATCCTGAGGGAACATGCCACAATAATTTGAATTTTTTAATGGTGAACATTTAGATAATTTAATGGAGGATGCTAATGAACTAGTGTTAATTAATTCTGCCCTTCAAATTATTGGGATTAAACCTCCTAATATTCAGAATGATCAAGCTATTTTAGATATTGTTCTGTCTACTGTGAAAGGAAAGAATACTATTTTTGAGACTGGTATGAATGATAATCTTGCTCTCTTACAAATGTCATGTGGTTTAAATCAAAATAATGTTCATATTCAAATGTCTAGTTTTTATTATGGTAAACCTATTAACTCTATCATTATTTTTTCAGCTGCTAATACTATTTTGGAGGAGGGGGAATTTGTGGCAAATTTGAACTCCAATTATAATTTTGCTAAACAATTAAATTCCATTTCTAGTATTCTGGATTCTTTAACTGTTATTTCTTCAAACTTGAATATTATGGCTAGTGAAAATTCTAAGCATAACGATGGGTTTACTAAAGCTTCCAAAAAGAAATTCAAGAATTTTAAAAATCACTTAGGAATACTAGGTCCCAAACCACTATTTTATCTTCTAATGGTTAAGTCTCTTATTCAGAATTTTAGGTAAAAGTTTGAGGAGGTTGTAAGACCTCAATGAACTGTCCCTAAGGCACACTAAAATGCAAGCAATACTATCACTTGATGTGGAAGCTAGTACACTTATCAAAAGTTACAAAGATAGTGATGATATTCTAAATAAGACATCGTAATATCAATCATAGATTTCCAACCAAGCAGTTATAACTGAAAATAAAATGAAAAAAATTAAAGTGCAAAAAGTTAAAAATTAGAATGAGCACACCAGATTTATAATGGTTTGGTCAAACCATGACCTACATCTACTCCCTAGAGTCCTCCTCTCCGAGTATTGCACTATCACTATAGTGTCTCTCATTTAGCACCCCCCCCCCACCCACCCCCATCCCCCGAGCTAGGTGGAGAAGCCCTTACAAAATCTCTTCGACCAACCCGGTGTGGTAGAGGATCATAATCCTTACACAGGCAGAGAACCTTGAATCCTTTTTCTCCCTCCTAGAGATCGCAGAAAATTAGAATCATTTCATAGGTAGAGAACCTCAATTTCTTTTTCTTCCTCTTGAAGATGGTAGAAAACTGGAATCCTTTCATTGGTAGAGAACCTCAAATCTCTTTCACCCTTCCTGGTGCGGTGGAGTAGCCAGGTCCTTTGACACCAAAGATATTTTCTTCCCAAAACTTCCCCCAAGACAAACCTTCACACATAGAGGAACTCATGTGCAACTTCATCAGAGCAACCATGTGAAACACTCTCTCACACTCCCTTAAAACTCATAAGGATCGTCTCCCTTTCTTATAAACCTCAAACTTTATCTCTCTAGCTTAAGGCTCTCTCTTCAAGCTTTCTCAAGAAGAAATCAACTAAATGAATGCCAAAAACACTATTATAAAGTCTTATGAGAAAGCTTAAATAGAGAACTTAAAAAAATCATAAAAATTTAATTCAGTCATCAAAGATCTTACAGTACGATCACAGGATCATCCGGTATGATGTACAGAATTTGACATGTTAGTATTGTACGATCATAAGTACGAATGACCAGTCGTATATTATGATCAGTTCAATTTTGCCTGTTAGTGCTGTACGATCATCTGTATGAATGACCAATCCTACAATATGATTAGTTCAATTGAAATGCAGTTTGTCCAAGACGAATCATGGGATGACCAAATATCATCTCTATTGATTGTATAGTATAATCTTATTTGTACAGTATGATCAAAATATCAAAATTAAGCATATTTGTTTAATTAATCACAAGATTAATTTAGGTAATATTTTAAATATCGTACCTACGATTAGTTTCGTATAGTATGAATAGAACAATAATTCAAATTAAAATTTTTGGCTAATTTAATGAACGATGGGGTTTCTAATTATAACAGATCATCTAGTATGATGCGGTGTTCGTACTATATGAATAGTTATATTTTATATATTTTTTCTAGAAAAATAAAATATTTTAATTATTTTATGTAACACCAAATCATTTAGTAAGATTCATATCATATAATATGAAGTATAGAAAAATTAAGATATTTAAAATTATTTTTTCTCCTGACTCAAGAAATTAAAAACAAATAAATAAAAATTACATACTCTTTCAGCATAAATTATTTTACCTCATCTTGAACCCTAAATCTTCAAAAAATGGTGCATATTGTACCTGAAATATTAGTTAACACACAAATAAATATGTACTATAAATACTATGAGAAATAAAGAGGTAATCAATAATATTTGTTATCATCAAAATCATAAACTCGGGAGCCTGAGTTGTAACAATCACCCCCTTTTTTATGATGGCAAATATTATTAGTTGAATTTATAAACTAAAAATATTTTCTCCTAATCTACCCCTTACTAAAATAATTATATTAAAAAATAGGAGAATTTTTTTTAAACTAAATAACAAAGAATTTTAAAAACTAAATAACAGAAAAATAAATGAATAATAGCAACTAACCACAAATACAACCAATCACAATACATTCTCCCCTTTAACATTATCAAAAAGAAGAGATAAAATAACTCATAAATTAAGCTACACAGATGACCTAAGTAAGATTTTAAAGATAGAAAAGAAGGCACCTAAACCATGCAACAAAAAATATATACAAAAAGAAATTAAAAATATACAAGCATGTGTTAAACATAATTAATATATATAACACAAAATAAATAAGCACACAAATAAACTTTATACCTGATCGAAATTAACAATTGAATCCTTGACTATTTAGCATAAGTTTGTTACCTCATCATCTTACTACTGTTTTGATGATTCAGAAGCTAGGTCTGCCAAGGAGATTTTTGCTTCTTATCATTTGTCTTTGTTATATTTTTCTTATTTTTGCCCTTTTTCTTTATAGGATAAGTTTTTAAATTTAGACATTTATATTTCAAATGTTTGGGTTTCCAACACAAAAAGCAAATAATGTCCGAAGAAAACTTAACATTTTTACCATTTTTATCTTTGCTCCACTTTTGTTGATGCTTATGCTTTTGCTTCAACAGACTTTCGAATTTGCTTGTTATCAATTCCATCTCCTTACTCTCATCATCTACTAAGCCACAATCATCCGTGTCTTTGGCTTTTAGCACTATAGACTTCTCATCACTTGCATCCAAAAATCTTTTACTCACACTTTACTCTTAGGCAATGAGTGAGCTGATTAGATTGTTAATAGAATAAGTATTCAAATCTTTTGATTCACATATAGTCATGACTTTGGCATCAAATTTATCAAGTACATAATGTAGAATTTTGTTAACCTTTTTAAAGTCTAAAAGTTCTCTATTTAAAGCATGTAAAGATATTATTATCTAAGTAAATCTAGTATATATGTCTGAGATAGTCTCATAAGGTTTCATGCTAAAAAGTTCATAGTCATGCAATAATAATTTTAACATAGATTGTTTGACTTCATTAGTACCTTCATATGTAATGCATAGTCTATTCCAAATATCTTTGCCAGTTGTACAGGTTGAAACTCCTATATAGTCTTTAGAAGGTAAAGCATAAAAAAGAAAATTCAAAGATTTAGCATTCAATTGAGCATAAATTTGTTCTTCTCTACTCCATTCAGTAAAAGGAATGTTTGTTTAGACTTTTTTTAATAATTTGTGACAGTACAAAATAGGCAGTTTGAATCATACGCCACATTCAAAAAATTTATTGATTGTAAGAAAAGTAAACATGCAAATTTTTGAAAAATTAAATGAAATATTATCAAATAAAGGAGGACGAGTAATTGAGTAACCTTCTAAGGTGTTCTTATTTCCAAAGTGAGCAATTGATTATTTTCATTAGGTTTTCTAAAACACTATTTTGAGAACCTGCTCTGATACCACCTAAAAGTTTGAGGAGGTTATAAGACCTCAATGAACTGTCCCTAAGGCACACTAAAATGAAAGCAACACTATCACTTGATGTGAATGCTAGTACACTTTTCAAAAGTTATAATGATGGTGATAATAGTCTAATTAATACAATGTAATATCAATCATAGATTTTCAACCAAGTAGTTATAATAGAAAATAAAATGCAAAAAATAAAGTACATAAAGTAAAAATTAGAATGAGCACACCAGATTTATAGTTGTTCAGTCAAACAATGACTTACCTACACTCACCAGAGTCCTCCTCTCCTGGTATTGCACTATCACTATGGTGTCACTCCTTTACCCCCCACAACTAGGTAAAGAAGCCCTTACAAAATCTCATCCACCAACCCGATGCTGTAGAGGATAGTAATCCTTTCACAAGGAGAGAGCCTTGAATCCTTTTTCTCCCTCCTAGAGATGGTAGAGAATCAGAATCCTTTCACAGGCATTGAACCTTAAATCTTTTTTCTCCCTCCTGGAGATGGCAGGGAACCGAAATCCTTTCATAGGTAGAGAACCTCGAATCTCTTTCACCCTTCCTGATGCGGTGGAGTAGTTGGGTCCTTTGACACCAAATAGATCTTCTTTTCCAAACCTCCCTCAAGATCAACCTTGACACATAGATGAACTCTAGTGCAAGTTTTCCAGAGTAACCATATGGAACTCTCTCTCACACTCCCTTGAAACCCACAAGGATCTTCTCCATTTCTCACAAACCTAACCCTTTCTCTCTCTAGCTCAAGGCTCTCTCTTCAAGATTTCTCCAAAAGAAATCAATGTAATGAATGCCAAAAATACTATTACAAAGTCTTATGTGAAAGCTTAAATAGAGGGCTTCAAAAAACCCTAAAAATTTAATTCTTTTTTTAAAGATTATATAGTATGATCACAGGATCATCCAAGATGTGCAGAATTTGACCTATTAGTATTGTACGATCATCAATACAAATGACTAGTCATATAGTATGATCATTTTAATTTTTCTTATTAGTGTTGTATGATCATAAGTATGAATGACCAATCATAAAGTACAATTAGTTCAACCAAAATATAGTTCATCCAGGATAAATCATGTGACGACCAAATATCATCTCTGTTGATCATATAGTATGAGTAAAATATCAAAATTAAATAGATTTGATTGATTAATCACAAGATAAAATTAGGTAATATTTTAAACATCGTATAGTACATTTAGTTTTATATAGTATGAAAAAATAACATAATTCAAATTTTTGGCTAATTTAATGAACGGTGGGGTTTTTAATTATAACAGATCATCCAATATAGTGTGGTGTTCATACTGTATGAATAGTTATATTTTACAATTTTTTTCTAGAAAAATAAAATATTTTAATTAATTTCTATAAAACTAGATTGTATAGTACGACCCATGTTGTGCAGTATGATGTATAAAAAAGTAAAATATTTAAATTTATTTTTGGTCCCCTTGTGTGTGTGTGCATGGTCACTAGGCTAGCATACACCCTTATGAGACTTGACTCAAGAAATTTTAAACAAATAAATGAAAATTATAAACACATACAGCATAACCTATTCTACCCAATCTTGAACTTTGAATCTTCAAATAATGGTGTATGTTGTACCTAAAATGTTAGTTAACACACAAATAAATATGCACTATAAACACTAGGAGTAATAAAGAGGCAATCTATAATATTTGTTGTCATGAAAATCATAAACTCGGGAGCCCGAGTAACAATATTAGGGGTATTGGTTGCCATGCTTCTAAGATTAAAGTTAATAATATTTGTAGGTGCCACAATATTTAACTTTTGGTTTTAATTGAACCTTTTATTTCATGCACAAAGCTTCTCAATTGGTAGATTTTTGGGTTTTAACTTGGGGTATGTTAGTTGCACTAATAAAAAAAAAATTTATTGGAATTCTTCTGTTAATGTTGTTATTATTGGGGATTCAATCAAGTAGTTCACACTTATATTGATTTTTGCTTAGTTTAAATGTCTTTCCTCTTTTATTTGTGCTGCCTCCTATCAGTTTACAAGGAGAATTATGTGCGAGTAGCTTAACAATTTCTCTCTTATGGCTTATATCCCTTGTCTTATTGGTGGTGATTTAAATATTATTTCCTCTCCCTATGAAAGGTTGGGGTGGCTCCTCCTAAATCTCATGTTATGGAGGAATTTATTAATATGATTCATGAATTTAATAGTTATATGAATGACCTCTATGATCCTAAACTTTATCTCTTGAATGAGCCTAAAAAACTTCTTTTAATTTACCATATCAAGAGAAAATTTATTGGGAACAAAAAGAGGCTACTAAGCATTTACTGGAGGGGGATAACAATACCAAATACTTTCATGCTCTAGTCAAAAAGAAAAGAGTCCAAAATTTTATTCACAAAATCAATCTCCCTAATGGTACCATTCAGGATACTAAGGATATGATATCTATTTTTAGTGGGAATCTTTTTGAGAATCTACTTAATAAATTTTTTTCTCCTCTTCCTTATTGCAACTCAGGCTCTTGAGTTTATTTTTTTTATGATAACAAATATTATTGATTGCCTCTTTATTTCTCCTAGTATTTATAGTGCATTTCTATTTATGTGTTGACAAACATTTCAGGTACAACATGTATTGTTCTTTAAATATTCAGGGCTCAAGATTTGGTAGAATAGGTTATATTAAAAGAGTTTGTAGTTTTCACTTATTTATTTTTAAATTTCTTAAGTCAAGTCCTATAGGAGTGTATGCTAGCCAGGTGACAGTACAGACACACACAAGGGGAATAAAAATAATTTTAAATATTTATTTTTTTTTATACATCATACTGTACGATCAGTCTCATATTATATAATATATTATTATAAAAATTAATTAAATATTTTATTTATCTGGAAAAATAATTTTAAAATATAATTAATCATATAGTATGAACACCACATCGTACTAGATTATTTATTATAATTAAAAATCCTACCATTCATTAAATTAGGCAAAATTTTGAATTTAAAATATTGCCCTATTCATATTGTATGAACCAAATTGCACTGTTTGATATTTAAAATATTGACTAATTTAATCCTGTGATTAGTCAATCAAATCTGCTTAATTTTGATTTTTTATCATGTTGTATGAACTGGATCATAGTGTACAATTAACAGAGATGATATTTGACCGTCCTAAGTTTCTTCCTGGATGAACTACATTTTGGTCGAACTAATCATATTGTACGACTATTCATTCATACTATATGATATGAACAGATCATACTGTATGAAATCCAAATCATACAGTACTAAAATTCAAATTTGAACTCATTATACTATATTAACTGGTGATCGTACATCACTAACAGGTCAAATAATGGGTATCATACTGTATGATCTTTAAAAGTTGAATTGAATTTTTAGGGTTTTTTGAAGCCCTCTATTTAAGCTTTGTCATAAGACTTTATAATAGTCTTTTTTACATTCGTTGAGCTATTTTCTTCTGAAGAAAGCTTGAAGAAAATGCCTAGAGCTTGGGAGAGAAAGGGTGAAGTTTGTGAGAGAGGGAGAAGATCCTTATGGGTTTCAAGGGATTGTGAGAGGGAGTTCCACACGGTTGCTCTAGCAAACCTGCACTTGAGCTCCTCCATGTGTGAAGGTTTGTCTTGGGGGAAGCTTTGGGAAGAAAATCTCTTTGATGTCAAAGGACTCGACTACTCCGCCGCATTGGGGAAGGTGAAAATGATTCGAGGTTCTTTTCCTTCTCTAGGATGGAGAAAAAGGATTGTGGTTCTCTTCCATCATGAAGAGGCTGAAGAAGGATTATGGGATCTCTCTGCTTTCTCTAGGAGGGGGAAAAAGGATTATGGTACATTTCCATCACCAAGAGGGTGATAAAGCTTTTGATTCTCTGCCACAATGAGTTTCATGGAAGTGATTTTTATAAGGGCTTCTCTACTTTATTGTGGGGGCACAAGGAGAGACACTATAGTGATAGTGAAATACTCAGAGTGGAGTACTCCGGGGAGTGGATGTAGGTCATTGTTTGATCGAACCACTATAAGTCTCTAGTGTGTTTGTTTTATTTTTTTATTTTATGCATTTATACTTTTTTGCATTTTATATTTTGTTATAATTACTTGGTTAAAATCTATGATAGCTATTTTGTTCTATATTGATTAGAATTCTATCATCATCATTGAAATGTTGGATAATTTAATTTGCTTTCGCAATAGGTGATAAGTATTAATTTCTTCTCTTAACTATAAAAATATCAATAAGATAAGTTTTATTTTTTGTTGAACGTATGCAATATCTTAAAAATACCATTTCAACCCCCCCCCCCCCCCCCCCCCCCCACTTAGTGTGTCTTGGGTTAGTTCATTAAGGTCTTACAACCTCCTCGAACTTTCAAGTGGTATCAGAGCACTACTCAAAATAGTATTTTAGAAAACCTAGAGGAAAATGATCAATGGCACAATTTGGAAATAGGAATACTGCATAAGGTTATTCAATAACCCATCCTCCATTATTTGAAAACATTCCTTTTGATTTTTGAAAATTTCATATGTTTACATTTTTATAATTTATTAATTTTAAAATGGCGCATATGATTCAAACGAGTTATTATGTAGCATCACGTACCATCAATGGAGTCAAAACTAACATTCATTTTACTAAATGGAGAAGAGAAGAACAAGTCTTTACACAACTAAATGATAAATGCTTAAACTGCTTTTTCTATGCACATTAGTATGACGATTATATGAGAGTTTCTAATTGTACCACTGGCAAGGACATTTGGGATAGATTATGCATTATATATGAAGGTACTAATGAAGTCAAATAATTTAGGTTGAACATATGATTGCATGATTACAAACTTTTTCACATGAAACCTATGAACTTTTTCACATGAAACCTTATGAGACTATCTCCGACATGTACATTAGGTTCACTCAGATAGTGACATTATTGCATGCTTTAGGTAGATAACTTTCAAACTCTGAGAAGGTCAATAAAATTCTATGTTGTCTACCTAATAATTTTAATGCCAAATTCACTATTATATGTGAATCAAAAGATTTGAATGTTTATTCTATTAATAATCTAACTGGCTCACTTATTGCCTGCGAGCAAAGTGTAAGTCAAAGACTTTTGGATGCTGGTGAGACTATAGTGCTAAAATCTAAATAAATAGATAAAAATAGCTTAGGAGATGATGGGAGTGAGGAGATATTGTTAATAACAAGCAAATCCAAAAATTTCCTGAAATATAAGCAGAAGCGCCAACTAAATTAGACTAAAGGTAAAAATGATAAAATTAGTATATTTTCTTCTGACATTATTTGCTTTGGGTGTAGGAAACCTAGACATTTAGAATTTGAATGCCCCAAATTTAAGCCCCACCCTATGAAGGAAAAGGGTGAGGATAAACCAAATGTAAAAAGGGGAACTGAAAAGAAACAAAAATCTCTTAGGCAGACTTAGCCTCTGACTCATAAGAATAGGAGCAAGAAGAGGAGGTAACAAACTTATGCGTAATAACCAAGGATTCAATTGCTAACTCCAATCAGGTGTAAGTATGTTTAGATTTGTTCGTGTATTTTTTTATCTGTTTTGTTTATTTTTTTTAATAGTTATATTTTATGCATTTTTTTATGTTGTAGTTTATTTTGTATGTTTTCATTTTTTTTATTATCTTTATATGTTGTGTGGCTTAGTTGTTTTCATTTTTATCTTTAAAACTTTTCTTAGGTCATGCATGTAGCTTAATTTATGGGCTATACTATCTCTTATTTTTGGTGATATCAAAAGGGAGATAATATATTTAGTTGTATTTATTCATATATAATTTAGTTTTTAATTTATTTTCTTTAAAAAAAATGAAATGTGTTTTCCCCTATTTTTAATGTAATTCTTTTAGTGAGGGGGAGATTAGGAGAAAATAATATTAGTTTACAAGTTCGACCAATAATATTTGCAATCATAAAAAATGGGGAGATTATTGAGACTCAGGCTCCTAAGTTTATATTTTTTTATGATAACAAATATCATTGATTATCTCTTTATTTCTCTTAGTATTTGTAGTGCATATATGTTTTTGTGTTGACTAAAATTTAAGTACAACATGCACTGTTCTTTGAAGATTTAGGGCTCAAGATTAGATAGAATAGGTTATGTTGAAAGAGTCTATAATTTTCATTTATTTATTTTAAATTTCTAGAGTCATGTCCTGTAAGGGTGTATGCCAGCCTGGTGATTGTGCACACAAACACACAAGGGGAGCAAAAATAATTTTAAATATTTTAATTTTTTATGCATCATATTAGACGATCAACATTATACTGGATGATCTGTTATTATAGAAATTAATTAAAATATCTTATTTATTTTGAAAAATAATATTGAAATCTAACTAATCATATAGTACGAATAATACATCGTACTGGACGATCTATTATAATTAGAAACCCTACTATTCATTAAATTAGGCAAAATTTTAAATTTTAAATATTTCTCTATTCGTATTGTATGATGTTTAATATTACCCAATTTAATCCTATAGTTAGTCAATCAAATATGCTTAATTTTAATTTTTTTATCATACTATATGAATTGGATCATACTGTATGATTGACAGAGATGATATTTGGTCATCCCAAGTTTCATCCTAAATGAACTACATTTCAATCGAACTAATCATACTGTATAACTATTCATTCATGATGTATAATATGAAAATATCATATTGTATGAAATCCAAAATGTATGGTACTAATAGGTAAATTTGAACTGATTCTACTATATAAATTGGTGATCATATAGTACTAAAAGGTCAAATTATGGGTATCATACTAGACGATCCTTCGATTGTATTGCATGATCTTTAATAACTGAATTGAATTTTTAAGGTTTTTTAAGCCCTCTATTTAAGCTTTCTCATAAGAGTTTATAATAGTCATTTTTGCATTCATTGAGTTATTTTCTTCTGAAGAAAGCTTGAAGAGAGAGCCTAGAGTATGCGAGAGAAAGGGTGGAGTTTGAGAGAGGGAGAAGATCCTTATGGATTTCAAGGGAATGAGAGAGGGAGTTCCACATAGTTTCTTCTGTAAACTTGCACCTGTGGTCCTCCATGTGTCAAGGTTTTTCTTGAGGGAAGCTTTGGGAAGAATATCTCTTTGGTGTCAATGAACCCAACTACTCCACCACACCATAGAAGGTTAAAGTGATTTGAGGTTCTCTACATCTCCAGGAGGGAGAAAAAGGATTGTGGTTCTCTGCCATCACCAGGATGGTGAAAAAGGATTCCACATTCTCTACCTTCTCTAGGAGGGAGAAAAAGGATTATGGTTTGCTGCCATCACTAGGAGGGTGACAAAGCTTTCGGTTCTCTACCGCATTAATTTTGGTGGAAGTGATTTTTGTAAGGGTTTCTCTGCCTTGTTGTGGGGACAAAAAGAGAGTCACTATAGTGATAGTTCAATACTCAGAGTGGAGGACTTCAGGGAGTGAATGTATTTATTATTTGATTAAACCACCATAAACCTTTGGTGTGTTTGTTCTATTTTTCTATTTTCCACATTTTACTTTTTCACTTTTTTTTGTTATAACTACTTGGTTGAAATCTGTGATAGCTATTTTGTTTTGTGTTGATTAGAATTTTATCATCATCATTGAAACATTGGATAAGTTTATTTGCTTCCATAATAGGTGATAAGTATTGATTGCTTCTCTTAACTACAAAAAAATTAAAAAGATAAATTTGTTTTTTTGTTGAACACAAACAATATCTTAAAAATACCAATTCAACCCCCTCTTAATGTGCCTCGGGTTAGTTCATTGAGGTCTTGCAACCTTCTCGTACTTTCATTCCTATCTCTTATCCCCATCTGGTTCCTCAATTAATCACTGAAGAGGATAATTATTTTATTTGAATCCTCCTTATGTTAAGGAGATTCGTGACACTATTAAACATATGAATACTAATTTTATTGTTGGGTTGAATGGTTTAACTACTTTTTTTCCAAAATCTTTGGATATTATCAATGTTAATTTAGTTGATGTTGTGTTGGATGTTTTTAACAGAAACCCTATTCCCAAATATTTTTCATCTACTTCTATTGTTCTGATCCCTAAGAAGAAGAATATTAATGGTTGGGAGGATTTCAGGCCCATTTGTCTTTGCTCTTTCTTTTATAAACTCATCTCTAAAATTTTGATGGGTAGACTTTCCACTTTAATTCCTAAGTTAATTTCTTCTTCTCAAACTGACTTTTTAAAGGGGAGGGTCATCTTTTATAACATTCTTCTAGCTCAGGAGCGTCATCATGATATTGATTTCAATGTCGGGGGGGACATTATATTTAAAATTGAGATTGCCAAAGCTTATGATAACATCAGTTGGGACTTTCTTTATAGCTTTATGGGTTTATTTGGTTTCAATTCAAAACTTTAGTAGATTATTCAAAATTGTATTGAAGGCTGTTATTTTTTAATTATTATTAATGGCAAGAGCTATGGTTTCTTTAAAGCTTCTCAAGGTCTTAGACATGGGGATCCTCTTTCCCCTACTCTTTTCATTATTATTGTTGAATATCTTTCTAAGGGCCTTGATGATCTTTTTAGAAACTGTCCCAACTTGTATTTTCAATCCAATGGTGGATTCCCAATTTCACCCTTAAGCTTTGGTGATGATTTCATCATTTTTACTAATGGTTCTAGTAATATGATTAATGTCGTTATCAAATTTTTGCAAAATTTTGAGAATTATAGTGGCCTTTTCATAAATAATAACAAGAGTTATTTCAACACAGATAAGAATATTCCTCAATTTTGTTTTAACATGATCAAGGATAAAACTACTTTTACCATAAAATATCTAGGAACCTCTCTTTGTAAAGCTAAGAAAAGAACATTTCTTTTTGATGATATCATATCATTTGTTCAAAGGAAAATTTTTTCTTGGGAAGCTAATTTACTATCCTTTGGTGGGAGACTTGTACTTATCAAAAGTGTATTATGCTCCTTACCTAACTACATTCTCCAATCTATTCAACCTACCAACTCTGTTTGCAACTATATTGAGAAAATTTTCAACAAAATTTTTTTAGGGATCTTCTTCTAACAGTTCTAAAATACATTGGTTTTCTTCAAGAAAGTGTTATGGTGTTCTTAGTGAATGGGGTTTGGGTTGTAGGTACCTTGTTGATTTGTCTTATGCCTTCTCCATTAAGCTTTGAATTTCATTTTGTGCCAAATGAAGTCTTTGGGCTAAATTTATTACCATAAAATATTGTGTTGGCAAACACCCTATTTCTTATCACTATAAAAAGTGGGATTATCTTATTTGGAAAAGGCTCTATAAAATTATATGGGAAGCTAAGCATTTGATTCAATGGGGGATTAGTACTGGCAATGTATCTTTCTAGCAGGATCATTGGATAGGAACTGCTTCTATTGGTACTATTTTAAATTCCCATTCTACCTATGTTGATAAAGTTTCCAATTTTATTTTTGATGATAATTAGGATATTCCAAAGCTTTTGGATGTTATTCCTGAATCGATCATTCAGCATATTATTAGAATTCCTTTAAATTTGGATACAAAGGATTGTTTACTTTTTAAAATTTCTTTGTTATCAATTTACTATGTTATAAGAATTTTCATGGTTATATGAGTTAGGCTATGGATTTTGGGCTAAATCATGATAAGGGTGGGAATATTTCTATTTCCAAAATTTTTCCTTGGTTTAAACCTTTTACCCCATGTGTTAAATTGAATAGTGATGGCTCAGTGAAAAACCTTTCTTTTGTATGAGGTGGCATCATAAAAAATTTCATGGGGGATGTTATTGAAAGTTCGATAGGGATGTTAAGCCCTAGTGAACTAGTCCCGAGGCTAACCAAGAGGGGGGGTGAATTGGTTATTTAAAAATTTCACGATAACTATGAAAATCTTTTTATAACGTGCAGCGAAAATGAATTAAAACAATGATAAAAAGATCAACCACAGATATTCACCCAAGCAGTTAATATCAAGAAAAATTAAAGTGCAGAATTGAATCAGAAAAGCAAACCAGATTTTATAGTGGTTCGGTCAACTTGACCTACGTCCACTCCCCGGAGCCTCCCCTCCGGGTATTGCACTAAACAGAAGTGTCTCTCCTTTTGCTCCCACAGCAAGGCGGAGAAGCCTGTACAAAAATCTCCTTTTCACCACACGGTGAGGCAGAGAACCCGACCTCCTTTCGCTTCCTCCTGAAGCAGGCAGAGAACCTTCGAACTCCTTTCGCTTCCTCCTGAAGCAGGCAGAGAACCTACGAACTCCTTTTGCTTCCACCTGAAGCGGGCAGAGAACCTACGAACTCCTTTTGCTTCCACCTGAAGCGGGCAGAGAACCCCGGATCTTCTTGCGAACGATCCTCCCACGACGAGCGGAGAAGACGACTCTGATCCGTGCTCGGAGCAACCTTAGTGAATCCCTCACTAACTCCCCCTCACAAGATCTTCTCTCTCTCTCCCAACTCTCTCTCTCTCTCTAGGGTTTCTCAGGGAAGGAAGGCAGCAAAAGATTTTTCCCAATTTTGGAAAAAGTTCTTTTAAAGGAGGGCTTAAAATTTGCCCTAAATCTCAACTGGTCGGCCAATATCGTCCAGGACGATCGGTAGATCGTTTTGTACGATCAGTTCAAATTCAGCTGTTTTAGCCTGGACGATTTGGCTCTTCTGGACGATCAGTTGAAAAAGTTGTTCATATCGTCCCGTACGATCCTGCGATCGTCCGGGACGATTAGTTCAAATTGAGGGAAATCGTCCAGAAGACAGTTTGGGTCATCCAGAGAAATCTGTGCTGGACGACCAAAAAATGACTTGATCGTCCCGGACGATAGGGTCATCGTCCGGTACGATTAGTTCAAAAAGGCCCCAAATCATCCTGTACATAGTTCTGGACGTACAGCTTAAATGCACTAGACGATCAAGATCATCCGGGACGATCCTGCGATCGTCCAGGACGATATGATCGTATCAACCAAAAATAAATTGCTTTCCTTAATTACCAGATTAAATTAGGCATGATTGTACTGGATCATCCGGGATGATACACGTATCGTCCGGGACGATCAGACCAAGTATCTAAAAATAAGAACTTGCCTAACTTGATCTGGCGGCTGAGAATTTCTGATTTGGGAATATCGTCCCGTACGATCCGTAGATCGTCCAGGACGATCGGCTCAATCAGACCCTCTTAACTTAGTCTCCCTAATTAGGGTTTCTGTTTTAACTGGATCATCCCGAACGATGTGGATATCGTCCACGACGATCTGAACAAATTTTTAACAGAAACTCTAATTCACTCAATCTCTCTCCCTGAGTGTGTGTGTGCAAGTTTACTTAGCTAGGGAATCAGTTACATTACAATTGACTCAATAAAAAGAAAAATCATACATTTGACACACTTGGACCTGATCTTGAGTTGGCTTGAGTGGCTCGCGGTCTTTTGTGCCTGAAACAGATTAGCCAAGCAAAACACACTGGAAACATGTTTGTCATCATCAAAACCAGATTTGCAACAGTTATATGTGCTTTTTGTTAGTCCCTTACAGCATTGTTCTATGATTTTTGTTGAGCTTAAAGCTATTTGTTACATTCCAAACTCTAAGTCAAACAATAAGGAGAGAGTGTTCGCTTTTCAAGTGAGAGAGTGCGATTTTCAAATTTCCTTTCCCATGGGTTTTGGCTATCATTATGGCGGTGGATGATCATTATCCATCCACTGGTTGTTCTCAGTAGCTTTCTACTGGAGAGTTCCATCCTCAGGTTAATGGATCGATGGTCTTTCCTTGTTTAAATTCTAAGACGGGATTCTGCTCTTCAGCAGATGTTTTCAATGGAAATTATGGAGTTTCTTCAGCTATGGATGTCTGCAATAGCTTTTATAATCCCAAACCTCTTGTTATTAATGAAGGAGGTTCAACGTTGATTAAGAATACTACCCCCACGATGGGGAAAGGTAAAGAAGTGATTGGTGGAAATGATTTTAAAAGCCCAAAAGGTTCGGATGTTCATCCTTCTGGGAAGATAGAATATGGGCTTAATTTTGACTTAGGTTCCTCTTCCTCTATTGGGTGGAAGATTCAAGTCAATAGGTTTGGGAGCTTGGCCAAAATTTTGAAACTGAGACTTCAGAAAACTTGGGAAATGCAAATTCCGCTATTCAAGTTGTGAATCCTGGCAGGAGTGATGAGAAAGGTTCGTCTGTTAATGATTGGGTGATTGGAGGTGGTGTTCTTCATGGGGTTGTCCAACTTAAAGATGACTGTAATGTGGTTCGTATCTGTGTCTCAGGAGAACTAAATTCGGGTGATCAAGTAATCAATACAATATATGTACCTGCTTCGAAGGATCTAGGTGGAAATGGTATGCCTAATGTTTGGATGAGAAAGCCTAACATAATGATTGGTAATATAGATTACAGGAATCTTTTATCTAAAGATGGTATAGCTTTGAAGATGAATGAGGACAATGAAAAGGAGAATACTAATAAGTTACAAAATGCTCTTGTTGTGAAGGTGTTTGTTGATAACATTCCTTTCAATGTGATTAGCATTGAATTGTGAAGGAAATGGAGCCGGTTTGGTAAATTCCACCTAACTATATTGGGGTTGGGATGGGTCCTCTGTGTTTTTATTAAAAATGAGGCGGTTGAGTCAGTTTTATTTGAAGGACCATGGTATGTTAATGGCCACATAATTGGCATTAATAAATGGTCACCATGTTTTTCACCATCATCTTTGAAGGGATTATCAACTCCAGTATGGATTAGATTGCCGAATTTACCATTATAATTTTGGGATGAAGTTAATGTTTGTAGAATTGCTTCACATGTTGGTAAACCTTATATGTTAGATGGAAATATGTTCTAGTGGGGGAGGAGAGAGTTTGCTAGATTTTATGTTCGTATCTTGTTGGATAATCAACTTCCTTTGGGTGTGTGGGTTGAAGGGAGCTCTAGTAGATTCTTCCAAAAGATAGAGTATGAAAGGATTTCAGATTTTTGTTATAAATGCCAGAAAATTGGACACTTAAGTAATAGGTGTGATGCTTCATTAGTTGTGAAGGAGCAGGTTGGTGGACTCCCTTTGGGTGAGCTTCTTGCGGCTAAGATGGGAGTTCCTGTTGGTGGCTCTAAGTTGGACGTTGAAGCAGCTGGTCTAGCTAAGAGGTCTGATTATGGCCCTTGGATCTATGTCAATTATGGTAAGGGTGGTGTGAAGAGCTCTATAAGATGTAGGAGGGCTCCTATTCCAGATAGTTCTGTTAATGGTAATAGGGACTTGAGTGTCCCTTCAGTTGAAGCTGCGAGGATTGGTGTTATTAATGGTGGTCTCACGGAAGTGGATGTTCCTGATCAGGTTGCTGAAGGGATAGACTTTCCTGTTTTAAATTCATTTGCTGAGGATATGGGGAAGGAAAAATCTACTGGTTATTCGTCTATCAAGGTTGATGATTCTGAGAAGGAAAATGCTTATAAGTTGGCTTCTTCTTCTCCTTTTTGGGATTCTGATAAATTTATGGTTCTTACTGAAGTTGGTGAGGAACCCATTTATGTTTCTGTGTTTGGTTTTGAGGAGGGGGAAGTGGCTATTGATCTTGATGTGTTAGGCCTATATATTGAGGGGTCTCCTTTAGCTATTTTGGGTAGAAGTAATTTGGGTTCAAAGGGAGGTGGCTATGGTGAGGGAGGTGGCTATGGGGAGGGAGGTGGCTGTGAGGAGGGAGGTGGCTATGGTGAGGGAGTTGGTTGTGGTGAGGGAGATTCTTCTTTAGTTAAAAGGAAGTTCGCTAAGGAACTTAAGGGATTAGGTCCTGTTAAGCTTCTTCCTAGAAATAGGAAATTTGATGTGGGGAAGAAAGATGGTTTGGGGGTGGTTGTCCCTTCTATCGGTTAAAAGGAAGTTCGCTAAAGAACTTAACGGATTAGGTCCTGTTAAGCTTCTTCCTAGAAATAGGAAATTTGATGTGGGGAAGAAAGATGGTTTGGGGGTGGTTGCCCCTTCTATCGGTTAAATGTCAACCATCGCCTTTTAGAATTATAGAGGAGCTAGGAAAAAAAAGCTTATGTATACTTTAAGGAGTTTCTGAAGGCGTATGATGTATTTTATATTGGTTTGTTGGAGACTAAATTAACTTCCATTGATAGGAAGGAAGTTAATGTACTTATTGGTGTGGAATGTGATTTTTTTATACTCCTTCTGATGGGTTATTCGGTGGGATTTTTGTGTTGTGGAAGTTTAGTTTGGCTTATTTTACCTACTTAGATTCTTCTTCCCAATGTATCATTGGTGACCTTGATATCTTTAATAAAGGCATTTGGCGAGTTTCTACAGTGTATGGGAGCAAAGGCGTTTACAAGAGAAGAGAGATTTGGAGGAAGATTGAGTTGTATTCCTCCAAAGATTCTCCTTCTGTGGTTGGTGGTGATTTCAATTGTTTGTTAGAGAAAGATGATAAAAGAGGAGGGAAAAGTTCATATTTTCTCTAGGTTCAAAGGAGATGAAGGCTTTTCTCACTAATAATGACTATCATGATGTTGGCTTCATTGGACCTAGATTTACATGGTGTAATAATAAAGTTGGTGGTGCTCAGATCTTGGAAAGATTAGATAGATGTTTTCTTAACTCTTCTGCAATTGATTCTTCTCAATTGGTGGTGGTGTGACATCTCGCTAGGGTGGCTTTAAATCATTTCCCCATTATGGTCAAATTGCTGAAGAATAATCCTAACGCCAAGAAGATTATAAGATTTGAAGATTGTTGGGCCTCTTGTCATGCTTCTACTACTGTGGTTTCCAAGTCTTGGACTAAAAAGACTGTTGGAAGTTTTTTTGAAGTTCTTAACATCAAATTTAGGAGATCCTTAAGAGCTTTATTTTTTTGGAGTAAAGTTGAGCTTCAAGAACTCAATACATTGAAGGATTCTCTTAAGAAGGAGATATTGGAGTTGCAAATGGAGAAAGTCATTGAGGGTGTGCTCTCAGAACAGAAGGTTGTGCTCCTTAGAGCTAAGGTGAACGAACTTAATAGTACATTAGCCCAGTTAAACACTTGGTGGAGGTAGCGGGCTAAGGTTAAATGGTTGGCGGAGGGAGATTTAAACTCCATGTTCTTTCATTCTTATGCTAATACTAGAAGGAATTCCAATTGGATCTATAAGGTTAAAGATGGTAATGGGATGATTATGGAAGATCAAAATCAAATTGAAGAGGTCTTTCTTGATTATTTCAGTAACAAATGGCATCTAAGGGATTGCTCCTTGGTTAGTTGGCCATCACCCTTGATTTTGCTGAATGAAGATGATAGAATCTATCTGGAGGTGGATCTTTCTTTGGAGGAGGTTATTCGAGTGGTCAACCAGCTCGGTGGCTTTAGATCTCCAGGTAATGATGGTATTACATATTCCTTCATTAAATTTTATTGGAAAATTATTAAGGAGGATGTTTGGAATGCTATACATTAATTCTTTTCTACTAGTGTTATGGATGCAAATTGGAACGAGACATTAATTGTGCTTATTCCTAAAATCGATGATCCTGTGGTCCCAGCTAATTTCAGGCCTATAAGCTTGTGTAAGACTATTTATAAAATTGTGGCTAAAATTCTTCTAAATAGAATGTATGGCATGATTCCTAAACTCATTTCAGAAGAACAAGCAACTTTTCTGAAGGGGCGTTCGATATCAGAGCATGTTCTGATAGCTCAAGAAATTTTTCACAAATTCAAATTTTCCAAATCATCAAAAGGTTTGGTTTCTTTTAAGATTGATATGGAGCAGGCTTATGATAGTATGGGGTGGTCCACTCTAGAGCAAATTCTTGTATATTTTGGCTTTCCAATTAAGTTTTCAAGGCTTATTATGGATTGTGTGGAGATCTAAGATTCACAATTTCAATCAATAGGAAGTATTCTAATTGGATCAAGGCTAGGTGCGGTTTCCGACAATGATACCCCTTATCACCGGTTCTTTTTATTCTTTGCTCACAACTATTATCAAATTTGATGGCTCAAACGAAGGATAGCATTGGAATGAAAATTCATCTAGATATTCCCAGAATTTCACATTTGTTATATGCAGATGACATTGTCATCTTTTCTGAGGCTAGTATTAAAAATGGTAAAGGAGGTAAGGGGGATCCTTTTGGACTTTTGTAGTTGGACCGGCCAAAGTACTAATTACCAAAAATCTGTGGTTTTTTTTGGGAAATCAGTGAAGAAGAGAAGAAGAAAAGCTATAGTCGGTTGATTAGCCTTAGAAGGGTTAAGGAGATGCTATATTTGGGGGTGAAGATTGCATTAAGGAGATTAGTCAGGGCAAATTTTACATATCTGATGGAGAAGACTATGGGAAAGATTAATGCTTGGCAAATTAAATTTATTTCCTTAGAAGGGAGATTTACTCTTCTTAAGTTAGTAATTTTGTCAATTCCTATCTTTCAATGCACGCATTCCCTTATTCCTAAGGGAATTCTTCTTGAAATTGACAAATTGTGCAAGGATTTTATTTGGCATAAGCAGAATGGGAAGAATGGCCTACATTATGTGAGTTGGGAGGTGTTGTGCAAGCCGGTTAACTTGGGTGATCGGGGGCTTCATTCTTCTGTGAGTAAGGTGGGTCCTTTAAGGTCCAAATTGTCTTGGAATCATATTAGTGGTTCAAGTTCATTGCTATACAGAATTTTGGAATCAAAATATGGCTATTGTGATTGGAATTCTGAAGCTAAGAAGGTTTCATCTCCTACACGTAAGATCGTTTTGAATGGAGCTAAGGCTCTTGCTCCCATTCTAAGGTGGAAGATTACAGATGGTAATTCAATCAATGTTTTCAATGATGTTTGGATATTAGATAAATGCATTAATAGATGGCCAACATTTGTCTCTACCAATGGGAGTGTTGAATTAACTCCAAATAAATTCATTTCCAATGGAAGCTGAAATAAGGAAGAGTTAGGGAATTATTTTGGTGTGAATTTGGTTAGAATAATCTACAGCATTCAAATTTTTTCTAATTTACCTAAAGATCAAATGGTGATGATTTATCTAAGTTTGGGTAGAATAATTTCTGTTATGACTTCAGGAGCCTCTGATTGCCATCTAAGCGATAATCAATACTGGGAGTGGATAAATAAGGTTAAGCTCATTCCACGTGTGGAGAATTTCTGGTGGTGTTTATTCAATAGAGCTACTCCAATGTTTGATTTCTTGGTATGTAGGAGATTGAAGTGTTGCAAATCTGGTTTGAAAAAGTATAGTTTTGATGATGACAAACATGGTAGCATTCTTTTTTGCTTGGCTAACCCATTTCAGGTACAAAAGATCAAAAGCAACTCAAGCCAACTCAAGATCGGGTCCAAGTGTGTCTAAATGTAATGTTTTTCTTTTCTTGAGTCAAAAGTAATGTAACTAATCCCCTACCTAAGTAACATTGCACAGACACACTCAGGGGGAGAGCTTGAGTGAATTAGAGTTCTGTTCATTTTTTGTTCAGATCGTCCTGGATGATATTCACATCATCCTGGATGATCAAGTGAAAATAGAAACCCTAATTAGGGCAACCAAGTTAAGTCTTTCTGATTAAGCCGATCGTCCAGGATGATCCATGGATCGTACGGGATGATAACCTCAAATCAAAAATTCTCAGCCGCCAGATCAAGTTAGGCAAATTTTATTTTTAGAGATTTAATCTGATAGTCCCGGACGATACACGTATCATCCTAGACGATCCAGTACAATCATGCCTAAATTAGTCTGGTGATTAAGAAAAGCAATTAAGATTTAATTGATACGGTCATATCGTCCGGGACGATCGCAAGATCATCCGGATGATCATGATCGTCCAGCATGTTTCACCTGTACGTCCAGAGCGGTGCTTAGGATGATTTTGGTACTTTTTGAACTAATCATATAGGACGATAGCAATATCATCCTGGACGATCAAGTCAATTTTGGGTCATCCAACACAAGTTCCCTTGGATGACCAGAGCGATCTTCTGGGCAAAATTCCTGAATTTACACTAATCATCCCAGACGATTGCAGAGTCATACAGGATGATCTGAACAACTTTTTCTACTAATCATCCAGAAGAGCCAGATTGTCCAGGCTAAAATAAGTGATTTTGAACTGATCGCACAGGACGATCTAGCGATCGTCCTAAACGATATTGGCTGGCCAGTTGAGATTTAAGGCAAATTTTGAGCCCTCCTATAAAAGATCTTTTTCTTCTAACAAGAAAAATCTTTTGCCACTTTCCTTTCTAAAGAAACCTTGTGAGAGAGAGAGGGAGAGCTTGGGAGAGAGAGGATCTTATGAGGTGGAGTTTGTGGGGGATTCATAAAGGTTGCTCCAAGTAAGGATCAGAGTCTTCTTCTCCATTCGTCATCTCCCGCCTTATCGGTGTTTTCTATGGGAGGATTGTTCGCAAGAAGATCCGGGTTCTCTGCCCGCTTCAGGAGGAAGTAAAAGGAGTTTAGGTTCTCTGCCTGCTTCAGGAGGAAGCGAAAGGAGTCCAGGTTCTCTTCCTGCTTCAGGAGGAAGCGAAAGGAGTTCAGGTTCTCTGCCTACCAAGTTGGTGGAAAGGAGTTTTTGTACAGGCTTCTCCACCTTACTGTGGGAGCAGAAGGAGAGTCACTTTTGTGTTAGTGCAATACCCGGAGGGGAGGCTCCGGGGCGTGGACGCAGGTCAAGTTGACCAAACCACTATAAAATCTGGTGTGCTCTTTCTTATTATTTTCTGCACTTTACTTTTCTGTTATTAACTACTTGGGTGAAATATGTGGTTGATCTTTTCTTTTCTGTGTTTACTTATTTCCGCTGCAAATTATTGAAAAGATCTTTCCTGTTGCTCATGAATTTTTAAAATAACCAATTCACCCCCCTCTTGGTTAGCCTCGGGACTAGTTCATCAGGGCTTAACATCCCTATCGAACTTTCAAGTGGTATTAGAGTGCGATTCAAAAATTTAAGTTTAAAAACTTTTGAATTTGATCCATGGCTAACTTTGATAATTGTAATACTGTTGAAGGTTATTCAATTACACGACCGTCGTTGTTTGATAACATACCTTTTGATTTTTGGAAAACTTGCATGTCCACTTTTCTTCAATCAATTGATTATCTCATGTGGATGCTTGTTAAGGATGGCTATGAGCCACCTTTTAGAATGATTAACAATGTTAAAACTGAACTGCCTTTCACTAATTAGACATTTGATGATCGTGACTTAGCCCAACTGAATGCCAAATGTTTGAACTTTTTTTTGTGCCTTAAAATTTGAGGATTACATGCGTGTTTCTACTTATATAAATGGCAAAGAAATTTGGGATAGATTGTGCATTACTTATGAAGGTACAACTGAAGTTAAACAGTCTAAGTTAAACATATTGCTGCATGACTATGAAATTTTTTACATGAAACTTATTGAATCTATTTCTGAAATGTATACGAGGTTCACTCAAATTGTCACTTCTTTGCATGCTTTAGGAAGAGAACTTACAAACTATGAAAGAGTGAACAAAATTCTTAGATGTTTCCCTTCTTCGTATGATGCTAAGATAACTGCGATCACTAAATCTAAATATTTGAATACTTACTCTATTGATAGCTTACTTGGATCACTCATTGCTTACGAGCTCATTGCTTACGAGCAAGGGGTGAACCAAAGACAGCTTGATGCAGGTGAGAAGAAGAAGGAGAAAATAGTGGCACTGAAGGCCAACGATAGTGATACTAGTACTTCCGGGTCTGATAGCGATGATGTTTCCTTAATAACTAGGCAATTCAAAATCTTTATAAGGAAGAAACATAAGAACTTTCATAAGTGGAATAAGGGTAAGTCCAGTAAAAATTTTAAAGGCTCATCTGATACTGTTTGTTTTAAATGCAGGAAGCCTGGACACATTAAGGCTGATTGTCCTACACTTAAAGCTCACCCAAGCAAGGAGAAGGGTGAGGATAAACATAAGTTCAGGAAGGAAAAGAAGTGGATTCAGAAGGCGTTCTGGGTAGATTCTACATCTGACTCCTCTGAGACTGAAGCTGAGGAGGAGACTACAAATTTGTGTCTGATGGCTAATGATCATTCTGAACAATCTGATCAAGAAGAGGTATGTGAGCTTACTTACGAGCAATTATTTAAAGTGTCTGAAAGAATTCATGCATCGTATAGAAAGCTCAAGAAAACTCATGTTAGCCTGAAACTAGAACTTTTAAATTTATAAAAAGAGCATGAAATTTTGATTAAAGATCATTCTACTGTTGATTGCAATCACATGTCACTACTTGATGAATTTGATGAGTTGAACAAAAAGTATTCTGATTTAATTGTTGAGCATGATCTGTTAGAAACATCGCATGTTGAATTAAATATTGCATTCAAGGAATTAGAAACTCATGCATCTGATTTAGATAGTAGTGAACACCATCTGAAATTTGAAATTGCAAGTTTGAAAAAGGAAAATGAAGTTTTGAGTGTAAAAATCTATACCTCTGAGAAAAATGAAATTCCACCTACTTTTGCACAATTTTATGCACCTCCACCTTTTGAAGAATCTGGTTCAAAATCATCAAAGCATGTTTCATTCAAACCTAGGAAGAGGCACTATCACCCACATAGATTAGTTAACCCTTTTCCTGGTGTTAGATGTTTTTCATGTGACATGTTAGGACATATCTCCCATACCTGCACTGTTCATCATAGTACACATTGGGTATGGAGGCCCAAATTGCCTGTTTCACAGCACAGCACACATGCATTGCATTCTTCTTTTCATAAGATGGAATCCAAACATATTTGGGTTCCTAAATCTGATATTTGATGATTTTGTATGTGTGTTCTCACACAAGACCTCGTGAGAGCATGTGGTACCTGGACAACGGATGTTTAAGACACATGACTGGAGATGCAAATCAGTTTATTTTGCTAGAGGTCAGGGCTGGAGGTAAGGTTACACTTGGAGACAATACCACCAGAAGGGTGGTAGGTTCAGGTATAATTGATGATTCAAAGAATTTTATGATTGATAATATTTTGCTTGTAGATGGATTGAAACACAACCTACTGAGCATCTGTCAGCTCTGTGACAAAGGATACAACATCAAATTCCTACCCACTTACTACATTATAAGCTTAAATGATAAAATTATTTTGCAGGGATAAAGGATCAACAATGTCTACATGCTGGATGTAAGTTGCTTTAAAGCTGATGTTTCAATTTACTTAAAAATTGCTGCTACTGAGTCTTGATTGTGGCATAGGAGATTGTGTCATGCCAGTATGAAAACCCTTAGGAGAGTCACCCAAAAGGACTTAGTTAGAGGTGTCCCCAAGCTTAAGTTCACTAAGGACCACCTGTGTGATGCCTGTCAATTAGGGAAGCAAGTCCAGTCCTCCTTTCACTCTGTTAAGGACATTAGCACCTCTAGACCTTTAGAAGTCCTTCACATGGATCTCTTTGGACCCATTAGCACTGCCAGCTTAGGGGGGAAAGTCTATGGTTTTGTGATTGTTGATGATTACTCGAGGTTCACTTGGATTAAATTTCTATCACATAAATCTTAGTCATTTGATGAATTTAAGTCCTTCTCCACTTGGATTCAGAGGAAGTTAGGTTGTGAGATCTTGACTATTTATAGTGATCATGGTGGAGAATTTAAAAAGGTGAAGTTTGGAACTTTCTGTGAGGAGCAAGGGATTAGTTATAATTTTTCAGCTCCTAGGACCCCTTAGTAAAATGGGGTAGCTAAAAGGAAGAATAGGACCTTAATGGAAGCCGCTAGAGCCATGCTTGCTGAGTATTCACTTCTAAAATACTTTTAGGCCGAAGCGATGAACACTGCCTGTTATGTGCTGAATAGGGTGAATGTTAGATCCAATCTAAACAAGACACCTTATGAGATCATTAAGGGTAGAACTCCAAACCTATCCCACCTTCATGTCTTTGGCTGTAAGGTTTTCATTCTGAACAATGAGAAATCATCCTTAGGAAAGTTTGACCCAAATCTGATGAAGGAGTGTTCCTAGGCTATTCTAGTGTGGGGAAATCCTTTAGGGTGTTTAATAAGAGGACTTTGGTGGTGGAAGAGACAACTCATGTGGTGTTTGATGAATCCGATCCTAAGGTGACTAGAGTTGAGGAAGAAGAAGACGTAGGTGAGATTACCCAAGGGGTTGAAAATGCAAATCTGGAGGAAAGGGTAGATCCTCAAAACACTTTACCTAGAGATTGGAGATATTCTTCGAGTCATCCTAAAGAATTGGTCTTAGGAGACCCTTCTGAAGGTGTTAGGACTAAGCATGGACTTAGGAAGGAAGTAAACCACTCTGCTTTGTCCATTTCATATTTCTTCAAAATATCCTTAGTGTATTTAGATTGATTGAGAAAGGTTCCATCATCCATTTGCCTTATGTTAAACCCCAAAAAGTAGGACAACTCTACCATCATACTCATCTCAAATTTCTTACTCATTATTTTAGAAAACTCATCACATAAATATTTATTAGAAGATCTAAAAATTTTATCATCAACATAGATCTGGACAATGAGTAAATCATCCCCTACTCTTCTTAGAAAAAGGGTGGTGTCTACGCTCCTATTAACAAACTCTCTTTCTAACAGGAATGTGCTAAGCCTCTCATACTAAGCTCTAGGTGCCTGTTTCAATTCATATAAGGCCTTTTTTAATTTGTAAATATGATTTAGATATTGGGAACACTCAAAACCTGGGGGTTATTCTACAAAAATATCCTCTTTTATACCCCATTTAAAAAGGCACTCTTGATATCCATTTGAAACAGTTTAAATCCCTTATAACAGGCAAAGGCTAGTAGCACCCTAATAGCTTCCAATCTAGCTACAGGGGCAAAGGTCTCCTCAAAATCAATCCCTTCAATCTGATTATACCCCTTAGCCACCAATCTTGCCTTATTCCTAACCACCACACCAGAATTATTCATCTTATTCTTAAAGACCCACTTGGTTCCCACTATACCTTGAGAGAGAGAGAGAGAGAGCTTGGGAGATAGAGAGAGGATCTTGTGAGGGGGAGTTTGTGAGGAATTCACAAAGGTTACTCCAAGTAAGGATCAGAGTCATCTTCTCCGTTCGTCGTCTCTCATCTTGTCGGTGTTTTCTGTGGGAGGATTATTTGCAAGAAGATTCAAGTTCTCTGCCCGCTTCAGGAGGAAGTGAAAGGAGTTCAGTTTCTCTGCCTGCTTCAGGAAAAAGTGAAAGGAGTCCGGGTTCTCTGCCTGCTTCAGGAGGAAGCAAAAGGAGTTCATGTTCTCTGCCTCACCGGGTTGGTGGAAAGGGGTTTTTGTATAGGCTTCTCCGCCTTGCTATAGGAGTCGAAGGAGAGTCACTTTTGTGTTAGTGTAATACTCGGAGGGGAGGCTCCGGGGAGTGGACGTAGGTCAAGTTGACCAAACCACTATAAAATCTGGTGTGCTCTTTCTTATTATTTTCTGCACTTTACTTTTCTGTTATTAACTGCTTGGGTGAAATCTGTGGTTGATTTTTCATTTCTGTGTTTACTTATTTCTGCTACAAATTATTGAAAAGATCTTTTCTGTTGCTTACGAATTTTTAAAATAACCAATTCACCCCCCCCCCCTCTTGGTTAGCCTCGGGACTAGTTCATCAGGGCTTAATATCCCTATCGAACTTTCATGAAGGATGAGAGTTCTTGTCCGAGAGGTTGCTTGAAGGTGGAGAATATTGATCATATGGGAGTGGGATGTTCAAAACTATTTCAGGTAACTCAAATTCTAAACAAGTGGGGTTTTGTGTTACCTGTTTTTGATTCATTGAATGAATGCTGCTTATGCTTGGAGAGATGTGCTGCTAAGAATTCTTTCTTAGCCAAGCTTTATTCCAGTGTTGTTTTTCTATTATAGAAATCTAGATGTAAATTGGTTTATGGTGATAATGAAGATAGCAATTTGTATATTGCGGCCAACTCAATTAGTTACGCCTTTGTTGTTAGAGGTGGACTTGTTATATCAGGCTTCTAGAGTGTTAATCAGCCGAATAGGCTGTTGATGAATATTTGGCACCCTCCTCCACCTGATTGGATCAAAGTGAATGTGAATGCTTCCCTTTTTTGAACATATAAGGCCTCTATCGGTGGGGTTTTCAGGGATCACAAAGGAAGGTTTTTATTGGCTTTTGGAGTCAATGGATTGCATTGGGATATAGCAAGGCTGGAGCTCTTAGCAATTCAGTCACTGAAATAATTATTCAAGATTGGATGTTAAATTATGAATGGATTATTATTGAAGGTGATAATGCTAATATCATAAAGTTCCTTCAAAGCTTGGTGAAGAAACCGGTGGGTGTGTTGATGGATGATGGAAAGGAAATTATTGATTTCATTAAAACTTTTAAGCCTATTATTTTTACTTGTATAAATAGGGATTGTAATAAGTTAGCCGATCTTTGTGCTAACTTCGCTCTTAGTAATAACTTTGTTTGGGATGACATTAGTGTGGATAATATTCCTCCTTCATTTCTTAGCTTGTTAAAGGAGGAATGTGATCCTTTGAGTAGTTTGTAATTATTTCTTTTTTATTAATGCTATTGATTTTGCATCTTTAAAAAAAAGGCTCTTTGTTATGTCCTCTCTTTACAAAAGATTAAATTTCTATGATATTTGGATTAAGGTGGATGTCTTACATGTCATTCAATGCTTGTAGGACAATGAGAGTCACATTTACAACCATGAGATTTTTTATTTAATTTGTGAGATTAAATCCCTTTTAAAGTGTTTTATGTTTTAGTTATCTCATATTCTTCTTGAAGGTAATAGTTGTGCCGACTGCTTGGCTAACTATGGTGGCTCTCTTAATGGTTTCACTAAATTTTTTGGGTTCTTTTTTACCTCCCCCTTTATAGGGTATGGTTAGTTTAGATAAAACCAATCTGCTTTATATTAGGCTATAGTTTTCCTCTTTTTTTTAACTTCATATCTATCATTTGCTTTCACCTGTGATTATTATACCTGGTGTTATTTCTGTGAACTATTATCCTATTTCCTTGTTTACTATTGTAGCCTGGGTTTGGATTTTTTGGTTTCCTTCTTTTCACTCTGTGTTTTCTCCTAAGCAAGTTCATATACCATGGTTGGTTGTCCTTCAGGACTGGTATTATACTGAGTGTACAGTGGAAATCCAATTTTTGATCCTTCTATATTAGTTATATTATTGTTAGTTTTTTATGTTAATGTATTCTTATATAGTGATGGCTTGTTCTGGTTTTTATTACAGGCAAGTTCTACCTTTAGGCTTAGCTTGGTTTTATATGTATCCTTTAACTGTATCTTCAATATGCTTTCTCATATGTATTGGAAATTGACAATGTGATTGGTTTCTAGGCCTTACACATATATCTTTATATGGATCCCTCTGCATAATGTTATATTATATGACTAGTATCTTTTTGTCATTTTCTTGTTGGTGGTTCGTATTTGCTTCTACTGAGTTTGTTCCTATGTGTTTTTCATATCTATGTTGATCTCTTATTTTTGGCTGATGGCTCCTGGCCTCCTGCGGATTTTTCTAAGTTTTTTTGTGCATTTTAATTAGATAGTGATTTATGGCTCTTAAGTTTTTTTTTTTTTAATGTTGCTCTTTCAAGCAGTATTGAGCTATTCATCCCTCTTAAGGTCTTGTAACCTTTTTTATATATTAACGCATAGGCCCGTGAGTGGGTTTTAATTAAAAATAATAATTAAACTACTAAATTTCCTAACTAATTAAATAAATTCAAAATAAATTAAAAATAGTAAGAATTAAAAGAAAGTTAAATAATTTAATTTAAATAAATAAAATTAATTACTAAAAATTCAAATAAATTAAAAAAATTCAAAATTAAATAAACAAAATAAAAATCATAGAATATTTTAAAAAAAATAAATGATTTAAATTAAATAAAAATAAATGGTCAAGCTAATTAAATACTACTTAATTAAGTAAACCAAATTAATTAAATATAAATAATTAAATCATTAATAATTAATTAAATAAACTTCAATGCTTCTTGCATTTGATTTATTCCTTAAAGAGAAAACAAATATGTTAAATTAATAAGCCTAAGATGTGTTAATTAAAGGCTTCAAAGCAATTTGAGGTCTTTAATTACCATATTCTTTAAAAATAAAAATTAAATAAATCTTTAATGATAAATTCAAAGACCCTATCCACTTGCTTTATCTCTTCTTTTTTTGAAGGGTTGCATATAGCATTTTTTAACTAGAAAAAGTAAACATTACAACTATAACAAAAGGAAAATAAAGGCTAAAAAGTAATCCTCTCTTTACGAAAGAAGAGAGAGAGGATGCATTATTGAAACTAAAAATGCAAATAGAGGAAATATTGGCCCAAACATTTGTTGCATTTTAGATTTCAAATCTATTTTTGAATATCATATGAGTTTTTGATGATACCAAAATATTATTGTGTTGATTATTATTTTCTCCTAATATATGTTGGATATATTTGGCTTGTGTTGTTTGTGTGTACAAACGTTTCAATAAAATCATACTCCAGATAGCTAAAGACTTCAAGACAGATTAGATTAGGGGTTGTTGTAATTAGAGTTTATACTTTTTATTTTTCTGGAGTCTGAGAGAGTGTGATTGTAATTGGATAACCGTGCACACACACTAGGGGAGTGAGACAAAACTTGCATTTTTTAAACTAATCATACTATCCGATTTTAGGATCGTATGGGACAATTTATCCTGAGTGTTCCTCCATAACTGATCTTATTGACTCAAGTCTAGGAAATTTTCTAAGTTCAGATCATACTATATGAAATGTATTCATCCTAGACGCCGATCAGAGTATGAAAATAGGCTCATCCAGTTCGTCCAGTATAAATACAACAAAATTTTAAACTGATCATATTGTTCGATAAGGGTTTGTACAGATGCCGATCAGAGTACGAAATGAGGTTCGTACATGATCATACAGATGAAAGGGTGCATATTTGAACTGATTGTACTATTCAATATGGGTTCATACAGACATCGATCAGAGTACGAAATGAGGTTCATACAAGTTCATACAGACGAAAGTCTCATTTTTTGAACTGATCATATTGTACAATATGGGTTCGTACAGACGCCAATCAGAGTATGAAATTGGGATCATACATCATCATATGAGACTATTTGAACTATTTATATGTACGATGTTCGATCGTACAGTATGATCCAAATCTGTCAAACTTAAAATTTTTAGTTTTTGGATGATTTTTATTGTCCATTGCATATAAGGGTCCTAAAAACTGACTGCGAACTAATCTTCTTCAAAAATTCTCTTGAGTGTGCCTTAGAAGTGAGTTTGGGAGAGTGATTTGAGAGTGAAAAGTGAGAGATCTTGTGAGAGGGATTTATGAGGGGATTCACAAAGGTGTCAATTGGTGAGGATCTCCTACTTGTTCTTCATAGTTCTTCCCTACTTCTTTGAAGGCTTTTTGAGAGAAGATTTTCAAGAGAAGATCTAGTTCACTACCGACACCTGTAGAGTGTGAAAGGATGCTAGGTACTCTACTGACACCTAGAGGGTGTGAAAGGATGCTCGGTACTATGCCATCACCAAGAGGGTGAAAAAGGACTGTGGGTTCTCTACCTTCACCAGGAGGATGAAAAAAGATGACGGTTCTCTGTCACACCGGGTTGGTGGAAGAGAGATTGTTGTAAGGGCTTTTCCACCTTGTTGTGGGGGCTAAAGGAGAGACACTAGTGTTTAGTGCAATACCTAGAGAAGGAGTCTCCGGGGAGTGTACGTAGGTCTTGTTGGATCGAACCACTATAAAATCTGGTGTTTTCCGCTCTTTACATTTTTCTGCATTTTTATTTTTTGAATTTGCTTTTATTTTTTTATGGTTGAAAAAGTATTTTTCATAAAATTTATAGTTCTTATAAATTTCTCAATTGTTAAATTAGTTTTCTATAATATTATCGAAAAATTTTAAAATTATTAATTCACCCCCCTCTTCGTTAACCTTGGAATAATTGACTTAGGTTTAACAACCTACTGAGAATTTACAACATTAGCCTTTAACATAGCTCGAAAAGATAATGACAAAGATGTGCTCATACTTTGGTGATAACCACTAAGTACTTGAAGCTTAACTTTCTTCATATCTTTTCTCTCAATGGTATCATTCATGTACTAGTCTTAAGAACCAATTTTTATTTCCTTGATCAAATTGGGGTGTTGGGGATGCCAATATGAAAGAAACAGTCTAAAAGATTGGTTAGCATCCTAGAGTTCTCAATTAGATGAAAGAATAACAATATATAAACTCGCAATCTCCATTCACACCATTAGTACAAAAAGAATCGTTGCCACATCTATCTTTAATGAACATATTCATCCTAAGATAATCAGACAATTTCACCATTGTTTCTAATGAACCAACAGATACAAAATCAAGACATGTATCTTGACTACCTTCCCATAAGGCAAAATAATTTTCCCCTTTAGCCTTGATTTTTTTAAAAATGAATAGAAACCATTACTTAACATAATAGAACCCACCCCCCCCCCCCCCCCCCCCCCCCGCCTCTAATAATTTACCACCTACATTGATTCTCCTCTTTTTGGAAGTTAACTCAATAGGTCCCAATTGTTTAAGCTCTTTATTTAACTTTATATAGTTAACTCCACTTTTGCAATCATTACTTTATATTGATTACAATTATTTTATCCCTTAGGAAAAAAAATAAATGCATTACAATTATGAGCCTTAGGATTTGATGATTCTTAACTTAAAACCTCACTTGCAGCTATAAATCATTAAGATTCTATGTAATTTAAAATTAAATAACTCTAACAATTAAAATAAAATTTATTAATAAAGCGATAAAACATTAAAATATTATTGGTGTTAAAAGCGGAGTTTTAAAAAGGAATAGTTTTCTTTGGAAAATTTAGAATTGATGTTGAAATTTAATTCTAAAATCGAACATCCCATTAGAAAAAGTATACCACCTCAGGAGTGGAAATAAAACTTTAGAAGGGGGTTCAGATTTAGAATTGTAAATACCGTCTTGAATATCATAACTAGATTTAAGAGAGAACTTTGTATTGCCCTGAAGGATCGAAATGAAGTTCAATCAAATATCTAGCTACGATAATCCAGAAGGATTATCATTAAGTTCATATCTGAAGTTTTATCAACAAAGGATATATCTCCCCTAAGGGAGAAAGTATCATTTGTTGTCAACTCTTTGAATATGATAATACAATAGTCAATGATTTAATTTTTTCCAAAGAAGACTAATTGAGTTTTGAAAATTGATTTTAAAAATTTATGTGAGTTCTAAATCTCCTACGAGCACAAGCCCTCGTAGTTAACTATATCATAGAAAACTAGAGTCTCCTATAAAACTCTCGATTAAAATAATGGCAAAAATTCTATTTAAGGATTTCAAACATTGGATATCAAAGGAGGGTGAATTCAAAGTTTGAACACGGATTGGATCAAATTTTGAGCAGTTATTTTTGGAGTCAGTGGAAGAGGGGTAGGGGCACTTTAGGATTCTAAAATAGTTCAGAAGTGCCCCGACCTAAGTTAAGTGTTGGGCTTTAAATTTTAGATTAAGAGAGTGTTTAGTTTCAGTTGATTGATTTATTAAAAATTTAGGATTATATTCCTGAAATTTGGGGACTTATAATTCAAAATCTACCCCTAATCCTAGATCTAAATTTTGACACTAGAACATAGTATTCTGAACCTAACTAATGCAGTACAAAACTTGGACTTACTCTGGCGTGGATTGGGGAGCTAGATAACCACATAATCAATTTAAAACCATGAGTCCGATCATTTTTATGAAAACGTGGTAGGGACATTATAATTAGGGTTTTTTGGGAGTTGGGGTCGATATCTAGAGGTTATCCTAAATGGCCCCTTGACTTATGCTAGGTGAAAATGCTAGAGCAAATGCAATTAAAGTTTTAGACACACTTTTTAATTGATTTCTAATGCAATACATGCAGATCGACTCGATTAAATGCTTAAAAGTGAAATGAAGCAGTTTTAAAAAAGGCTTAAAAATAGATTTTATCCTAGAGTGCACAGAATCTCCTTGACAGATTTGTACCCTCATAGGCCAGGTGGTCTACCAGAACCCGTGAGTGGGGATGTACCTAACAAAGGAAAAGAATAATGTAGCAAATATGTTATGAGAATTCCCGGCGGCCCTAGACTTACTTTTTAAAAGCGTTAGAGTTTTTATATTATCTTAAAATTTTTATTAAAATTTAAGTAAAAAAATTTTGTTGTACTCTCACAAGCCTCCGATCGAATCCAGGCTAAATAAAAAAGAATGACATGTAATCGCCAAAAAAAATTAGAAAAAGCAGGCAATCTTATATGCAATCAAATTAAATCAAACACATTAAATAATCATATTAATTAAGTAAATATCCATAGGCAAATTGTCTTGCTTATTACAACCCAGATTTATAGAAATTAAAAGTGGCTGGGCACCACTAACAAGAACCCGGGTTCTAATCCTAATACAAACGCAAGTGAGTTTGAGTGGGATACTCTTTATCTTCAACTCCTCAGCCTTCTCCTCTTCGAACTCCTTGGATTCTTCATGGCTAGATACCCAAATGGAAAAGAGAACTCTTCCCTCAAGGGGGAGGTTATTCTTCCCATTTTGGGTATGAAAATGATCCAAATTTCGACTCTCAAATGGAAAAGGACTATCCCCCAAAGAGGTATCCTTTTCTCTTTGGAATCCAAGCTTTGGATCTGTGTATCCCAACTCAAATGTGCACTTTCATAACTCAACATTTCAAATGAATTACATTAATATAAAAATAAAAATTTTAGACTCTCCTGCAAAGTTATCCTAAGTATTTAATAATCAAATGAATTCCCAAGCAGTATATATATGTATAGAAAAGTAAACACACTTGGTCACGCTCTTTTTTATTTGGGGGCTAAGCAGCTGAAGCACCTATAGCATTTATATTCATTATTTTTTAGCCCCTTTATTACCCTGTATAGGCGTGGCCACCTGTAGAGAATTTAGTGAGCATCCAAATTATTCTTAACCTGAGGGTAATCTAATCACCCATTACATCAATCTATAGAGTGCATAAAAGTAAGCAAATATAGCAAGCAATTTTTAATCATAACATGTAATGAAATCTCAAAAAATATGACACACAATAGTAAAATAAACACTGGCCTAGCCTAAACTAGAATTTGTTGTCCTAGAAAATCATCTAAAGTGTGTGTAAAAGGTCGTGTGGCTAGGGTAAATCCTAAACTAGGGTTATTAATTAAAATTATTAAGTGTTCAAATTTATTGAAGGCTTAAATGGAGATTTAATTAAAGTTTAAATATTAATATATTAAATTTTAAATTAAATCTATTTTAATGGTTAGATGAATACTATCTTTGTTGCTCACCGAGGCCATGAAGTTTATTTCACCTTCTTTGGGGCTAAGTTAATAGCCTCGTAGGCCTGGATTACCTAGTAGCAATCAGGGTTGATTAAGTTGATTTAATTTATTAAAAATTAAGAGTCGATTAATATTAGTTAATTCAATTAATTATTGATTTTTAAAATTTAAATTAGTTTACATTTTCCATCAACAGGCTCGTAGTGTTGTGCCACCAGGCTCGAGAAACCAGGCCTTTTTAGGACACGTAGCCCCGCAGCCCAGAGTAGTCCATCCTAAACACCTTATTGATATAGGTGAATTAAAGATTTTAATTTAATTAAATAATTAAAAGTAACTTAATTTTGATATTTAATACTCCATTGAATCCATTTGTGACATTGTGCTACCAGGCTCGAGGAACTAGGCCTCCTTAGGACACATAGCCCCGCAGCCCGGAGTAGTCCATCCAATAAACTTCATCTTTGGAGTGGTTGTTAAGTATTTGAGTGTTGTTTCAGTGTTTTATTGATCAACTTAAATTTTTTTGGAATTTTAATTAATTATTATATTTTTTGGAATTATTGGAATTATTTTAATCATATTAATTAAGGGTCCAAAAGTTAACTTTTCAAATCAAAAATAATTTTGAAAGTTTTAGATTTTAAATAAATATTAAATCTTATAATGAGTAGTTATACTGTTAGTATACTCAATTTAGAGTTTTCTATAAAAAGTTATGATTTTTTAAAGTTTGGGCTTAGATTTGAACTAAAGTTGACTGGAAAAAACTGACTTTTTGACTTTAACAAAAATTTGAAGGTTTGATATTTTTAGATAATACTAGACCTTAATGTAGTTGAATGACACTAAGTTTGTTCAATTTAAAATTTTTTACAATTAGTTATGAATTTTTAAAGTTTTCTCAATTATTTGAATTTTAAAATTATTTAATTAGGAAGGTTTTAGGAGTTTTGATCCAAATCAATCCCAAACCCTATGGAATCACCCCCAAGGGTCAGAAATAACCCAAGAAGACATTTCCAAGTGTTTAAAATTTTTTTAGTATTTTTAATTAATTTTAATTAATTAATATAATTAATTATTAATTTTCATTAGAAATTAAATTGGAGTTAAATTGGAGTTCTAATGAAAGGGATTTTATTTTCCATAGGTAGAGGATGAAGTTTTGGTCAATTTGAGATATTATTTATATTTTTTGGAGTTAATTTGGATTTATTAGATTTTTTGAATTTTTTGGGTCCCTAAAAGGGTTGAAACTTGATATGTTTAATTTTCTATCCTAATGGGCTCCAAATTCAATGAAATTTAAACCTAAGGAACATGATATTACTAAGTTTGTTGTGTTAAAGTTTCACCTCTATTGGGTGTGTATAAAATCCCCTAGAAATTTTTTAAATTTTCTAGATATTTCCTTAATTATTTTTCCTAGATGTCACTAAGGTTCAATTGGGCTTAAAATTTTGTGTAGCTAACCCTGGGACATATGTAATCATACCACAGAAAATATGCAGCCTAATTCTAAAGATTGGAAGAGTTATGAATTTTCAAAGTTTTGGGTCCAAAATAAACCCATTGCTTTAAAAAATCACATTATAGCAATTCAATGAGTATCTGACCCTAAAAAATTTGTAGTGCATGCCTAAGATACCCAAATACCTTTCACCAAAATTTGGGGCCAATTGACCACTAGATTATGAGATAATCACAAAAAACTAATTTCAAATAAATAAGAATATCTCACAATCCAATAATCAAATCAACTCAAACTTACTTTTAGTAAATACTAGACTAAATTATCTTTCCAACGAGCCCAAAAACAATCAATTTGGTGGAAAATTCAATTTCTATGAATTTTGGAATATTATAGGCATTTTTTAAATTTTTTAATCCAATTTCGGTCAAATCAGTCGTCGGCGCATGATATGGAGACACGTGGCAGGCGGAGCACCGCACTCAATCCGTGGGGGAAGACTGCGTGGTCTGGCTTGATCCAGACAGTACAGATTTGCTGAAATTCTGCAATTCATTTTGAGTGAAAACTTCAAATTACCATATCTCCCAAAATACTTGACAAAATCTAACAAAATTTGATACGTAGCTTGGGGGCAACATGAACTTTCACTACCTGGAGTTTGGAGACTCCATGCAATGAAAATTTTGCATGGTTTCAAATTAAAATGTAAACTTAAAATGAGCATAACATACAATCCAACAATCAAATTTTTGAGGTCTTGGACTCATTGGAAAGCTGCAATGATCCTCTATAACTTTGATAAAGACACCAAGAGCTAGATTTAGCTGGATCAAAAGTTGTGTTAGAAAATTCTCTTTCTCTCTCTAGAATGCCCTCTCCTCACTAAAATAGTAATTTGAGGCTTGGAAAAGGTGGGGAGAAGCTTGGGAAGGCCTTAGAAATGGTTGGAGAAGATGGGAAAGGGTTTTGGAAGGTTGGAGGCTAGAGGAGAGTTGGGGGAGAGTGAATAATGAAGAATTTTTCCCTTAGGTCAAGTTTTCCCCCACTTTACCCATAGCTTTTGGATTGGATGGTTGAGATTTGATTTGGGGTGGTTTGGATGGGTGACAAGTGTCCCCTAAGCTGCCTAAAGCTAGGGAATAGGGTTGATATTTGAGTGGGACTTCCCTTGGTCTGTAGGGAGAGGGACCACACCTTTTCCCTCATTTGGATGAACCAAAGCCAAGCCTTTTTTAAGGGGTTGGTTTAAACTCTATTAGGGGAGGAAATGGGTCACTTTCCATTAGGTTTGAGATTAAGATATAGATTTCCATGGTGGCTTGGTGATGTGGCCATGATTTAATCCTTTCCCATGAGTTAGAAAGAGCCTTGTTTGACTTATTGACCCATTGAATAGTCAATGATGATTGGGCTAAGCTTTTAAAGGGTTAAGGATCTTGTAGGAAATCATCTCAAGGGGTTTGGAGTCAACAGGTTGAAGTTTTAAAAAAATGCATGAGATTGGAGCGGGGTTTGACCCTTCAAAATGGGTTGACCAAGTCAACCCAAGGGGAGTTTGACTTGGATAAATTTTGGATATGTCAAGGGTGTCTAATTAAATGATTTTGATTGGTTAAATTAGTTTAAAATAGCTCGAATGGTTGAACTTGATAAGTGTTGGGTTAAAAGGTTGATTTGGTCAACCATGGTTGACCTGGTCAACCTGGTCAAACCATGGGTTGAGTTTGCATCAAACAAGTTCAAATGAGTATTTTGAGATCAATTGAGATGGTTTCATACATTGGTGAGATCATTTGGTTGGAAATGGATGTTTAAATCCCTTAAGGGCATTTTGGTCAACCAGGTCAAACCAAAATGTGAGTTTTGACCCAATTTATTTATAATGATGTTTAGGATCCATTAGAGTAGGTTTTGAAGGTTGATATAAGAAGGTGATGTTGAATTTTTGGGGAAAAGACTAAAAACTCCTTTAAAGGGCAGTTTGGTTATTTTGACCCCTAGTCAATTTTGGGGTCAAATTGGTTTGGAAAAAGTGTAGTTTTGTGGTCTAAAGGTATTAACAAAGGTCATGGGTGTGGTTGGAAGGTTTGGAAAGGGTTCCAGGGTCAAATTCCACTAGATGGCATGTCCAGTGGCGTAGTTTGTAAATAATTGAAGGTTTTGTAGCATTTGGGAAAATATTCAATTTCAGGGGCAAGGAGTGTTGGATTGAGCTCAAATTTGGATGGTTGACCCTAGGGACATGCCTAAACAATATGCAATTGATATAACCTAAATCAGAGGTCATTAGGCTGGGTTCCAAGGGCTCTAAAAATCCCCCTAGAAAGGGTTTGAGGACCTTAGTCCTTGGGCCCTTGGATTTGATTTGAAATTTTGAAATTTGATTGGATTTTGGTTTTGGATGGTTGGAAATGACTTGTACACGTCATTAACAATCAAAGAGATTATGGCTGATGATTGGATTGAATCCTAAATGGGACCTATATGATCGAGTGGTGGAGACCCCTCAATCATTAGGTCACCATAGGAAGACACAGGAAGGTCCTGGTGACCCCATACAAAAAATGAGGTCAACAATTAAATTCAAATTAAAATCCCTTTAGCTTATAATCAACAAATAAATTAAAATATAGATAACTCAAACATAAAGCACTTAAGGTCTATCAAAGTCACACATATTTAGCACACATTGTGGAATCTGTTTACTTGGACAACTGACTCTAGTCTAGGCAAGATCAATACTTATTTTCTTATGTTTTGGTATAATTGGATGCCTTGGCTAGAGGGTATCATGTGCTTTACCTATTTACTTTCCTACACTATGGATGTCATATAATGCATTTTTGCACATTTATTTTTCTGTCAGTGTATTTTACTTTACTTAGCTTGCATACACCTGCACCAATCTAGTATGAGTTAGCTTTTAATATATAAATTATAAGTGCAAGTTGTAAATTGTAAATGTAAAGCTTACAAAGAGTCCATGTAAAGTAAAGTGTATTTTCAATTGTTTAGCTAGATTGAGTTGTAAAAGTAAGAGTTTTGAAAATCTCAAATGTAATGTTATATATATATATATATATATATATATATATATATATATATACTTGAAGGACTCCAAAAGGAAATGATCCATCTTCCTTTGAGGGCATTTTCCTTTGGAATTCTATAAAAATCTAGAGCCAAATTTGCCTGATGCCTACAACTTGAGACTTAAATAAGCATTCACATTTATATTTGCGTCATTATATAGGTGTAGAAATCCTATCTTATTGTAAGTGCAACCATACCACCTTTATTTTCCCGCAAATCCTGGGTTGTATGTACAGTAATACTTGCCACATTTTTATATACATTTCATTTTTATAAACATTTCTTAATTCATACATATGCATTGCATTCATGGGTTGGTAGATCCCTTGCATTAGGGGGTAGTTTATTTTCCTAGGTTTTGTTACGACTTCGTGTCCTTGAGGGGATATATACTATAGGCCCTTGGTATATCAGGGTATTTATACCTTAGACCTAAACACCTTTATCTATACATGCACACATATTATTTTCTTAGAACACACACAAAATAATGCACATAAGCTTATGGCAAGCAAGCGATAACCTAAGCGACAAGGCCAAGTCTACTATTTTTATTGGTATAGGGTCGTTATGCTACTAAAATTTTTTTAGAAAATTGATCATGTAGATTAAGTTAGTTGTATAGTGTAGATTGCATTAAGTGTATTGTAGAGAATATGTAGTATAAGTAAAAATCATTTTCAAGTGCATTAGCTAGGTACATGACATCTTCAAGGTCTTGATTAATGTCCGGACTTAAATCTTTTATTCTAGTTAAATAATAACTATCTACCTTGCATGCATTAGACCTAAAAAGCATGGTTTTAAAAATATGTGCTTAAGCATTTAGCTAGTTGTCCACTCCAAGAAAACATAAGTTTAAATTTGCATACACTTCATGTATTCCTTCTGGGAGGATTATCCAGATTATCTAATAAATTATCAATATAAATATAAATTCAATTATGGTCTTAATTTTTAAATCCCAACCATTGCATAAGTTAGAGTGTTTTTCGATTTTCTCAAACTCTAAAGCACTCTACCTTTCTTTCATTGACTCATAAAGAATTGTTTAAATTCTAAACCTTCTCTATAGATATGTTTAGACTCAAAATCCTGTATCTAAATCCCTATAAATCTAAAGAAGTTTATTCACAACTTTAATCGACAGTTTTCTCAAGACTTATCTTAGGATATAGTTAATTATAAAGGCTTGCCTCAATAGGAGACCTAAGAACCAGTAAAAAAATAAACCCTAGTTTGGTTTGCTAGAGCAAGGGAAAGATCTCTAGACGTAGATTAAAATTTTATCCATTGTTAGTTTCATTATTAAAAAGATAGGTGAATGCTATTTTTATCTTTCGAGATGAATATTGCATTCCTTATATAGAGTTTGATTATGAATATAAATTTTATTTCTATTTTTTAATCCATAATCAAACATTAATTTGTCATTTGAGATGATATGTTGTTAGCTATGCAGATTTGATTAAAGAAACATAAAGTGCGAATCAGTTAGTACAATTTATTTATCCATAACAATACTTTGGCATAACCTCCCTTTCATCTTCTACCTTTCTTCTTCTTCATGGCAAGGGAGCCTCATTTGAATGTTCATCTCCAGAATACTTCAACAATATAAGAACAATCAAGGGAAAACAAAATAATAATAATAATAATAATAAATGAGTAGGTTATTACATGCATTTTTAAATAAGCATGAAGAAATCGAGCACTTTAAAGACAAAAATATTAAAGACTATCTTCATGGGAAGAAAGTATTTATTCTCTCAAAATGCTCTAGAAAACTCATTTCATATATTTTGCAAGAGGGGCTTAGTGCTACAGTTTTCTAAGGGCTCTGGATTTTCAGTGTAAGCAATCTACTTTAACTTAGGGCTTTATGTTCCCATTTATATTACTGACCAAGGGATTTTTTTAATCAATTTAATTAATTAAAATAAGCATTTTCATATTTCTAATGTATCCAATGTTAAAATTTTTGAGAAATTCTAACTTAATTAGGTCCCAAACAACTAGAATATGCCACTAAATATTTTCAGAATTTGAATTTCATGGAGACCCATAAAATTTTGTAAAGGCCTGTAAAATAGTTTGTGGAGACTTGCAAACATTACAAAGAACCACTATGTTTATTTTTCAAGGATCTCAAAATTTTGTATCTTTATGAAAACTTGTTAAACTTTGCGGAGGCCCACAAAGAGTTTCTAGTGGTTCGCAAACTTTTGTAGAAGCTCATTAAGTTTAAGTTTTTATATATTTTCATTTACTTTCTTAACTAAGGTTAGATCCTTTATTATTAAACATTTTATTTAATTAAACTCTTTTGACAATATTTAAAAATATATTTTGTTTTAATAACTAAAATCTTTAAGGGTGTTACTAACATTAAAGCCTAATTTAATTCAAAGGGTAGTTTGAACATATGTTCATGATTGCTTGTCTTGTTTGTCTTCAATATTTTTCTTTTGAGTTGCACTTGCAAGAGAAAGACAGTATATTTTATAATCTACCAAGCTCTTATTCATGTGTGTAATCATTATAATGGTATACCTATTTTTGAATATACTTGATTTGAAATCAATAGTCATGATTCCTTGCTGTAATTTGTGATAATCAAAATCTAACATAAGCTTTGGGCTCATGTGGTCAATAAGAAGTTGCTAGGAAGATTTCGTGTTTATTATCTTTGACAGTAGGTGATTGATAATATAGGCAGCCATTCGTAGGGTATCAACTCATAATAATTTGCTTCATGAAGAGTGCGAGTTGTTTTGATGAGATTATGGCTTTACATTTTCACTACATTATTTTGTTCAGGAGTATAGAAGTAGCTAAATTGATGAATAATACCATGATTGGCTAAGAAATTATGAAGGTCATGATTGGTTTATTTACTTACACCATCCGAGCAAAGAACTTCAATGAGAATATCAAGTTGAATTTCAATCAATGACTACAAATTAAACAACATTTATTTCATTTTGGATTTGTTTATCATGGTAAAAACCGAAGAAAAATGGGAGACATCATCAATGAATAATATATTGCATTTGTAACATAGCATGGAAAGAATTAGGGGGTCAACACATAAGAGTGAATGAGTTCTTAAAGTTTATAGGATTGTACTGCATTCTTAGCAAATTGTGATTTATTACTCTTGGCAAAGTTACAGAAATTGCAAAATAAATAATTTTTTGTGATATTTTGTAATGTTTGGTAGAGTGGAGTTGCTAGGATGACCAAGTCGCATAGGCCATTAGTAGTTGCTGAAGACTAAACTAATAAAGCATATTGGGGAGATGAAGTTTGGTGGAACTGAATAAGGTACAAACCATTACGATTGAGAATAACTTGATTTATAACTTGATTTATAATTATATCTTTAATGCAAAACCAACATCAAAATAAATAGAACCGTTATCCTTATATATATGTGTTTATAGATAAATAAGAAGTGATGAATGACATTTAAAATATTTACAATTTAGGGAGGATGAGCTATGATGTGGAGTAGGTAGTATGCCTTGCTTGGTATTGGAAATGAGTATGGAGTTGCCAAGGTTGACCATGGGCGAGTTTTCAAGTGCAAGTATTTGAAGCAAGTCTACGAAGGTGAGTTCTTCAAGCCGAGGGTCAATTCTACTAGGCAAACATGATAACATGATAACGAACAATGGATGAGCATAATCCACAAAGTAATAATCATTGGCTCCTATAGGCGCATGCTTACTATAACTTTAAATAAGTCGTCCACGAAGGAAGATGGCTTTAATTGAGGGAGAATTCCCTTTGGGTTGAAGGCTTATTTGAGTGAGTAATTTCAATGATAGCGCCGAAAGTTAACGCTTCATTCCCTAAGGACTGGCCAGCTTAATGCCATGAGCTCCACTACGATGTATTCCTACTTACAAGTCAGTGTTGGCAATTATTCCTCAAGGTGAGGCTTCTATTATATGAGAATTGCTTTGAGTGAGTGTTCCCTATGACCACACCACTTCGAAAATAAATTTATTTTGATACCTATCATTTACCTATATGGACATATATGAATATACACAACTAAAATATATAAGAATAAGGACAAGACTTAAGAGCCAATCTCAAATCCACACTAAAAGTTTAATAACAAAACACATGATCCTCATCTTACAAAGTATAAATAAAATTACTAGCAGAATTTCCCTTTCTAGGTACCAAATGTCATCATAAATTACAACACCATAAAAAAAAGGGAAAAAAAATTCTTGCAGTATCAAGTTAGATCCCAGCTGCTCAAATAAGTTACAACACTAGTAAAGGAAATCCACAACAAGCCTCCCAAAGCATCTTGATAAGCTTGGAAACTCTAGCAATCTTATAGGAAGAGAATCTAATCTATGAACTTCTAATCTGACCACAATCTTATACATCCCAACCATCTCCTCTACTTCCAAAGTTCCATGCCTTTATAGGAAGAGACCCATATATGGAGGAGAATCTCGACAAGCATTCTGTCCTAATGTTGTAATGCTGCTGCGTGTTTCTGCTAATGGCAGAAGCAGAAAATTTCGAAGTGTCAATAGCCCATGAAGGACGAATATACTCAACGGTCCTCATAGAGCTTGTATTTGCATACAAGAAATTCATCAGTATATCCTCACAATTAAATAACTTGTTAACTAGAGCTCTTCCTTCTGTTGCCTGCTCGCTCCAATATCTTCTAAAAGCAAGCTCGGTATCCATGAAAGCAGCACCAGTTAATATGACGTTGTAACCATTTTTCTTCCTAGCATACGTCTCATCCCTATATTTTAAAGGGCTTCCATCAAGCAGCCGCGGATAGAATCCCACAATTCTCTCAGGGTGTTCTCTCCAAGCTCTAAATCCTTTCTCTATGTCATTGCACGTCATCAATATATCATCGTCCAGTTCAAGGACAGCCCTGGTTTGTATAAGCGGGTCATCCTTGAACCGATTGTTTAGAGAATTATTCTGCTCAACACGGATTCGAACGGGCACAGCAGAATCAAATTCATCCTCAATTGGAGGTTTACCCTTGTTCCAAACGACTACAATCTCTCTAACAGACGCACATCTAGAGTAATGTTTCACATATTGTTTTAGATTCCAAAGCCGGGCATCATAAGTCATCGTAAGCATTGTAAACTGAGAATATTGGCCCTTATACATGTAGCCCTCTTCAGCACCGTTCCCTCCATATAAATATTGAACAGCCATGCAGACTAGAACCACACCGAAAATAGAAAGGAAGATGATAGTGAGCTTGCCATGACATGTTTTAAGCTTTACTCCGCCTTTAAATGCAAGAATACATCTGCTTATGCCTGCAGCATACCTCCGAAGTTTTGAGTGGGGATTCGTCCAAAATGAAAATGGCTCATTTCGTCGACTAACAATCAGATAATTTCCTTGAGGATGGATACAGTCCATGACACCAACCAACAGTCCTATGAACATAACAACAAGGAAAAGCAGAAGAAAAAATGTCCAACCAAGAAGTAAAGTCCTTGTTGAATCACCAGAAGGAACACGATCCCCATCCATAACAGCAACCCAGTGGCCCGATGGAAGAAGTTGCGGGTCTAGGTGATGGTGTCTAACACCATTCCAAGAGTTTCGGCCCTTCTTTGTTTCTCCAATGGCAAGTGAAACTGGCACCTCCTTATATTCTTCTTTTGTTAGCTTTTCCACCTTATATACTTGAAGCCTTCGACCATAAGTTCTGCTACAATCCTGACCAGGACGATAGAGAGAACCTTCATAAATAAAAAGACGACCCCCATTTCGTGCGCCCAAGCTTTTGTCAGCTCTGTATATAGGGTTTTTTCGGTGTTGTTTCCATGGACCAAGTGGCGAGTTACTGAACCATATTTCAAGTTCTGCGTTCTTCTCAATACTCAGCCTGCTAAAATCTGAAGTAAAGAGCCAGTAATATCCATTATAGTGAACCAACGAGGTATCTACAAGTGGTTTACTCACAAGAACCTTCTCAAATGTCCATTCAAGTGGAAATTTAGTAGCCCGATAAAGTCGAAGGTCCCCCTTTTTGCTGCCCTCAGGCATCATATAGGTCTGTGAGAAAAAAAACAATTTACGAAGATTCATTGGCATTGGAAAGAAGTCAAGGAAATAATGCGTATAGAATAAATTCATGCTTAGCACTAAAAGCAACTACTAGGCAAGCCAGCCAAGCAAAATAAGAAGAAAAAGCATAAGATCCCACAAGACAAATGTCCATCTTAGTTGTGATATTCTAAGAAATCTGAATCTTTATGGTGTTGGAAGGGTCTGTTTAGGTGCTACAGTTTTGCAAATTTTGAACTAACCGTATAATGCATATCGTACTGTATGATTAATTTACTTAATTAATCTAATCAAGCTATGAAAATTAAGTGGGCAATACATATTAGTATAATATAATAAATCATACAGTATGATATTAATCATCCTGGATGATTGAATAGAGCTTGCTTTCACGATATTTTGCCATTCGAACTGGTCACACTAGATGATCAAATAGAATGTCTTTCATGATATTTCACTATTCCAACTATTTGTACCATATGATGTTAGAATCGTACAGTACCAATATGCTCATATTTAAAAAAAAAAAGAAATTTTATGATTTTATTTTTAGGTGCTTAGCATAAAAACCATCCAGAAAACCCTAAAACATGTGTGAGATAGAAACTAAGAAAAATAGTTTGAGAGAGAACATCAAGCTTTTTTCATTTTGCAAACCATAAGTGAAGAAAATCTATCGGGAACATGAGCACCATTGTTGCTTCCATTTTTATTCAACCTTAAATCTTTCAGGGTTGTTATTGTTATTGTGAAAGTTCTTATACATCAAAAGTCTTGTAAGAGTTTGATGAGATCTCAGACTCGTTATTGTAAGAAGTAGTGAACTAACAAAGGGTTAGAGTAACAGTCTTCGCTTCTCATCTGACTTAAAAAAAGATAGCGTGAAATTTCTCTATTAACTGTATATGAGAAAGGATTCTACACCCAATGATGATCAAAAGAGATAGTAGTGAATCCTTAGGGTGGTCTCAAGGCGTGGATGTAGGCATTAGTATCGAACTACATAAAAATTGGTTTGCAACTTCTTCTCTTTTTTGCTTTTTGTTTATATACCACCATTACTTGCTTTAGTTTATCTTTTCCAATATAGATGAAATATTTGATGATGAAGGTAGTTTTTTTTATCTAGAATTTCTATTTTTCATAAAATTCGTATTTGCTTATATCATTTTAAAATAAAATAAAATTATTTTTAAAATTAAAAAAAGAGTAAAAGCTCAAAATAGTCCCCCAACTATCAATAAATATCCAATTTACTCTCAAAGTTTCACATTGCCCCATTTTAGTCTCTCGACTATTAAAAATTGAGTCAATTTGATCTCTAGGAACGATTTGCTATTTAACTTAATGCAAAGAACTCGAGAGATTCACTTCTTTGTGAGCATTTACATAAAATACTTGCGCTCGATGCCTTCTAGCTTTTTAGCCGTCGACACCTTCCCACTATACGCCCTAGAGACCGATTTGTGCAAGTAAAGCAGTGTAGAAGGAGACGCAAGCGACTCAGGCGATGCGACCTAGACAGACGATGCGAGCAAGCGAGGAGACATGAGCAAGACAGACGACGCGAGCGAGCAGAATGGGAGTGAGATACACTGCGGCGTGCTTCAATTAGGTTCTGGATTCGCATGTGGCTACAAGATAGACGACGCGCCACAAAGCGAGTACCCTGCAAGCGAGCGTGAAGAGCTTCGACATCGTGAGACAGAGACGGCGAACAATGTGTGATATCCACAAGGAGACGGGGCTAGGTTTGTTGTTTATCTGTTGTATATTCCCGCACAAATCATATAAAATAAGAGAAAATCATACTCCCGAGACACGCTGCGAGCGAGCACAATGAGCTTCAACATCATTGAGGATGTAGAAGCACCTGAGAGTAATTACCATAATAATGAGATGTACAAAAATGATGACGAGGACGAGGATTATAACTTAAGAGATGATAGTGAGCAGTTTGCAGACTGTGATTATGAGATGCATGAGGATGATTAGTTATTTGAAAATAATATGATCCTTCTATTGAATTTGTAGGCACCACAAAAAATGGAAAGGAAAAGATTGGGGTTCCAAATATTAATTTTAATGATAAATTGAAAAGAAATGACTGTGAAGTTTACTGTATGGATTCTAATGATGATATTAGTGTTCATAGTGGTGACAAAAATGATCGCACAAGATTGACAGTTATCAATCCTGAAGTTGATCGTGACAAGATGTTTGAAGCGGGAATGATATTCAATAGCAAGGAAGAATTTAAAGAAGCTTTTCAGAATTGGTCTACTGCTACTAAAAAAGCGATAAAGTTCCCAAAAAATAACAAAAGATGCAGAGTTATTTGCAAAAAGCCTAATTGTCCTTTTCTCTTCTACATCTCAAAACATGAAGAAAGTCATTCATGGAAAGTTAGGTCATTGGAAGAGCATACATGTTCATGGACCTATCATAATAAGACTTTGACATCAATAATTATAGCAAAAAAAATTGTGAACAAAATTAGAATTAATCTACATTACAAGACAAAATTTTTCCGAATAGATGTTATTGATGAGTTGAAGTTGCATGTGTCGAAGTCACAAGCAAGGAAGATTGTTTGCAAGGCTCGAAATTTGGTGCATATGAAGGATGAAGATCAGTTCAAGGAGATTTGGGATTACTGTTTGGAAATCTTAAGAACAAATCCAGGTACAATAATATATGTGTTAATCACAAGAGATGTCAATCTACAAGGACAAAAAGCATTTATGAGAATGTATGTTTGTTTTGAGCATGTAAAAAGGGGTTTTTTAAGAGGTTGCAGGCCAATTATCGGAGCTGACGGATGCTTTTTAAAGAGTCCACAAGGTGGTCTGCTACTAACTATTGTCAGTTCGGCTGAGAATAATAAAATCTTTCTAATAGCATGGATAGTTGTAAAAAGTGAATCAAAAAGTAGTTGGGAATGCTTTTTGGAGTTATTGGCTAGAGAGTGACATATTGTCAAAAATCAAATGAAGTTCACATTCATATCAGACAAATAAAAGGGTTTACTTCCTGCATTTGAAAATATACTATCAAATGTTACAAATAGGTTTCGTGTTTGTCATACACCAAAATTTAAAATTTGTTGGGTTCAAAGGTATTGCACTGAAAAATACTTTATGGGCAGATGCTAAAAGTACTATAGTTAATCAATTTACATATCAAATCAATGCTGAAGGTGTGCACAAGGATCATCAAACAAAGGGTTGGTGATAAGTCAGCAAACATATTTTAATGAATACATGTGCAATTCAATTTTTATGGCTACTAATTTATAACTACTAATTTGATATTATGTTTGTTAATAGGTTTATACATCCAAAAGAAAGAAGATCGAGTAGACGAAGCTTGGAGGATAACATACACAATGAATTTTTTTGTATTAACTTGTGTTTACACATTTTGAAATATATCATCAAGGGACTTCTTGTAACATGATTTTTTTAATTTTATGATGAATGATATTGTTTTTGTAAATGACTTTGAAGTTCAAATTATCTAATTACAACCTTTGAGTTGGGGTTTCATAATGAGTGTTTTTTATATACCATCACCCTATTTCTATCTTGGTTCAAACCTCAATGTAGTATTTATTCGGCATCTTCAATTTATTTGAGATTATTTTGGGTTTATAATGAATGTTTGATTATAATGTGTTATATTTTTTTAGTGTATTTATAATATGATTGCTATTTCAAGAATGTTAAATGCAATACTCAATATTCTTGAGATTAAAAAATAGAGCAATATAAGCAATGTAATAGCCCTTATTATGTAGTAGATTAAAAATTATTAAAATACATTTCATTTTATATTAAAATACAGTAAAGAAAAATAATGTTAGATTTTGCTTTAAAAAATATTATTTTTTTAACTATTTATTCACACTTATTATGTAGTATATTAAATTTATACTATAATTTATTAAATGATAAAATAAAGCAATATAAATAATATAATCTCATATCCACTTATAATACCTAAAATATACTTCATATTTAACTTTAACTCTAATTTTAGGCTCAAGGACCAAATTGGCTTAATTTCTAATAATCAAGGGACTAAAATGGGGCAACGTGATAAATTGGATATTTATTAATAGTTGTGAGACTATTTTGAGCTTTTACTCTAAAACTAAATAAAAAAAAATTTAAAATCAAGACGCCCATTCAACTATCTATATTGGTGCGGCCATACAATTTAATTAGAATAAGATGAATTACTTTGTTAAGAGTTTCATAATTTAAAGAAGATCATAAAATAGAACACATCAAACTATAGCACCTCGGAAGGATATTCTATTATCCGACCTCCATTATTTGATAATATAAGTACACAATATTTGATTTTTGAAAAGTCTATATAAATACCTTTATTCAATCTATAGATTACCATGGATGGAAGCTACTCCAAGAAGGATGTACACCCACGTTCAAAATCGAGATAGTGGAAAACATGTGTACATCTCTTTTGATGATTGCATATATGAAGAAAGAAAAATAACAAAACTGAATCTCAAATGTCTGAATAATTTTTTCACTGCTTTAAAATTTGAAGACTAGATGTGCATATCCACATGTAGAACGAGTAAAGAGATCTGGGATGCACTTTACATTACTTATAAGGCACGAATGCGATAAAGCAATCACACATTAATTTACTCATACATAATTATGAACTCTTTTGCATGCAATCAAATAAAAGCATTATTGTTATGTATACTCAATTTACTAAAATTATTACAGCTTTTCATGCTTTGGATAGAATATATTAATGCTAAAAAAGTGAACAAGATTCTTGATTGTCTATACAAATCATGGGATGCCAAAATTATTGATATTCCTAAATCAAATATTTTATCTACTTATTCTATTAATATTTTACTGATTCACTAATACTTATGAAAAGACAGTCAATCAAAGAATTGCATATATAGGGGACAAAAGAAAGGATAAATTCATTGCACTGAATTCAAAAGAATTAAAGCATAGCCTTAGAAAAATATGATGATGATGTAACACTGTTGACTCCAAAATTCAATTCATTAATGAATGGGAAAAAGAAGTTCAATAAAGTGAGTGAATTTGAAACTAAGATAACTCAAGCAAGGATATGAATCAAAACCCTAAGGACAAGATCAAGAAATCAGGACTAAAAGCATCAAGCCTAGCTGAGACTAATTCAAACTATAAGGTATAAGAGTATTGGCTTTTCATGATATTTGACTATTTGAACTAATCATATTATACGATATATCTGTATTGTCAAGAAAATGAAATTTTAGGATTTGATTTTTGATGCTTCATATATAAACCATTCTAGAAACCCTAAAATGTGTGTATGATACAAAAATTTGAAGAGAAAATTGCTTTGAAAGAGAGAACATCAAACTTTTCATTTTGTGAATTCTAAGTGAGGAAAATCTCATGAGAGCAAGAGGATCATTGTTGTTTCAACTTTCTTCTACCTCAAATCCTCAAGAGTTGATGTTGTTCAAAAGTTGTTATTGATCAGAAGTATTGTAAGAGATTGATGTGATCTCGAGCTTCTTGTTATAAGAAGTGATAGACTAATAAGTAGGCTAGAATAGTGGTTTTCTCACTTGGAGTAGAAGAAGAGATTATAAGGCTTCTCAATTACCTATTAAGGAGCGAGGCTTCTTTGCCCAGCGGTGATTGAAAGAGAGAGTAGTGAATCCTTGGAGTGAAGGTCTCAAGCTGTGGACATAGATGTTGGGGCTGAAGTATATAAAATTTAGTTTGCTCCTCTCTTTTACTCTTCATTTACTAACTACCATTAGTTGCTTTACTTTATCTCTTGCATCATGGATTCAATATTTAATAATGATGGGAGTTTTGATTGATCTAGAAATTCTACTTTTTATAATATTCATATTTGTTTATATCATTTTAAAAATATAATTAAAAATATATTTTTGAATTAAAATAAAAAAGAACCTTTAAATCAAAGGCACGCCATTCACCACCCCTCTGGTGTAGTCCTACACTTCATATTGGTTGACATCTTTTTTCTCATCTAAAATTTTGCAAGTGGGAGTTTAATATGGTGGAGGTAAAAATTAAACTCAAAACATTGACAACAACTTCCAAATTCCTTACCAACTGAACTATTTGGCACCCACTTCCCATCAGTAGCTTGTAAGGTCTAGGTTGAAATGTAAATGGGATGGCAATTAGGTGAGAGATAGTAGATTGACACACCCATCAATCAAAAGCCATCATCCACAACAAGACATCATTGTGACATCATGGCCCAAAGCTATTTAAGCTTTTAAATATTTTTGTAAGCCAAAACATTCTTTTTGCAATATAGAAATTTTTCTCAGAAAGCAGCATCAGGCAATATACAAAACTTCCGTTTTGCACACTTGAAACTGAATATTCTATATTATTTATACCTTCTAAATTTTTTAATTATAACACTATTTCAAAATAAATTATAGTACTTAAATACACCAAAACTAAGACCAAGGTGATGCACTTCATGCAATATACAAAACTTAATTTTAACATGTGTGTGACTAAATATCCTATTATTATTTGTACTCCTAAAATTTAAAATTGTACATGATATTTAAATAATATTACAGTACAGGAGTGCTTAGAACTCCAAAACAAAACCGAAATGCAAAATTAGTCAAAGTTAGAGATGATGTTATTAAGAAAAATGTAAATATGGTCAAAACTGTAACATACAACTCAAACGTTGGCTCAAGAGATTTCCATCACTAGCATTTTCATGGTATCCTTAAAATAGCAAAAAACAAAATTAAAAGATTAAATGCAAGTAAAACAACAATCAAGATAAATAACCTTTGTTTTCCATCAAGTTTTATTATTGGAAGGATCCTTCTCAAGGCAATGCTTACCTAATTAGTTGCACAACCATACAACTACTGACATTAAACATTCAGATAAGGTCATAAACCATTACCTTAGTAAAATATGGTGTTTCTGACTTCAACAATGCAATAGCCAAAAATAAAAATTACCTTAAAATGTTATCCTCATGTCCAATAGAATCACTATCCTAAAATTTTTCTAACAGAAATAGCCTCCCACAGATGATAATAATGTTTCAGAAGATAGGTAAGGCTTCAACACAAGCATTCAACAGAATAGAAAATTCATCTTCTTAATTCAAGAAAGAAAGCAGTGTTAATGATGAGGATTGATGATGTTCCAGTCAAGATCAATCTTTTCCCACTCAAGTACTTGTATTCATTTCTCCATCAAAAAGTCAATATTGAGATACTCCTATAATTGTGATGATGTAATTTCATTTTTCATCATCTAATGCTACATCATTACAAACTTATGGATTTTTATTACCCTCAAACCATTTTCAAATATTTATATTTTAATCTCTTGTTGTACATAATATAAACCAATGACTTCATTCTTAAGGTAGTCGAATAATTTATCATCTTGGTACGAACTTCGTATGAACATGTACTTTTCAATTCTATTTTCTTCTTGGGTTTAGGTGTAGAGAAATAACAGAATATAATTTATTTTATATGTGAAATTTGTAAATTAAAATATTAAATTACCTAAACAATAGTTTTTTAGGCTTGCACCTCTTATAAATTGTGTAGAAGCATGCGTCTCATCATGCCCTAGTGAGATACATGCCACATGGCATTTTCTTCAAAAATATCTTGGGGTGAGCACCTTAATATGCAATTTTATGCAATGATGCCAACATATTACAAATACACTAGCCTACATTACCACTCGGGCAAAGTTATGCATTCTATGTACTCTTTTCTAAAATCTACAATAATGGATTCCATGTGCTAATAGGTAAAACAATAAATAGAGATTACAAAAACTTGGATATCTCACTTGATAGGATCACAACTAGCCCTTTTATTTCTCCAACGTCTAATGATATATAGTGAAACAAATATATCTTATAAGAAGGTCAATCACTTGCACAAAAATTCTCATATGTATGTCATATGCTATCATTTGGAGTAGATTTTATGAATCTTCATTCTACATTTGTTTGTCATAAGTGTCCTCCTATAAGGTGTTCAACAACTGTTCATAGATCTTTTAAACAAATGTCAATCTTACCTTTGGTTTGCCTCTCCATAATCTTTTGACTCAAATTTTTTCAACCTAGTTTATAGCGGCATTTTATGTCCTTTGTCAATGTGCGAACTTCCTAGTATACTCTCCACTCTTTAATACATAGTACCCGCCATCCCTCTAACATAATCCTTCATAAAATAGTTTTTCTTATCTTTCCACACATGTATCTTAACATTCTTAATTTTCATTTCCTTCCTGCTTAAATTAGATCATGAATATCATTGATATTTTTTGTTGTTTAGCACTCAGATCCACACAACATAGCTTCCTAATTGAAATTTAATAATATTTATATTTATATTTTCATAATATTCTCTTATAAAGTAATATGTTGAAGACACTTCCTCATTTTAACAATCATGTCTTACTTTTCAAAGTTGTCTTTAGCTATATCACCATTTTTATAATAGACCCATCATATTTAAACTATTGTTTAAAATTGCTACTCACCTAGAGGCCCGCCTCAATGCGATTCCAGTGAAAAATGCCTCGAGTCTTACACCTCGTGTTTTTTTTTATGAGGCTTGCGCCTCAGCTTGGTTGAGGCACGCCTCGCCTCACTGGGGTGAGGCTTACACCTCACCCTATATTATTATTATTATTATTATTATTAAAACTTACATAAATCCTAAAGCAAAGCCCCGAACAAGTCACACCTTCATCCACCCCTGAGTTGTAACAACTTCCTCTCGACTGCCTCAACCTTCAGCCCGTCGTCTTCTCCATAGCCACCACCGTCGTAACCGCCATCAAGGATCACTTGAAAGCCGCACACCACCACCTAGGGGTGCAACCGAGTCAAGCCAACTCTCGAGCTGGCTCGAGCTCAACTCGATAACAGGCTCGACGGGTCGAGCATATTGAGCTAGCGAGTCATGCTCGAACACAATTTCGAGCTCGACAGCTTAACGAGCTCGAGCTCAAACAGCCCTCTGCTTGACTCGCGAGCTCGTCAAGCAGCTCGCGGAACACGTTGCCGGCGGGAAAATGAAATCGTGTACGCGGGAAAATGAAACGTGACGGACTGACGCTGGCCGGGCGTTGGCGGGAAAATGAAATCACAACGGACTGACGCTGGCTGCATGCTGGCAACTAACTGACGCTGGCCGGACGCTAGCGACTAACTGACACTGGTCGGACGCTGGCGACGACGATGACTGACCGTGAAGATGATGCGAATGCTAGCGACGACGCGGACACTGGTGACACTGCACAATGGACGGATGCAGATGAGCAGCTCAAACTGCCGCTCGACAAGCTCTTTTTTCCTTTGTTGAGTCGACTCGAGCTCAAGCTCAAGCTCGAGCTCAATATTTGACAGTCAAGCTCGACTCGAACACTCCCTGATTCGAGCTCGACTCGACTCGTTTGCATCCCTACCACCACCACCTCCTCTCAAAATTTTAGAGTATTAATCTCATCTTTATGTTGATCAAAAACATTTATAAAAGAGGAAGATGACTAAAATAAATGAAGAAGCATATTGGGCAGTGGCGGAACCAACCTTTTATTTTAGGGGGGGCAAAATTTTTATATAAATAGGCTAATATTTAAAAAAAAATAAACACATAATTCAAAGCAAAATCTTATATTCCATTTTGAAGCTTATCTTTATCATTTACTAATAATAAACTACATAATGTTCGGAAAAAAATAAAATCTAAAATAATTCTAATTAATTGTTACACAACCAGTACAATGTTTGTTTTTAGCCAAGCTTTAGCCTTCAGTATCACAGCAGAATAGCATATACATGGATAAACATAACCCAAATATATGAATATAAGTTATTCGAGGGTGGATCGATGGGTTTGCTCTTCGTGGAAATGCTGTTGGGCCCTATGGTGTCCAAATGCAAGCTTTGCAAGGTCAATTCGGCTTCCCAGGATGAGATTGTCTCTAAGGATTTTCAGGGGAGGTATGGCCGAGCCTATCTCTTTGAAAAAGTGAGTTCTCTTCTCTGTTTTATGATATTTTCTGAGTGCGACCTCAGATGTTCGTTTATTCGCTTGATCAGGTCCCTTTCTCAGTTTCTAATCGGCTCTATTTATGGTGTTTATTTTAGTAGGCTTCTTAGGATGGCTTTTCTTTGGTTATGTTGAAAAAATCGAGCTGTTGAATGGTTCTAAGCGTTCAATTTTTTTCTTGAAGTTAGAAAACATGTTCTACAAAATGGTGAACTTGTTAAAAGGAGCAGGCGGATGAGGACAAGGACGAGGTACCTGACCGGAGAAGCCGAAGAAAAATGGAGTCCTTGCCTTGTCCGAGTGAGTAAGCGGAGATTCAAGCAGAGAAAAATGACGAGCAGCGATTGACAAGCGCATGAGGGGATTCGAGCTTCACGAGGGCAGATTCGACCGGAGAGGGGATAGCCACGGGCATCACAGGCAGAGTCTAAGTCCTCAAAATTTTGAGCGAAAGCGGGTGAAAAGACGTGAAAAATTGGCAAATTTTAACACGTTGGAGGGGGAAAATTACTAAATAGCCCTAGCTCTATTAAGGATTTTACATTTTTTTAGGGGGGGCAATTGCCCCCCCTGGGCTGAGCGTGATTCCGCCCTTGATATTGGGAGGCATTAGATTCCACAGAATGAGACAGGAGAGAGACCAATTTGTTATGATGATGATACAAATAAAGACCCCCTCAGTGATGAAAGTACAAATGATTTTCTAGTTGTTGCCAACTATTTTATCCTTTTTAAGAAATTAAATGTGGATTAGCAGGGAACTAAGAAAGAAAGAAAGAATTTGGAGTTGAACTTAAATCATATATGATACTTTTATGCAGTTTCTATATTTAATATTTTTTGCTCTTTGTAATATATCTATTTTAATTATAATTCATGTCATTTATCATTAGCCACTTTACATATTGTGCAATTTTTTGTTTCATATGTATATCAATTTGTTATTTCGTTGATCAATAGAAAGATAATATGTCATCTTTTAACATATTAGTTGAATATTATATAAAAAATCACTTTTAACCTTTATTTGCACTTTACATAATTTTTTTATTTTGAGGCTCATGCATCAAACCGCCTTGAGGCTTACGTCTTGCCTCACGAATAAAAAAGCCTCAATACCCAATTGCGCAATTTTAAACCTTGATTTAAACTATAACATCTAGGTATTAATTTACCTTTTGGTAATCTTCATTGATAATAATTAATATTAGGTCATTAAAATTTTATATTAAATATTTGGTCATTATTTTACAAATCCTATAAGCTATTTACCTTCAAAATATTTTCTTAATTATTCTAACTTTCTACTTGTTTCTATAGACACATTGCGTATTAAAAATATCAAGTACAAAAAGCATAAATCAATGCACATTACTTTGAAAATCTATTATACGCATCTTCATTATCAATAGAAAAAGATATTGACTTAATATTGACCCTACATAAATTAGATACTCTTTGGTCAATCCAAAACTACTTTTAGTACTACTAGACAATTCTCTAGCATACCATCTTTCACAATTTTAACATCCCATCAGCGTATACTTTTTTTCTTAAGAAATACCAAATCAAATCTCATAACTTTAAATTATGAGCTTTCTTAAATTGATTACAAATCATATGAATATCATTTCTATCTATTCATACTTTTTCATTAGTGGTATTGCTCCTTATAACATTAAACCAAATTGATTATTGTATGCCCGAGCATTATTAATAATAAGTGTTGAATTCTAAGAATTGTAGAGGGAAAAAGCATAATTTTATTGCACAAAACTATCCCTATTTACAGATCTATGCAAGATATCTTAATAAAGAAATAAATAACTACAAAATCATGCACAATTGCCATAATACAATCCTTCCTAAATCAACCACCCAAATATGGAAGAAGATCGGCATGATCAAGGTGAGCCTCCCACGATCCCCATCTTGGCCATGGGATCAAGCGCCAAGGGACGGCTGATATTTAACACTCCTCCTCAAGTTGGGAAATATAGATCTGTCATTCTCAGCCTGGTAATTAGCCACAAAAAAGTAAAGTTATCCAAGTCCCTTGGTAAGAATATTTGCAAGATTTTTTTAATGAGACATGATAGATACATATAAGATCACTATCTAATTTTTCTTTTATGAAATGTTTGTTAACTTCTATATGCTTAGTCCAATCAAGCTAAATCGGATTGTGAGCTATGTTGATTGCTGATTTATTGTCACAATGCAGCTTCATAGGTCCTTCCCACTTAATCCTTAAATCTTCTAGAATCATCTTGATACATAATAGCTCACATATTCCCAAAGTCATAGCACTGAACTCCGCTTCTGAACTAGAACTTGCCATGATATTCTGTTTCTTGCTCCTCCATGTAACAAGATTTCCTCCAAAGAATGTGTAGCATCCTGAGGTAAATCATCTATCAATTGGTGATCCTATGTAATATACATCAGTATATGCTTATGGGGTTATTCCACAATCTCTTCTGAAGAGATTCCCTTTAACTGGATTCCCTTTAAGATAGTGCAGTATTCTGTCTACAGCTTGCATGTGAGTCTACTTTGAATTTTGCATGAACTGACTGACCATGCTTACAACAAAGGCTATGTCTGGTCTGTGTGAGAAAGGTATATCAATTTCCACACAAGTCTCTGGTAAGCTCCCTTATCTACGTCTGGATCATTTTTAGTTTCCCCCAATTGGAGTTTAAGTTCTACTGGTGTTGGTGCTGGTTTACAAGCTAGTTTACTTGTTTCTTTTAGAAGATCATTAATATATTTATGTTGTGAAATGAAGATTCATCTGCTAGAGTGGGCTACTGTTTCAATTCCAAGGAAATATTTTAATCTATCAAATTCTTTGATCTCAAATTTATTGGCAAGATATTTCCTTCAAATCACTTTCTCCTTTAATCATTTCCAATCAAGATATCATCCACATAAACTAATAAAACTGTGACTCCCCCTAAGTCTGAGTGCTTGAAGAATAATGTATGGGGTATGGTCCGCTTGACTCTGTCAATATCTATTAAATAGCATAACTTTTGAGTATCTTCCAAACCAAGCACTAGGTGACTGCTTTAGCCCATATAGAGCCTTTTTTAACCTACACATTTTGCCACCTCAAAATTTTTTCTTGAATTCTGGTGGAATCTCCATAAATATTTCTTCCTCCAAGTCCCCATGTAACCGTGTAAGAGTACATTTTTGACATCCAGCTAATCCAAATGTCAATTATAATTAGCTAGTAGTGAGAGCAGGATCCTCACGCTGTTCATCTTGGCCACAAGTGCAAAAGTTTCCTAGTAGTCAATGTCGTATGTCTGAGTGTACCCTTTCGCTACCAATCTTATATCTTTCAAGTATACCATCAGCTTTGTATTTCACAGAGAACACCCATTTGTAACTGACTGAACTTTTTCCTACTGGTAGGTTGGTGATCTCCCAAGATTATTCTTCTCTAGTGCCTGCATTTCATATTTCATGACACTTTTCCAAATTTATCAGATAAGGCCTCAAAAATATTATTAAGAATATGAATACCATTTAGTGTGACTAGAAAATTTTAATGTGAAGGTAAGAAGTTATGAAATGATACAAAGTTGGTTATAGGATACACGAGGGGCTTTTCTACATGAACTTGTGCTTGCCTCAATTTTAGGAGACGTTTCAGATGCTTGTATCTGTTCTGGAGCATAGTTTGAATGTGTACACCTGGAATATACTTTTCCAAACCTCTTGTTATCCATAATAACTTTCTCTTCAGCTTCCCTGGCTTTGATTTTAGGTTTATGTCAATTGGTTTGAGGTGGAGCTAAAAAGTCAAGAGGGGCAAGCTCACTTTCCTTATCTTCCTCAATTTCAGTCTCCCCTGAAGATGAGATCTGATGAAATAGGATTTTTGTTCATTAAAAATAACATCAACAAATACAAGGGTTTCTTGATGGAGGGGTGATAACATTTATAACTTCTCTGGGTGGATGAATATCCAACAACGATATATTTGAGTGCTCTTGGATCTAATTTTCCTCTATTTTGACTATGAATGTTAACATAAGCAGTGCACCTAAAAATTCTGGGTATAAGGTGGTTATAGGTTCAAAATTCAGGGTAAAAAGAGAATAGAATATCCATTGGCATTTTTAATTCCAAAGTTCTCAAAGGTAATTGGTTTATGAGATATGTGGCAATCAGAAAGGCTTCTCCCCAGTGGGATTTGGATACATTATGGTGAAATAGAATTGCACGGGTGGAGGCTAGAAGGTGACCAAACCCTATCCTACTACTTTCAAAAAGAAGGTATCATTCATGTCTTTGTCTTTATATTTTAAGGAATCCTTAAATTTTTCATTCCATGATGCCTCTTTGATTGTCATCATTGTTGAACCTTCAATAGCCTTTGGCTCCAACATTACCCCTTATCGCTTTCCTCAGCATGAATGAGAGAAATGGTCTTATTAAATGAAGGTGTCTCTTCTATGCCAATGGTCTGAACTCCAACCTGATCAAACTCTGCATTTAATCCTGGAAGAAAGACATACACTCTATATTTCTCAATAAAATTTTTCAAGATAGCAACATCTTCTGGACAATTGGTTTCTATGTATTTGTAATAATCAAGTTCTTGCCACAAGTTTTAAAGTGACATTCCGTTACAGTCTTGCTTCCTTATTTGTGCTTCCCACCTTGACCTTAATTTCAATAATTTGGGCAGCATCCCAAGCTTTTAGAAGGTTTGCCTGGCAGCATCCCATATGTCCTTTGCAGTATATAAGACCATGAAAGTATCACTAATTTCTGGAGCCATGGAATCCCATAATCATGACATAATCATGGAGTTTGCTTCATCTATGCCCAAAAAATTAGGATCACCTTCTTTTGGTCCCACTTCAAGGAAGTGATTGATCTTTCCCTTCCCTTTCAAGTAGGTCTTCATAAATTATGACCACTTTAAGTAGTTTTTCCCATTTAAGCTATAAAAAATAGCATATTTTGAAAATCTCCTTTTCCTTGGTGCATCATAGAGTCCTCTATTTGGTCAAATCTTTGGGAAGAATTAACTTCAGACATTGCGGTGTCAAAGGATAGTAATGAAGGCTATCTGTAAGATCCTAGGTAGCAATGAAGGTAACCTGGAACTGTACCCTCTGAATTCTTGCAACGACAATAAAGGTCAATGCTTGTTAAGTAAATAAGGAACTATAGCATCTCCAGTTTGGTTAGGTCTGGAAGAACGAATAGGTTTCCACAGCAGGCCCAATCCACCCCCACCCCACGTAACACTCACATGTGGATCGGCGACGCTCCTATTTGGCTCTGTCAAAACTTCCTGTCTGCATGCGATTGAAGCCCAGATGACTTCTTCCTCTCCTGTCGCCTTCAAGCTACACACGAGATGCACGCATGAGGGTTGCTATAGACCACTCCCGCCCGATCACCTCTTCTTGACGAGCCACAAGCGCATAAGTTTATTCCGCCTGCAAACTGCTCCCGATCGAGGGTTCTTCCGCTCAATCTCCCTCTCGTCTCCCTCTTGTTTCTCAAGAAAAGCCGGCAATGAAGGCACAATAGTAGAAAGGAACTTCAAAATTTCGTAGGCAATGAAGGCTCTGATACCATGTTAAATTCAAAGAATTTGAGAGAGAAAAAGTTTAATTTTATTGCACAAAACTATCTTTATTTATATATCTATACAATATATCTTAATAAAGAAACAAATAATTACATAATCATGCATAATTGCCCTAATATAATCCTTCCTAAATCAGCTAGCCAAATATGGAAGAAGATCGACGTGATCCAAGTGAGCCTCCAAGGGATCTCCATCCTAGCTGTGGATCAAGTGCCAAGGGACGATTGAGATTTAACAATAAGTGCAACCTAAACTGTATATGTTCATGCAAGTAGTGTTGAGAAACAAATAAGAGCAGGGCACAAATCAACCAAAGAGGGTTGATATGCAAACAGTTTCAAATGGCAACACAAAGATGAACTAATATTCCAATGTACAAGTAGAAATTCATTCATAGGACAAACTAAAATGCACCAAGGCCGCATATATATTTCATTACTTGGGAATAAACAATAAACATCATAATAAAAATCAAAATTTAAATTATCACGAAGCAAATATATCAATTAGCAAGTACTAACAAGTGCCAAACATGAAACAAATCTATTTTAAGGTGTTTCTCGTTTAAATACCAAGTAGAATACACTTCTACAACTTACATCATTACGGTAGTTGAAAACATATGGATACGAGAGATGCCATGCTTCATCTAGAGCAATGCCAAGAAATTCCCATGTAGCACCTTGATCTAAGCTTCTTGCAACCCCAATATCACCTTGCATTGTGGCGACAGTTTTTGTCTCAAAGAAAAGGTAAAATGTATTGTCCTGATGGCAAACATAGGAAACTTAACAAGAGAAAATGAAGTGGGTATATAAAACATGAACTTAGCAAAAAAATATTTAATCACATTTCTTCTAAAACAAGTTGAAAGCTATCTAGATCCTTTCAAACTTTGCAACCACAATTTAAAGAGAGTAGTTATATTTAAGTCAAACATTAAAATTTAAAAAAAAAAATCAACCAAATTAGCAGCATGGAACCATCAAAAAGTGAGAAATAGCTTGTGAAAAAAAGTTTGCAAACCAAAACCAGCTATCTGTAGCAACTCAAGGAATAAGCATTATAACACAGCAGAATGAAATTTGAATTTTCTTTAATTGATGCATGCCCTTAGGTTATTTTTGGAATTTGTTCCAATACTTAAAAAAAAGGAAGTTTTGTCAAAAGCTTAGAGCGATCAAGATGATATGGTCGCTTAATGTTAGAGGAGCAAGGTACAGTAGTCACTCACCTAAGCAAAGGCACGAGCAAAAAAATAATTATTTCACGTAATAAACCTATTTTGATTATACAATTCTATTGCAAAATATAAAATGATAATAACATCATTACAAGGTGTTAGATGATAAAACTTTTTTTTTTAAGTTTTGTTTCATTCCAAGTTCCAAAATATTTGCTAAATAATAATCTTAAACACTAGAACCAAAACATATGTTTAAATAAAGTAGTAGCATATAATATAGCTTACAGACAATTTATTCTTCACTACAATTTGTTTTATCTTAATCATCACATATGTTCCCTTCTCTATTACCAGATTTGAAATACTTTATCTCTCACCATCTCTTATTATTCATCTTTTCTTCTTAAAAATTTACTGTTCTAGTGTGCATATTTAGTCCTCCAACAATTGAGAATTTTACCACCACTCCATGTTATTTTTTCATCATAAAGTATGAGAACTTTTGCATTTAAAGTGCTAATGCTGAGCTCTCTAATACATCGCAACTAAACACAGGCACTCACCTTTTACAAAATCCTAAGTGATAGAGCCCGTAAGTAGTGAGCAAGGCACTAAAGCCGTTGTCTCACCTGGGCTTGGTTGATCAGTGCTGAGAAATAACTTCAGTAATTTCAAGTGTCAAACAAAAAACTTGCATTCAATAGAATAACAACAAATGAAATACAAGTACTAGGTAAAACTATAATGGAGATATATTGTATTCTAATGAAGAATTAAATGCATGAATTAGACTAAAAGATACAAGAATACACAAAACTACGCTACAGCCAAGTTAGCAAATGCAAAGGATGACATGAAGGATAAGTCATACAAAGAACTGCTGCTACTTATCTGTAAAGCAAAGCAAATAAGCTTTTTTAATAGTATTGCTCGTATCAAAATACAGCAATTTGTCAAACAAATGATCAAATTTTGAAACATTCCTCCCAATAAACTGAAGTTTATTTCACTTCAAGCAAAGTCGACAAAAAAATAAAAAAAATATAAATCATACCACTTTCCCATTGTTTAGAAAGATAATGTAGCTAAAATGTTAATATTCAAAAAGCTATCATTTCTCCAATTTTCCTCTCCCACCAACAAATCTCATCTCATTTTCAAAGAAAAATAGGCTCAGGGAAATTAGTTTGTAAATCCATTAGAACTTCTGCTATATAAAGCCTAAGGCCAAATCACTAAAGAGTAAAAAAGGCAGCACATTGTCCATCAACGAGAAAGTGGGTGGTGAGTTCCTACCAATTTCACTAAGCCATCTTGTATGCACCTGTACATGATTAAGTCTTGTATTCCTCAATGAGAAACTAATTAAATAATTCAATATTAATTTACATGAAAATTACAAGGAAAAAGGATGCAGAAAGAGAAAATAAAGCAATTGCAGAAGGTAAGTTTGAAGAAGGGAAGCAAGTAAGCATGTTTTTGGAGTGTCACTAACTGAGACAGAGATCACGTGACATTAAATAAATTCATCTATAAAATAAACTTTAGTTTTTCAAACAAACAGAACTCGCTTTCTCAATATTTCTAAGCCTACATCTCTACTAAGCCTACATCTCTACTCAACCGGAACTTGAGGGCTAAATATGGGGAAGATATTGGGAATTCCCAAGCTAGGAGTTGTGTCTCTCCTACATGGAAGATACTTACTTATGGAGCCAAATTCCTTCATGAAGTTGTGAGATGGAAGATCTCTGATTGCGGTAGTATCAATACTTTTAAGGATGTTTGGATTTTTGATAAGAGCATTGAACGTTGGCCCACGTTTGTTGCTGAGCAGGATCAAGATAGTTCTTGCCTTAAGAATTTCATCCAGGAAGACGAATGGGTTATTCCCAAGTTGAAGCAGTTCTTTGGTCCTAATTTGGTTGGATTAATTAGTTCTATTCCAATTCTCCCAGATTTACAAGGTGACCAATTGGAGTTGATGTATAAATGTTCTAGTAGATCTATAGCAGCCATGATAACTGAGAAGATGCTTGTTAATGGGGTAGTAGATCTGAGTTGAGGTTGGAAGAAGAAGCTGAAGCTACAGCCAAGTGTAGAGTTATTCTGGTGGAGGCTTTCTCATAAGGCAATTCCTACTAATGAGTTCCTGATGTACAGAAGGCTGCAGGACTTCAATGGTTGCCCGAGAGGTTGCAAAGAAATAAAAGATGCTGATCACATTACAGTCAGTTGTATATATCTCTATAAAGTGGTTAATATGTGCAATAAGTGGGGTTTTAAGGTCCCTGTTTTTTTGGATGTGGAGGATTGCTATCAAAAGCTCTCTTTGTTAGCAAATTACAACCCGTTCATAGAAAATCTGTATTGCTCGGCCGTCTATCTTTCTTGGAAAAGCAGGAACAAGCTTAAGCATTGGGAAAGGGAAGATAGTATCTCAGTTACAGCTGCTAATGCAGTCAGCTTAGCCGTTGCCTCGTTTCGCTTGTCATCACTCTCGGACCACTGGGATGCCAACCAGCTGATGCAGTTGTCTCCTTCAATTTGGTATCCTCCTCCTCCCGAGTGGATCAAGCTCAATGTGGATGCTTCAATTGAGAGCTCTTATAAAGCTGGAGTTGGTGGAGTAATTAGAGATTCTAAAGGAAGGTTTATGTATGCTTTTGGCTTCTCTTGTTTGCACTGGGATCCTTCGGATTTGGAGCTGAAGTCGATTCTTGCTTTGAAGGAAGTTCTCCAAGAGTGGATGGTTGAGGTGAAAGGATTAATTATAGAAGGTGATAATTTCAATGTGATGAAGTATGTCCAAAGTATGATGAATAATGATGATGTGGAGGGTGCCTACTTGAAGCAACAAGAATTTTCTTTTCTTAGAGATTTTAATCAAGTTATTTTTCAATTTGTGAATAGGAGTTGTAATAAGTTAGCTGATTGTTGTGCTAACTTTGCTTGTTCTTCTGATTTCATTTGGGATGATATTGGTTGTACTAACATTCCTCCTCTCTTTTATTTCTTTGTTAAAGGAGGAATGTGACAGGAGTACTTTCTCTTAGAGCTGTTTTTGGGTTATTAATAAAATTGCTCTTTGCATTTCTTCAAAAAAAAAACCACAATTGAATATGAAAAATTTTACTTCAATTTCAATTTTCTTTCCCTTTTCTCTAAACTTAAATTTGTTAACTCCAGCGAAAGAAAGCCAAACGTAAAACTAGTGTGGACAAACGAATTCAGATTTAGTTATCAAAATCTAAACTTCTTTTAAAGGGGAGAGGGTTCAATCGACATGATATTTATGCAATTACAAACTCCCAATTCAGTAGAAAGCCTTGTTTTGTTCTTTCTTCAATTCTAAAATGGATGAAACTGCAGCTAACAATATTTAGATAACTCAAACCTGCAAAAGTTCAAATTTAATTCCTATCCTTTAAAAAAAAACCTACAAGAAGAACTCCAACCTGAATGAAAAGAAAAGGATCCGCAACGAAATTGCTGGGATAACCAGCATTGGAGACAGAAGCACACGTGAGCACAGGATTCGCAACTGGCCAGGCCGAGCTTTTCTCGTTACTCTTGTTTGACTGCATAAAAAGACAATATAAACTAAGCTGGCCTCAAAAAAGAAGCAATGATGCTCAATTGAAACAAGTTCAAATACCAATTCGATGGGAGCCAGCGAGAAGGGGCTCTTCCCGTAGAAAATCCCAATCGACCACGATCCCTCCCCGTCCGGACGGCAGCCAGCAGAAACCCTATCCACCGTCAAAAAGGAAGATACCCAAAGCCGGAAGAAAACGATGGCAACGATGCTGCAAACCAGGAAAGACCCGATGAGGAAGCAGACGAGACCCGAGGAGCAGGCGAGATAACCAAGCGGGCGACTCCATCTTCGCCATCGCGAACGCCACGGTCCTGCGATACCGAATCTGCGGAAAATCCAGAGTTCAGTCGAGTTGGCTCCTTTTTCCCCCATCACCGGCATCAAGGAGAAGCCAAGGCGTTCAGAGACGCTTATTCTCCCTACTTGATCTTACTCAGAACAGGGGTCGGGAGGAACGAGAAGAGCCTCCCGACCCATTCTTGAATAGTTGAACGACTTGTTAAGAAGGCGGCGTTGACTGAGCGGAGAGGATGGGCGAGAGGAAGATGAGAAGAGGGCAAGGGGAAATAGGAACTGGGAAGCATGTGGCATATCTGCGCTCTATCTCGTCAAGTATGTAGCCGTTCCTGTCGCCTTGCTGGGCGGCGCGGTCACGGTTTTTTCTTTATTTGTTTTTTTTTTTAAATAATGCGATTAAGAGAGAGATTGTCGCAGGGATTTCTTGGATGAGTATGGTAATAGCCTTGCCGCGTAAGATTCGCGCTTTTCCTCATGCTCGGTTCCATATTCGCCTAATGTCAATTCGACTATAGGGATTCGAGAGACCTGAAAAGTAAATATACTTAACAATATTTAGTATTTATTGCAGATTAAAATATTTGTGACCGTAAAATAAGAAAATTTTTTGTTTTAATTTTGTACGGATATCTAGCATATAAATAGAAAATTTTAAATATAAAAAATTCTAAAAAAGAGAAAATCACATGGCCACATCCAATTGAAATGATTCACTATTGTTTGATATATTACAAAGCTCCTCCATAAAATTGAGCAGAAAGTATGTTGTACTTCGTGTGAATGATGACGGTCCAACAATTCCTACTAGCAGTATCAAGAACACCAAACACCAACTGTGAAGAATGCTCCACCACAGAAAACGACACAACATTTCTATTCCAAAGCACAAGAATACCCCCGGACGTACCCTCAGCCAGATGATGAAAAAAATCCCAAGCACTCCCAATAATTCTATTAACATCACCCCTATCAATGCTAACCAATTTGGTCTCAGATAACCCAATAAAAAAACAGCATTATCTTTCACAATCTCTCTAAGATAAAGAGAGGCTTTCTTCTTTTGGCCCCTCTACAATTCCAAAACACAAAAGAGGACATTAATTACATAAAGGCAAAGAGTCCCCGCCTATCTTCTTCACAATTCATTCTCCTCTTCTTTTTCTAGGAACAGATTCTATGGGTCCCAATAATTTTAACTGTGTTTTGGATTTTTGTTTAGCATAGTTTGGATTTAGCACCTCATTATCAGCAACCAATGAATCTTCCTTTCCATATTTGATAACCCCAACATCAGGAATTGCAGAAGTAGGGGCTATTTCCATACCATTTGAAGAATTAACCATTTCAATTATACCTTCGGGAATAGCTACAGGTGGACCTGCCTCCAAACTTGTAGGCTCATTACTGATTTTTTGAATGTCATTTGAAACAGCTACAAGAGGACCTTCCTTCGTAGTTGTAGACTCATTATTAATTTTTGGAATAGCATTATGGGTGACAACAATTGCATCTTCAATATTTTCCGCTAACATCTCAAATCTGTTAGTAATACAAACATCAGACTTTAAGCTATCAGAACTTTTAGTCATCTTTCCTACCACCTTGTCTTGATGTTCATCAAAAACTACAGGCATTCCCATATCATCAACAATATCAACTTGAATATTGCTAGCAAATTGAATATTGGCTGCATTTATTTCATTCGATTTCTTCAAATGTTTTGAGTCATCTACTTTTTTCCAATCTCCAGCTTCCTTTCTCCAATTCTTAGTTTTTTTTTATTTCTGAATTTAACATGCATCCATGGCCCATATTCCTCAATTTGATGGTTGAATGTACTAGCATCGTGATCATCAGAATTAGCTCCCGTTAAGCCTCTATTAATACCTTTTACATTTTCTTCTTCAGCTCGAAGAACCGGGCACTCCGATTTCAAATGCCCAATCTTAGCACAATGAAAACAAAATGAAGTGATCTTTTCATATTCCACCTTTTGGAGAAATCTTCCACCCAAACCGTCAACCCAAATTCCCAAAGGTAATTTGGATTCCAAATTGATCCGAACACGTACACGTGCAAATTCCCTCTTTCCCCATTTAAATGAATTGCCATCTAAGTACATGGTTATCCCAACCCTTGAGGCAACTTTAGCAATGTTGACTTCATCCTAGCAATGTAACAGTAAGAGGGGGAAACGAATCCAGACAGGTGCAGTTAAACCTTTTAATGATAAAGGTGAAAAGTTTGAAGACCATTTATCCATCCCTACAATGTGCCCCCCAACATACCAGTAGCCACCACTAAGAACTTCTTGCATAGCATCAGCTATCTTAAACGAACAAAGGATCCAATCCAATCCCAAAGTTGTTAAGTGAAAATTGCCAAATTTGCTCCATTGTCTTCTAAGTTCCATGCTACACACAAGAAATGGGATGTTCTTCCCCAAAACTTTCAAAACCACTGAATTTTTCAAAATCTGCGAGTTTGCTAACTCCAAATCAGAATTTAATTTGACAGCAACTCCATCGTCCGACATCTCCGCTAAATCCAAATCAAAATTGATTTTGATATGTTGAGGTCTATTCCAGGCATTGATAAAAGCTTCTTGCTGTGTATTTTTCTCATTCGACTGAATTGCAATCTCTTCCTTCAATGTATCCAGCTTTGATGAATTCAAATTTGTAATTTTCTGTATTAGAAAAATTCAACGATAAATTACAACTCAATGTTCCTTCATTATTACCAACGAATTTGTTAACTTTCAGAACCAAATCCGAAGATGTAGCAGCTTCATGATCAAACATCCCAGAGGAAATCGTCTTGACACCAGTATCTGGTTCGGGCGTACAAGACTTCCTCGAAATTGTGACTGATTTCTTTCCCTTCCCTTCCATTACCGAATCTTGGAGAACATTTGAACGAAAACCTTCACGGATAATCAATGACTTTTGAAAATTCCTGATTTGTCGTTCTTCATCTTCTTTGTTGAGTCTCTTGTCATTTGGAACTTTTGTATTTACCAAAGCAGTTGTTGATGAAGGATGATGGACGATCAACGATCCGCTGGCAAGAGATTGCCGATGATCCGTCACCGTCATAGCGGATGATTGCGGAAAAACTGTGAACAAGAAATTCAAAAAGGGACTTTCTCTCACTAGAAAATGGTAGACTTTCTCTCACTAGAAATGGCACTTGTATTGTAAATCCTTCACTAGAGTTGAAAAAGTCTAATTGGTATAAATAGAAAAGAAAAGCTCTAGAGGTGGAATATTATTTTATCAATCCATCATGTGTTCATTTACATTATGTAGTTGTTTCATTGAGAACCATTAAAATGCCATTCTGAAGATGTTACACAAATCAATAATAATAATGAAATATAAAAAAAAGATGATTTTCCATTAAAAAAAAGAAATCTATAAAAGAATAACTTACATGAGTGACAAATTTAATATTTATAAAATCCATTGATCAAGAAAGGGATTCAAAGATGCAAACATTACAATAGAGATTGTCTTTTCAATTGCACAGACTCCAGTGAAATTGTTGCCACCCTACAAGGATAATATATCACATTAGAAATAGTAAAGTATATTTATAGTGTAGGAATATAGAAAGGAGTGTGAGAAGGAAGAATAGAGCACAAGAAAATTGTGACACATGGCTTTAGAATAAAAGGTTTTGAATGAAAATGTTATTTAAGAATTCATGATTTGCTTAATTTTTTATAAAAGTGAAAATATCATTGATTATAACATGTATATCATAACAAAATGTATGTCTACATCCACAATTTTTAAAGAGTACATTGAAGAATGGAAAACATATAGTCTAAGGAAAGTCAATCATTTTTAAAGGAAATGATGTGAACCTAAGATATTAAAATACATTAAGAAAAAAAAGAATAATACCGACCAATAAATTGTTTATAAGATTCACTGCTCACTAAGTACACATGAATAAAAGTTAAAAAGGGTATTATAAAATAGTAAATACAAAGTTCAATAAATAGGAACTTAAGTTGCACTAAAAGTTATCATTCATTACACTGTAATAAAAAAAGCGTATCTTGACTAAAAGCTAATTATAGAAGTCTTGAATATATATCTATATTGCCTGTTGATCTAGTGTAAGGGATTTTGAAGTTATCATCAAAATTTGAACTTGGAATGCTATCTATAAGAATAAGTTTTTATTTATTTTTTAGTTTATTTTTTTATTTTAATGAAAGAGTCACTTATTCATATGCATCTTTTACCATCATAAATTTTGAAGGACTAAAATTTAAAGTAACTAAAATTTGTAATTCTTATATATATATATATATATATATATATATATATATATATATATATATATATATATATATATATATATGCATATATAAATTTATAATGCTTTCTCTTATGCTATTTCAAATTTTACACAATCAAAATTTGTAATGCTCTCTAATATATATATATATATATATATATATATATATATATAAAAGAAAGGCAACATTAACCCCATTTAGCCGCAATATTTCCTTGCTATATATATGCTGCCATTAATGAAGATCCATCTATCTATAATTAATATCCAAAGAAATAAAAGACAAAGACCTATCACATCCAATACAAGATAAAGCCATCTTCAAGTATTAAGACTTTGGGGAAGAAAATCACACATGATTTAAACCATTTATATGGTTGAGATTAAGTTTGGGAAGAATCACAAGTGGCTTTTATATTAATAGTATGTATAATATGCATGTATATTGATATTTAACTCATAATGTCTCAAAACACCAAAAATTAATTTACTTATCATTTTCTCATTCTTGAAGTCTACACACATTTCATTTTTCATATTTATAAATTTTTGAATATATTGTTTACACTAATATTCATTCAAAGTAGACAAACAAATTTGGCTTTCATAATTAGTGCAATTAGAATAAAAAAGAATAAAAACATCATAGACAATAATATTATATTATTGTTATTAAACTTCAACTAATTTTCAAAATTTTGTAAAATGTGATTAATAGTTATTAATCTAAATCATAACTTGTTAAAAAACTGAAAGTGAAATTTAGTATTTTGCTACATTTTCAAATAATTTGTGAGATCAATTTAAGATTTTAATAGCTAATATTTTTTTAGTGTAATGTTATTTTATAAAAATTATAATTATATATAATTAACTTCATGTTGATGTTACAGTCCTAAGAACATCAATGGAGCAAGCTTGAAAACATTTTCAAAAAGGAGAGGGAAGAGAATTCCATATATGCCCAGAGGATGAGGATTTCAAGAAATCAAAGCCATAGGATTCCAAATTTGCAACTAAGCTTGATACCTAGCTTAATAGAGAAAGTATTAAACGCCATTACTTTTGAAGAAAGCCTCAAACTTTGTTGAAAAATTTTCATAAAAAATGAATTTTCTTCTACATAAAATAACCTATTGCTATGCATTTTTTACTTTGCTTGTTGTAGGCAAAAGCCTCAAATTCTATTGAATTGAATAATTTTCAGAAAAAAAACCCCCCAAAAAAAAGAAAAAACGATTGGTGAAATCATTTAATTTATAAAAGTAATGCAATAAAAATATCAAAGATTTGTTTTGAACAATCAAGATTTTTGTATTATGAAGAGAAAATATGCAAATTAGAACAATAAAAAAAATTTTAAAAATTGAAAGATTGTTGATATAATTTAATTTTTGAAAGTAATGCAATTGAAATATCAAATATTTTTTTTGAACAGCAATGTTCGGAGTATTATGAAGAGAAGAAATTAAAGTCAGTGGCTATTTGAATACCCCTAAATGCTGCCAAAAATGCACCAGCGACATGCATGTGAAACTAAAGAAAAGAACGAAGGGCTTGACAGAGAATAGGATGTAGAGAATGTTGCCTCGCAACAATTACAAAAGAAGGGAAGAGAATGAACCAATGTGGGAGTTTGATAAGTTACATATATCTATTGGTAATGCACGTGGAAGATGAAGGGTTAGGATTCATCTTGAGAAGAATTATACGACTGTGATTGAGTTTGGGGAGAATCATAACTTACAATGAACTCCAAGTTCTTAGACATAGTAATTTGATGGTGTGAAAAAAATAAAGCAAACCATCTTTCAAATATTTAAGGAGAAGCTCATGGAAGGCAAGCTCCTTGATTTCCTCATTATTTTGATGAGAAAAAAACATCACAAAATTTTTTGAAGTAGATGTGGTGGCTAATTTTTCAAGCAAACTTAGGGTTTTGTAGAGGGGGCTCAAAATCATAAAGGCTCCAATAATAAGTGAGCTAAGATTAGAAAAATCAATTTATATTTCAACTTCAGGGCTTCATTTTATAATTAAAATTAATTAGAAATAGAATATTTATGTAATCTCACCCTTCTAACACTAAAAAATATAATGGAATCCAAAATTAATTAGCTCAAATTATTTTCAAATCATCATATTTTTTTAGAATTCATATTTATAGTGACTTGCATACTTTTATGGAGGCCCTCAAATTATTTTGAGGAGGTTGATAAGTGTAAATTACATATTATTTTTCATATTTTATTTTCAATAAAAATGTGTTATTTTTATTATTTTTGTGCGGGAAAAACTCAAAAATGGCAGAAATTCTAAGGAGCCTACAACACCGCGACGTCTGACAAAACAACATCACAACACTACCTTCAATTCCGTCGATGCGCCATAATTTTGACATTGCGGTGCCAAGTTCTCGTTTACAAGTGTTGTAGTGGCAATACAGACAGTGTCGCGGCGTCATAAAGTTAGCTTGGCAGCACAGAATTCTCTATTTTCAAATGCCATGGTGCCACAATTTCTCATGCCTTGGCACCATTTTTGCACTTTTGCACCTCAGTGCTCAAATGTCCACAATGTTGCGGCGTTACAGTTGTAACTTTCATGGGCCATATTCTATTAGTGAAGAGACGCGACTGTTCACCAAGTAACCGATCCATATTTGTAAGCACAGCGGTGGTGCAAAAGCTTCAGTGTCAAGGTGCTAGTTCTCTTTAGGGACGTCATGGTGCCATTCTTTCAAGTGTCACAATGCTAGATGTCTTTTTTTGTTTTCAATAAATAGTTGTGATGTTATGTTTGTAAGGGAGTTTAGTCACTTGCGTAAAATTCAGTACTTTCTAGAGTACTTCTCTAGTTCTCTCTTAGAGTAAAATCTAAGGGAGGCTAGCGAAGTACAAGATCTGATTATTTGAAGTGTTTAGCTTGTGTTTCTTGAAGCAACTCTGTAAGTTAAAGGGAGAAGGGGTGTAGAGGAGATAATTTGATCCTTCTTGATGATATCACTCTCTTATATTTTTATTCTTTCATGAGTTTAATGACAATGAGTTGCTTGTTATTCATTCTATGTTTGGCTAATTCTTTTATTTTGGATTTATAAAGTAAAATGCTTGTTGAGTATATGTTGGTGTTTGGAAAGGTGATTTTCCTTGCAAGGTTCAAAACAAATCTAATTTAAATTTCTTTGGGAAAATTAGGGATTAAATTTGACTTTTAATTCTGGAGTCGAACATGTCATTAGGGATAATATACCACCTTGGAAGGTAGAGATAAAATCTCCTAATGGGTTCAGACCTGGAATTGTAGATTTTATTTAAACATCATAGCTTAATTTAGTAGAGAACTACATATGACCCCTGAGGGTCAAAATGAAGTTTAGTCAAATATCGGGAAATAATAATCAAGAGAAGTGATCGTTAATTTCATATTCAAAGTCATCTTAACAAAGGATATATCTCCCCGAAGGAATAAGATATTATATATTAATAATCATTCGAACATGACGATAATGATCGTCAATTTTGATTTTCTGAAGAAGACTTAATTTAAAATTTGAAAAGAAATTGATGTAGGTTCTAAATCTCCTATGTGCGCAAGCCCTCGTAGTTAAGTACATCGTAAGAAATCAGAGTTTCCTATGAATACTCTTGATTAAAATAATGGCAGAAATTGTGTTTGGAGATTTTCTAGGAGTGATATCAAAGGAGGTGAAATTGGAATTTTAAATAGGATTGAAGCAAAATTGAGTACTTATTTTTGGAGTCAAAGGAAGAAAGGTAGAAGACACTTAGAGATTTTGAAATGATTCAGAAATATCCCAACCTAATCAAAGTGTTGGGCTTTAAGTTTTAAATTGAAAAGAATTTTGATTTGAGTTGAATAAGTTATTAGAAATTTGGGATTATTTTTTCGGAGGTTGGGGTCTTATGATTCAAAATCTGCCCCAAATTATAAATCTAAATTTGGACACTGAACATAGTAGTCCAAACCTAACTAATATAGTGCAAAATTTAGACTCACCCTGGCCTGAATTAGTGAGCCAGCTAACCACCTAATCAATTTAAAACCCATGAGTCTGGTCATGTTATGAAATAGTAGTAGGGATATTTTTATTAAAGTTTTGAGAGTTGGGAACAACATCTAGAGCTTGTCCTAATTGGTCCCTTGACTTTTGTGGGGTGAAAATATTAAAGAGAGATGCAATTAAAATTTTAGACTCACTTTTAAATTAATTTCTAATGCAATGCATGCTGATCGACTCAATTTAATGCGTAAAATGGAATGAAGCAATTTTAAAAAGGCTTAAAAATATATTTTATCCTAGAGATAACATAGATTCTCCTTGACAGATCTGTACCCTCATAGGTCAGGTGGTCTTCCAAAACTCAAAAGTGGGGAGGTGCCTAACAAAAGGAAAGAATAATGTATAAAAAATGCTGATGCGAACTCCTGGAGTTCTTGGGCTTACTTCTTAGGTCGTTAGAGTTTCTATGTTATCTAAAAAAAATTATTTAAGTTCTGAGTAGAAAAATTTTTATCCTACCCTCACGAGCCTCCGCGTATCCAGGCTAAAACAAAATTGCCACACAAATGCCAAAAAACTAAAAAAAGAAGGCAAGATCCTATACGCAAGCAAAGCAAACCAAACATTCATAAATATAATTAATTCTTTAAAATAATATCCGTAGGCAAATGCCCCTTTTATTATAGCCTAGAATTACATAAATTAAAAGTGGATAGGCACCACTAACTACAAACTTGGATTCTAACCCTACGACAAACGCAAGTAGACTTTGAGTAGGATACTCTTCTGTCTTCAACTCTTAATCCTTATCCTCTTTGAGCTCCTTGGATTTGTCATACCTAGATACCCAAATGGGAAAGAAAACTCTTCCCCTGAAGGGGCGGTTATTCTTCCCACTTTGGATAGTGGAGTGATCCAAAATTGTGTTTCTAAATAGAAAAAGACTATCCCCCTATGGGGTATCCATTCCTCTTTGAAATTCAATTTTGGGTCTAAGTATCCCAAACTCAAAGACACTTTCACAACTCTTAACTTTTAAACAAATTACATTGATATAAAATAAGAAAATCTAGACTCTCCTATAAGGTTATCCTAAAAATTTAATTATTAAATCAATCCCAAGAAGTTATATATAATGAAATTAAATACTTAATTTAGCTAAGCTTGGCCATGCTCTTATTTATTTGGGGGCTAAGCAAGTTAAAGCACCTGTAGCATTTATATAATTATTAAATTTTAGTCCCCTTTTATTGCAATGCAGGAGTATGGCCACCTGTAGAAAACTTAATGAGCAATCAGAACAATCCTAACCTAAAAGTAATCTATCGCCCATTACATCAATTCATAGAGTGTAGTAAATAAAGTAGGCAAATACATCAAATAATTTCAATCACAATATATAATGAAATCTAAAAAAACTCGATGCCTAGCCTAGATTAGAGTTAGTTATCCTAGTAAATTATCTAAAGTGTGTGTAAAAGGTCGTGTGGTTGGGATAGATCCTAAGCTGGGTAGTTGGTAATTTGTTAAAGCATTTTAATGTTTAAGTTTGTTAAAGGTCGAAGGGAGAAAGTATGTTTGAAGTTAAGTATTAATGTTTTAAAGCTTAACTTAGGATAGGTTTTAAGGATTGAGTGATTGAGTGGGTTTAATTAGTTTGGGATTCAAGGTTTAATAAATTTTAATTGATTTGATTAGCGGCTGATCTCAAAGGTTAAATTGATTTATATTTTTTATCAACTAGTTCGTGACGTTGTGCCACCAGGCTCGAGGAACCAGGCCTCCTTAGGATACGTAGCCCCGTAGCCTGGAGTAATCCATCCTAAAAATCTTGTTAATGCAGTTGAATTAAGGATTTGAATTTAGTTAAATAATTAAAAGTTAGTTAAGTTTAAAGTTTTACACTCTATTAAATTTGTTTGTTGCGTTGTGCCACCAGGCTCAAGCAACTAGGCCTCTTAAGGACATGTAGCCCTGCAACACGGAGTAGTCCATCCTAAAAACTTCATCTCTAGAGTGGTTGTTGTGTATTAAAATGTTGGTAAAAGATTTTTTTATTAATCAAAGTAGGAGTTCAAAAAATTTAATTAATTATTGAAAATTTTGGATTTATTGGAATTATTTAATTACATTAATTAAGGAGTTAAAAGTTAAATTTTTAAAATTAAAGTTAATTTTGAAGGTTTTAGATTTTTAACAAATATTAGACCTTAAGATGAGTGATTAGACTACTTGTTTGCTTAATTTGGGGTTTTTTTATAAAATGTTATGATTTTTTAAAGTTTGGACCTAAATTTAAACTATGATTGACGGGAAAGTTGACTTTTGGACTTTAACTTAATATTGAAAGTTTAACATTTTTAGAAAATATTAGATTTTAATTAAAATTGAATGGATTTGAGTTTGATTGAATTGAATTTTTCTGGAATTTATCATGATTTTTTAAAGTTGTCTTAATTAATGAATTATTAAAATTACTTAATTAGAAAGGATTTTTGGATTTTGATCCAAATTAATCTCAAACCTCCTGGAATCACCCCGAAAGGTCAAGAATGACCTAAGGGGATGTTTCCAAGCATTTAGAGATTTTTTGAGATTTTTAATTAATTATTTGAATTAATTGTTCATTAATCTTAAAATTTAAATTAAGATGAATTTAAGGGTCAACTGATAGAGGTTTTATTTTTCATCAGTTGGGAGTTCAATTATGGTCAATTAGAGTATTTATATGAATTTTTAGGAGTTAATGTGAGTTAATTATGATTTAATTAAGGCTTTAGGCTAAATCTAAAGGGGAATTTTGGGGTTCCTATTTAGTGGACCAAATGGATCCCAAATCTAGTGGATTTTGGACTGTGAGATCACCTCATCTCAAGGTCCAAACCCTCTGAATTTGGTCTCAATTGGACCTCTCTAAGGTGGCTAACCAAGCCACCCAAGGTAACCTCTAGGTCACCTTAGAAAATTTCTAGGTTACTACCCTAGCCTTGGATTGGGGTGTAATCAGTGGCCCTGAACTTCTTATACTAAGCTTAATTAACATGCCAAAAATCAGATCCTAATTATCATTGGAAAGATTATGAGTCCAATTTAAATTTAAGGGTTAAACCATTACCCTTAAACCTAAATTGGCATGAGCATGCCCTTAGACACCTCAAACAGAGGGAGAAAAATTTGGACATGTTAGAGACATGCCCAAATTAATTTCCCCATAATCCCAAGTCATGGTGACTTCAATTAAACATACAAATACATAAATACCATAAAATTTCAAATAAAAATGGATAGTTATACATAAATAACTAAGGCTTGGGACCATAGGGCTTTTAAAGATCTCTCTGAGATCTTTCTAATGAGACTAAGAACACCTAAATCAGCCAAGTGGATAGAGAGATGATTTTTTTAAGTTTTCTATGATTTTTAAATTCATTAAACCCAAATTTACACAGTTAGATTGAACTTTTACACGCGACGCGCTTCGATTGGCATGAAAAAAATTGCCTGCTGACTGTGTAAACACATAATTAAAGTTAGTCATCAGATAAAAAATTAGATGACTGATCAGCAGGGCTTCGAAACTTCAGGATCTAAATCATACCATTGATTTAAATCAACAGCTACGATTATGTCCTTAACCTCCCGCGGCTACCCAAGCCCGTAGAGCTTTTCTGGCATGATCTGAGGGATCCTGCTAATGAAACTTCATCAAACTTCATAGAGAGCATCAGGACCATGGAAACCTTCAATCCAATGGTGGGAATCTGTTGGGGTGAAGGTTTCCTTCACACTTGACCGGACTACCTAGCTAGTGAGCTCGAGAGGTGGATCTCACCGTATAGAAAGCCCTAGCGGATAGGATTTTCTATCGAGAACCTTCAGGGGATGAATACAAATGGTTCTCCTTTAGATGTCCCAACTGGAGGATCACCAGAAGTAGGAGTTCGAGCGGGACATGGATGGATTTCACTAGAGCTCGCTCGAACCACTGGTTGGAGAGGGCTGGGAAGCTAGGGAATGAGAGAGGAATGCTCAAAGAGCCCTAGGGAAAGTTTTGGAATGCTTGAACGTTAATGAGGAGATCTAGGTGAGGGTACCCTATTTGAACGCCCCCCATGAGCTTAGATGGTTGGGATGAGGTAGGTGGATGGCGGGATGGCTCCTAGGTGAAAGGAGACATCATCCCAGAGGTCCATGAGCTTGATGATGGCGAGCCCAGGCTCTGGAAGCCTTTAGGTAGAGCTCGAGGATAGGGGGATCACTGAAGGCAAATTCTTATTCATTTCGGCCACCGCTAGCCAGGGGCTGGGTCAGGCTAAGTTCGAAAGGCGTCTAGAGGTTTGGTGAGCTCAATTGGGCAGAAGGTAGCCTTGGGCAAGAGGTTTGGTGAGCTCAATTGGGTTGACCCAAACCTGTATGATTTGGGTTGACTCAAACCTGTACGATTTGGGTTAGTTTGGGCTTAACCCAGGTCAAGCCAGGTGGGGAGCTTGATGGGGAGGATATGTTGGGTCAAGGAGCACTCAATGCAAGTGGCAATTGGGCTTGAATTACTATGAGGTGGGAGATGGCTCAGGTCAAGGTGGTTTTGACCACTTTGGACTAGCCTAAAGGTTGATCCAAGTCAACTCAAGGGTTGGGCTGACTAGGGTAGGTGCCTTGGGTCTAAGGCTATCCAATGGAAGTAATGATTGAGCTTAATTGAGCTTAGGTTGAGAAGTGGCTCAACCCAAGGTGGTTTTGGCCACTTTGGGTTAGCCTAGTTCCTAACCCAAGTTGACCCAAGGGTAGGGTCAACTAGGGAAGGTGTATTAGGCCAAGGGGAGCCCAATGATACCTTTGGCTTGATCTAATTGGGCTGGGATTAGAATTTGGCTTAAGAGAGACCCTTCTTTGGACACTTGGGTAAAGCCAAGTGCCTAACCCAAGTGGGCCCAAGGCTTGGGTCTTCAAGAGGGGTCTCTTGAGGACCCGATGGGTCACCCCATGGGCTTGAATAAGTTTGGAGAGGTCTTGGTCAAAGTGTTTGAGAAGGTGGAGGTGTATGAAAGTTTTGGTCAAACTTGGTTAACTTGGTCAACCAAGTTGACTTGGGGTCAAAGATTGGGTTCCTTGAGTTCAATGGATGTTATGGACTCAATGGAGGAGATTTCATCTCAAGGGGAAGTTGTTTGGTTTGAAATGGGTGTTTAAACCCTTTAAGATCACTTTGGTCAACACTAATTGACTTGGTCAACTAGATCAAACTAAAGTGTGGGTTTGGGCCCAATATATTCCTAAGGGAATTAAGGATCCATTGGGGTATGTTTTGAGGACTGATGAGGGAAGGACATGTATGATTTTGGGGAAAAGACTAAAAACCCCTTAAAGGGCATTTTGGTCATTTTGACCCCTGGTCAACCCTGGGTCAAATTGGGTGTCAAAATGTGCTAGTTTATGGTAAAAAGGTCTTGATAAAGTTCATGGATGTGGTTAGAAAGTTTGGAAGGAGTCCCAAGGTCAAATTTCACTGGATGGCATGTCTAGTGTCACCGGCTATAAATATTTGAAGGTTTTGTAACCTTTGGAAATCAACTTGATTTCTGGGGTTAGAGTCCTCCAAATGAGCTCAAATTTGGAGGGTTAGCACTAGAGACATGTCATATCAACATGCAATTGATAGACCCTAAATTATATGCCAATTTACTAGGTTTCAAGGTGACAAAAAAATCACCTAGAAAGGGTTTCAGGTCCTAGGTCCTTAACCCTGAGGTTTGATTTGGAATGCTAGATCTGGGTTGGATTTAGGAGTTAAATGGCTGGACTTAGCTTATCTACACCAATGGAAGTCAATTGGATGATTTAGATTGATTGGATGTGATTTGGAAGTTATTTGGAAGCTGGGTCAGAGATTGAATTGGAGGGTGTGGTTGAGTTTGATTGAGGTTGAATTGGGTTTTATCTAGGACCTATATGATTAGGAAGTAGACACTTCCCAATCATTGGGTCACCGAAAAGAAATCCAAGTGGGTCTTAGTGACCTCATACAGAAATGAGGTCAACAGTACTAATGAAGACTCTTACTCTATAATTATTAAAAAATATTTCCAATATTATCCTGCTCTTTATTTGACGCACATAGTGGCTATATGTGTAGTTAAAATTTAGTGATATATATAGCCTCGATAGAGGAATGCAAGAATAACTAGGAGTATTAAGATAGGATGTTTTCATGCTTAGACATATGATATAAAAGGTTCTAGATTCTTAAGGAAATACTATAACTATAGGAGGTTAGCAGATTTTACCCCTACAAACTCGATAGAGATCTAGGATGCATATGCTCTAAATCACATTATCATGAAGAATCTCATTAAGAAAAATATACAATTTAAATTCATCAATCCAAAATACTTTAATTAAATATTGTATCAAATATTTTACTATTTTATTGAGTAGTAGAATCTCTAAAAATATCATTTTTATTTCAGAAGTATAATTATTGCAATTAGAGTAAACAATAGTAGTTTGTTACAAGTAAGCATACTTCTTCGTGGGTTCAACACTCTACTCCATCACTTTATTACTTGATTCAGCATGTATACTTGCGTATATTAAGTGGGGTTTGTTATTTTATATATAAAAAATAAGCATTAGGGGTGATAGAGCTCTAGATTTTTATACAATTAAAAAGTTCACTACACAACCCCTATTAGAGATCTGCAAAGTTTTATGGAGAGTCATAATAATTATTTTTTTAGATTTCATAACCTTTATATTCTTATGGAGTTCTACAAACTTTTGTAATGACTCGCAAGAGCTTTGCATCAATCAATAAATATTAATGGATGCATGCTAATTCTAAAAAATATTTTATTTACTAACTTTCTCTAAGTATGTTTTTGACTCTTTTGTATTAATTTCATAATTTAATTTATTAATGATATGCCCTTAAAATTTATTTTATAAATAAATTGAATCTGAAATGTGGTGGTTTATTAGGTGACCTTACTTTGCTTACTTGCCAATCAATTTTCGTTGAATTAGTTTTTTGTTTGGTTTTATTATTGTTACATAGGAGTTGGACCAATCAGAGAGGAGTAATTTGAGCTTGGATAGCTTCTAAACAGTGTTCGGGATGGTATAAAATCATTTGGAATGGTTTGAGAGGATTGATGTTAAATTATCATGCAAAAGAAATAGTTAAGTAGTGGAGAATAGAATTTGGCCAAACTTACCAAATTGGGATTTAGCATTTTAGGGTTTCAAAATGTAAGACCACTAAGCTTTAGAACCTCATAGAAATAAAATAAGAATGCCTATAATTCAATTCTAGAAGGTTTCATAATTTTTCAAGGTGTTTATATTTTTCAAAAGTAGTCGAGAACAAAACTAGGTAAGATACAACCTAATTATGGTAGAGAACCCTCATAAGGTTTTTAAGAGAATTTGTATTGTGAAGTGGATTTTTAGTGGTGTACGAATGTGAGGAGAAAAGTTTAGAATAGATTTGTAGCAAAATATATATAGGATTTTAGGCAATAGAGTACATACCACTCAACAAAGTGGCAAGGCTTAAGGAATTACCAAATTCCTTCGACGGTGAGGCCTACTACATAGCCTTATCTTCCTTGGAGTAAAATCTAATTTTTGCAACACAACAAAAACACTCTTCATCGTTCATTTCAAAATAATATAAATAGGCTAAGCAAATATGATTGATGTGATGTGCTTGCATATGTCCCAGGGTTAGGTAACCAAAATTTTAAATCCATTTGAACACTAGAGATACCTAGGAAAATAATTAAGAAAAAGGTCTAGCTAACTTAGAAAAATTTTAGAAAATTGTACACACATCCAATAGAGATGAAACTTCAGAGCATTGAACTTAGTGATATTTTACACCTTAGTTCCAAATTTCACTGGATTTGGAGGTCATTAGGTCAGCAAATTAATCAAGTCAAAATTCAACTATTTTTAGGACCCAAAAAATTTAAAAAATGTAATAAATTAAATTAAATCCAAAAATTATAAATAATATATCAAACTAACCAAAATTTAATTCTCTATTCACGAAAAATAAAAGCCCCATCACTGGACTTGTAATGTAACTTTAATTTAAGTTTTAGTGAAAATTAATAATTAATTATTAAAAATATTAAATAAATTCTAAACACCTGAAAACACTCCCATGGGTCATCCCTGACCTTTAGGAGTGATTCTATGCAGTTTAAAATATGTTTGGATCAAAACAATCAAAACCTCCATAATTAGGTAATTTAAAAAATAAATTAATTAACCAAATTTTGAAAAATTATAATTAATTCAAATTAAATACAAAAATTTCAAATAATATATCAAATTAACCAGAATTAAATTCTTAATCAATGAAAATTAAAATCAATTTAATTTGACTTCAATTTTTAGAATAATTTAATTTTAAGTAAAAATTAATTTTTGATAAATTTATTTAATTAAAAATAGTAAAATTTTAATAAAATTCCTAGACACTTGGGAATTTTTGTTTAGGTCATTCCTGACCTTTAGAGTTGATTTTAAGGAGTTGGGAGTTCATTTGGAGTAAAGTCATTAAAAGGCTCTTAATTAAACCAATTAAATAATTCAAATACACGCACAAACTTTGAAAAAGTATAACTAACTGTAGTAAACTCCAAATTGAGCAAACTCAAAGGCATTGTACTCCATATAAGTCCTTATATTTATTAAAAATATTAAAACATGAAAAATCACTTAAAATAAAAAAGTCAACTTAAAGTTAAAATTTCAACTAAAAAACTTTGAAAATTTATAACTAAATGTAAAAAAATTCAAATCCAGCAAACTTACAATCTAATTGCTCATCCTATGGTATAATATTTAATAAAAATACTAAATTTCTAGAAATCACCTTTAATCTAAAAGTTAAAATTTGACCCTTTAATTTAATAATTAAAATAATAAAAAATTTCAAAAATTCAAGAATCAACCAAAATCCAAGAAATTATTAATTAGATTAATAAAATTAATCAACCAATCCTTTAATATACAACAACCACTTTAAAGATATAGTTTTTAGGATGGACTACTCCAGGCTGCAGGGGTGCTAAGAAGGCCGGGTTCCTTGAGTCTGGTTGCATAATGCCACGAATGAATTCAATGGAGTGTAAAACTTTAAATCAAATCATTATTAATTATTTAACCAAATGAAAATCTTTAATCTAACTACATTAATAAGGTTTTTAGGATGGACTACTTTGGGATGCGGGGCTAAATGTCCTTAGGAGGCCTAGTTCCTCGAGCCTGGTGGCACAACGCCACGAACTGATTGATGAAAATTATAAATTAATTAATTCTTTAAAATCATCCACTAATAAATTTAATTAAAATCTATTAATTTTTAATCTTTCTTTAATTAAACTTATTCAATTAACCTTTAAAACCTATATTAAGTTAAGCTCTAATACACCGATACTTAACTTTTCACTTGAATCTTTACCTTGGCCTTTAACAAATGTAAACTTTAGAAAACTCTAATAAAATAACCCAATTTAGGACATATCAAAACCATACAACATATCTCACACACTTCAGATGGTTTGCTAGGACAACCAACTATAGTCTTAGGATAGGACGGTGTTTACTTTTTGTTACGTATTGGGTTTTTTATGGTTTTCATTGCATACTGCTTGCTGATGTAAATTGACGTATTTATTTATTTAATTTCTGCACTCTGTGATGTGATTGATGGGTGTAAGATTTATCCTTAGGTTAAGGGAGATTTAAATGCTAATACAATCTTATGCAGGCGACTATGTTCATACATGGTATTGAAATTAAAAGGGGCAACGTTAAATTTAAATTAATTAAATTTTTGCAAGTGCTCCAGAATGCTAAGTCTCCCTTTAAAAATAAAAAGAGCATAGCCAAGTATGGCTGATTTGAGCATTTTAAATTTTATTATATTAACTGCTTGGGATGATTTAAATATAATTACTTAAGATAACCCTGCAAGGTGTTTTAAGTCTAGATTTTTCTCTTTTGTCAAATGTAATTTGAGATATTTTTGAGTTGTAAAAGTGATTTGAGATGGGATATAAATATATCCTACTTAGATTCCAAAGAGGAGAGGACATCCCTTAGGGGAGAGTCCTCCTCCATTTGGAAGCTTAAGTTAGGATACTTTGAGTATCCAAGGAGAAAAGATACACCCCTTTCGAGGAGGAGTTTCTTTTCACTTGAATATCCGAAATAGATGGATCCAAGGAACTCACAGAAGGATGAAAAAGTGAAGAGAGAGAAGACTCCCAGTTCTCATAATCACTTGAGTCTTATGAGTAAAAGTCAGATTGTTGCAGTGGTACCCGACCACTTTACTTTCTGCAGATCCTGGGTTGTAATATTATAAGGCACTTGCCTATGGATAATTTATTTAATTAATTGATTTAATTATCCAATTGATTGTTTGATGTTTATTGCAATATAGGATTATATACTTTTAGTAGTCTTTTGAGCTCTTACATGTCGATCTTTATTCTAGCCTAGAACCCGATCGGAGGCTCATGAGGGATCATTAAAACTTTTTCTACTTTAATTAAATTTAAAAAAATTTAGCTCACATAAAAACTCTAATGCTTTTAAGAAGTAAGCCCGTGACCGCAGGGAGTTCGCATGGCATCTTATTGCACCTCCTTTCCTTTGTTAGGCACCTCCCTACCTGTGGGTTCTGGCAGACCACCTGACCTATGAGGGTGCAAATCTGTCAAGGTGAATCTGTGCAATCTTTAGGATGAAATTATTTTTAAGTTTTTTTTAAAAATGCTTCATCTTGATTTAATACATTTTATCGAGTCAACTAGCATGCATTGTATTAGAAATAAATTTAAAAGTGTCTAAAATTTTAATTATATTTGTTTATGCATCAAATATCCAATATATATTAAGGGGTCAATTAGGATATGCTCTATATGTTGGCCCCAATTCCTTAAACTTATCTTAATCAAAGTCCTCACCCACTCTTTCATAAGTGACCAGACACATAATTTTAAAGCGCCTAGGTAGTTAGCCGGATCTCCAATCCAGGCCGGGGTAAATCAAGGTTTGCATTGTATTAGCTAGGTTTGGGTTACTAATTTTTAGTACCCAATTTAGATTTAGGTTCTGAGGTAGGCTTAGGCTATAAGACCTCAGCCTTTGGGAATCTAATCCCAATTTTCTATTAAAATTAACCTGTCAAATTTAAATCTTTTTTAATTAAACTTCAAGCACAACACTTAAAATAAGCTGAGGTGTTTCTGAAGTGATTCAGAATCTCAAAACACCTCCTACCATTCCTCCTTTGACTTCCAAAAATAAATGCTCACTTTTGATCCATTCCCATTTGAAATTTCTAACTCTTGCTTCCTTTGATATCCAACTTTAAATTCTTAAAAGAAATTTCTACCGATATTTTAATCGAGAGTATTCATAAGAAACTTCAATTTTTCTATAATGTAATTAACTATGAGGGCTTGCGCTTGTAGGAGATTTAGAAATCCAGATCTAATTTTCAAAATCAATTTTTTAAAAATCTTAATTAATTATCTTTGGAAATTTTAAGTTAAAATCAACAATCATTATCGTCATTTTTAAATGATCAATAATAATTAATATTTTCATCTCTCAAAAAGATATATCAATTATTGTTGTAACTTTGATTATAAAATTAATGAAAATTTATCCAATATATAGTAGTTAAATATCTGAGTGAATAATCATTTTGACCCTCCAGGTTATATGTAGTTCTTGCTCGAATTTGACTACGATAATCAGGATGAAATTTTAATCCTGTAAATTGAATCCATTAAGGAATGGTATGCTCGTCTCCTAAGATGATATATCATTCATAATGATACGTTCAATTTTAAAATTAAAATTCAAGAAATTAAATCCCCCAAAGATAATTAATCTTTTTCAAAACAATACCTTTTTTTAATTAAACATAGATGAATGAAGAGATTGCTCAAAATCAATAATGATATCCATTTTAACAGGACTATTCTAGAAAATCCAAATTTTGTTAGAACAATTGGTGTAAGAAAATTTAAAACTAAGAAAACTAGCCATGGACATAAGCTTAACAAGGGAAATAAAAGGCTCAATAAGAACTAAAGTCATAATATTATGAATTCTACAGATATTTTTAACCCTAGTTCTAGAGGAGGGAAAACCAATACCCCTCACATTCCAAATAAGGGACTTAAACATTAGAAGATAATTTAGCAGTTTGTGATCTAATACTCCTAGGAGATCAAAGAATAATTTTTTTAAAGCGCTGTATTTCTTTTTCCAACTTTAATGAAATCATCATTAAAATCCATGCAATCTTCACCCAAATTTTTAACAAAAGAAGAGGAATTTGCAATTAAAATGGCAAGAACTTTTCCATGAGACATTAATGAATTATCCAGGCACATAGTATCGATAAATTAACCTTCTTCCATAATATCACTTTCCACCAGAACCTCATTATTCATCTCAAAATTTTTTCCAACATTAGAATTATACTATGACTCTTCTTTCTCAAAAGCAACAATCTTCACTGAATCAAAAATTATTTCACAAATATCAACATTTGGAAAAGAAACCAACACACCAGTTTGAATACTAGCTATATTTTGATTAAAATCACAAGATATTTGAGATATGGGCAAAGAAGGTCTTATAGCCAAATTATTAGGATGCGGGATACCGTCCATCATAATAGGATCAGTTGAGACCTACAATTGAATATTTAAATTCTTAGCATGATCATCAATAAACTTACGAGTGGGAGAGGCAATTCGATCTTTTAAAATTAGGGTTTGCTAATTAATGGTCTAAATGGATTCAAATAGTCATGGAATTAATTCTTGATGTCCCTAAGGACCCTAGAAACACTCCAAAAAAAATTCAAAGTTCTTGGATGAGTCTAGAACTTTTGGAAAATTTTAAAAGTTTTTTACCCTATAACTTAGAAGAATTTCCTAGACTAATCTAGGGTTTATATTGGGGTGAAATAACTATCTACTAACCCATATACCTAACCCAAACATCCATAGTGAAATCATCACAAAATACCTCTTAGATTCATTATTATGAATTTCTGCATTCATAAGTCAAGTTCAGACCCATTAATTTGGAAATTCAATTTAGGCCATTTGAAATGTCAAATCAAGCCATGAAAAATTAGGGATTGATGATCTCATTTTTAGCATGAAGTTAAACTCTTCCTCCCATCACTCATCCTTAACTCTTAGGTTCTCTCAACCTATTTTAGATCCAACACCTAAGAACTCCAGAAGGTAATCCAAGGGCCTAACTTGAGACCAAACCTATACCATAGAGGACTTCCTAAAGGCCTTCATAGGTTTCATTTCTAGTTTCACTTGTACATTGAAATCAAACCCTATACTTAACCCTTACACATAAACCTTCATTGGCTAGATATGATCAAAGCCTTCTCCAACTCTTTGAACTAGAACTAAACAATTCTATAGCTTCAATGTCATAGGTTTGATCTACTCATGGCCATTCCATGACCCAAAAGGCTAAACATATACCCATATTTCCTAAAATATCCAACTTGTCCTAAATTCATAAAAATTGGCATTTTGAACATCACATCTATTTTAGACCTATCCATTACATTTGGAATGTACCAAACACCTATTTGAACCATTCTAAACCTAAACCAAGTCTTGGACAACCCATTGATCATTGTTAAAATCTAAAATCCTCAAAATGCCCTTTGTGCTCATTATATGTATTCTCAATATCTTGGCATGCCTAACTTCTAGATTCATATTCTAAACCTTCTAGTTGATGTTATTTTCTGTGAGGTTAATTATTTAAAGCTCAAAGTTAAAATCTCAATAAATTCTAACCATGGTGTTCAGTTCTTTGAATTCCATTCAATCTAATAAATTCAATTCAATCACTATGTTCAGTCATGATGCTCAATCGTTTAAACCTTCAATCAATCATCTTCAATGATCTTTAATCATCTTAAATATTCAATTACCTTTAATTATGTTAAATTTAACCCTTAATTATCCTAAATCATTTAATAAACTTAAATCTTTCAATTAAGTTGATCATTCGATCAAATCTAAGTTCAACGTCTAGTTGAAATTTAAGTTTTAAAGCCTTTAGTTGATTCCCATTTATTTGGGGAATTTTCAATTGGATCAAAACCCTAGGTAAAGCCTTTCCATTTGTGTTTGATCATTCACATATTGATTAGACATATCCTAAGGGTCTCCCCAGTCATTTTGGAACTCTCTATGCTCTTCCAAGACCTAAAACTTAAAGGCTCCACCATGAGTCCAAAACCTTCAAATATTTACCATTCATGCCACTTAACATGGCATATTGGTATAAACACCTTGGAAGACTTTGTAACTCATGCAAACATATTTCATAATCATCATTGCACTTATTTGAACCCATTTGGGTCATGGTTGACCATGGTTGATTAAGTTTGATCAAATGGACCCTTAAACCTTAAAACACTTTCATATGCATGAAGCATGTTACAAACTCCAATCCAAGTCCTAGGCTTGATCCCTACACACTTTACAATAATCATTAATCTTCTTAAAATGCAAATGGACCCTTTATTGGGTTCGGTTGACAATGATTGGTCTCTTTGACCAAAAAGGACCCATTTGACCTAAACTCTTCAATTATGCATATGAACTCATTTAAACTATTCCAAAGCCTCCTAAACCTTCTAAATGTTAAATCATACATTCCTAAACCTAAATGAGCCCTTGGTGGGCCATGGTTGACCATGGTTGATCAAATTCATATTAAACCTAAAGTTGACCTAAATGAACCTTAAATGCAATATCTATTTCTTTTGGTTTTAATACTATTTTAATGTATGAGTTATTTTTTTATCATTGCCTTTAATTCTTATGTGGCAGAGTCCTTTTGCTGGTTGGTTTGTTTTGCTTCCTTGTTGTTTGTGGGGGCTGTCAATACTGATCGATGGTGGGAATTATCAGCCTTCTTTACTTTACATGTGGCATTAGGCTGGTTTTTCTTCATGGTAGCCATGCCTTTTACTTCTTCATGGGGTCATTTCATGCTATTATTATCATGTTCTGGGTTTTCCTTTTAAAGTGAAAGTTTTCCTTACTTCTCCATACTGCTTACATGTTTATTCCTCAATCTCATATCAAGCATGGCTGGCAGGGGTATGATACAAATGATTGTTATCTTTTCCAGGTGATGGCATGCCCCAGAATCACATCTCTTCTAGGGCATCCCATCATCTGACACAGATGGTTTCATTCTTTGATTTTACAAATGATGGATCTCTCTTATTTTATGGTCAAGGAATGTATGCATCAGCTTAAGTCTATTATCTATAATTGCCTTTATTTTAATGTGGCTCTACTTTTTTCTTTCAGTTACATAAATTAAATGAGGCATTTGTTATCTTCTTATATGACCTGCAACGTGATCCTCCACAATGCTTCTAACAAGGGATTTTTCATAATTACTAAATGGGATCTCATCATTTATATTTTATTTTATGCTTATTAGTTTTAACTCTTAACTCTTTATAAGCTTTTTTTGTTATCTCTATATTCTGCTGTGCATGTTTTGTTTTTGTAGTCTTCTTTTATTGCAAGCTCAAAGAATTTCAGATCTTGTGGGTAATCCAGTTATTTTTTGCAGGAAGATTATGCTCAAAGTCTTTATTATTATCTTCCTTTTTGGGTGCAAGCTCCTGGCTACCCTATAATGTTATTAGGTGATTTTGTAAATCTTAGTATAGGGAACCATCATCTCATAGGTTTTCTTTTGCCTTTTTCTGAAGCTCGGTCGAGCATTAGCAAGCTGAAGGTTCTTTTTAAGGACCTTGTAACTTTTTTTAATATTAACACGTATGCCCCAGAGCGGGTTTCTCCAAAAAAAATGCAATTCAATGCTTGAGACCATGGATTTACCTATAATCAGTTCTAATAAGTTTTAAATGATATTTAAATTTTATTAGACCCAATACCAAGGTATAGTCAAAATTGATTGACTAACTCAACCTAGGTTGACTAAGCTTACTATGTGAATCATCTCCTTAAATCCAAGTGATTTAGGTGAACCCAATATCGCCAAACCTATTGGGATTATTCATTGGGTACCCAAGGGTCTGCAAAAGCTAGCCCAATTCTTGGGCTCACTTAGGTTAGCCATATGGGTTGACCCAAGTGAACCAAAATAATCCCCATTATGTTAAAGTCCAATCCTTATAAAATTAAATGAAATTATTGCATGCATTAGGTACTTAGGAACCCTATGTATTAACCCCAATAGGCCAAAGCCATGGGCTGACTTGGGTTAGCAAAATTTTCTAACCCAAGTCTCCAAATCAAGCAAGAATTTTTAAATGCTCACTAGCTTGTACTCTAGTGTCTCCTCTATCAATTCTTGGGTTCCTCTATATCCATCTTCTCCCTGCCATTTCTGGTGTGATTTCCTCAATTTTTTGTTGTAATTTTTGTGACTATTCATGGCTTTTTATGACCTGGGGCTCTTTTTTGGCCCTTGGTTTAATTTTTTCTTTGGCTTTTTTGAGTTTTTTCTCCCTGCATATGCTATTGTCTTCCCGTGTTCTAGTTAGATGGTGATCCCATCATCTTTTGATTCTTGGGGCTCTAGTAAACTTGCTCCTACTGGGTAAGAATGCTAGTTTTAATGGTCTTTCTGATAATGGAAATTCTTGATCATTTAAAGATGTTATTTTTGTTGTTGTTTCATATTCTTCCCCTTGCCATTTCTGTGGTTAATATCTCTTTCAAAGGCATTCCTACTGTTATGTTTAGGGAAGATATGGTTGAAAAATTGGCTACACCATTTGAGTTTACTTTAGTTTGTAAATTTTCTATGTGCAGACCCAAACTTAATTCAACTAGTGCTTTTTTGTGAACTTAAAACTATTAAGATCCTTCTCAATTGGCCTTCTATATGTGAGACATATTGTAATTTAGCTTTTGAATGTCCTTGATTATAGTTGTATCTTTGCTAGAAGAACTTATTACATTAATACTTTTGAAATGTGGCTATTAAATGGACTCCTTTTTTTGATATTAAGAAATAATCCCCTATAGTCCCTTTGTGGATCTCTTTTCCTAATTTATGGCTGCATTCATTTAACCCTCAGATCTTACATGCTTTGGTTTCTATTTTTGGTAGGCCTCTTCAGATGCATCAAGCCATGGATTTTATTTCTAATCCATCTGTTGCTCATATTTTAGTGGAATTAGATGTGACTAAAAAATATCCTTAGAAAATGTGGCTTGGTCTTGAGAACATGGAATATTTATAGAAAGTTGAATTTGATAATTTTTCCTATTTTTTGTAATCATTATAAAACTCTTGGGCATTGCTTTTCTAATTGCTTCAGTCTGCATTCTCATCTTTGTAAATGAAGAGAGCCTATTAAAGAGCCTAGGTGATCGATAATCTAGTTGAACCATTAGTTGTGGATCATAATATGAACTGTGATCTTCAAAAACCCAGTGTTCCCATTCAGGAACCTGTAGCTATGGTTGATGTCCATAAAAACATTGGACTTTCCTATTATTGAACAATAAACTAAAATTATTGAGTTGATTAATGAACCTGTGGATGTTTTGCAACCTTAGCCCAATAATTTATCTGATTCTTCCACTATTTTACCAAATCTTTATTCTATCAATAATGCTCTTATTCCTTTAGATGATTAAATTGCTGTTATCAATTTTGAATATAATAATGCTCTAACTTTATGTCAAAAGCCTTGCGCTATTAATAAAAATATTATTAAATTTTAAAATTCAAGTTTTGATATTGGTTGTTCTATTTCTATTCATAATACTTCTTCTTTCAATGTGCAAGAAAATGTGGAGGAAGGGGAATTCCTTCAGGTTCCCAATTTCAAAAATGTCTCTAAGGAATCTTTAGATTCCTTTTTTATTATTTCAAATTCTATTGCCTTTGATACTATTTCCCCTGCTGGTTATGTTGTATCCACTACTGACAATATGGAGGATTATAATGATGGGTTTACCAAAGTTCAAAAAATAGAAGTACAAGAATAATATAAATATAGTGCTTCAAACCCCTTAGAACACTAGGTTCCAAACTACTAACCTTTATTCTAATGTTTAAATTTCTTATTTGGAATTTTAGGGGTATTGGTTGCCCCTCCTTGAGGATTAGAGTTAAGAATATTTATAGGACTTATAATATTTTGGTTTTGGTCTTACTTGAACATTTTATTTCTTCTACTAAGCTACTTTCTTTTGGTAATTTTTTGGGTTTTAATCATGGTATTGCCAACAATTCTAACAAAACTTGAGTGTTTTAGAAAGATCTTAAATTAATTGATATTATTAGGGATTTTAACGAAGTGATTCATTACCATATTGAGTTTCTTCATTTTAAATATTTTGCTTCTTTTATTTATGCTTCTTCTTCTCAATTTTTTAAAAGATCCCTTTGGGATTAACTTTAAACCTTCCATTCCATGGTTTCTTTACCATGGCTTGTGGGTGGTGATTTTATCATTATTTATTCTCCTTCTAAAATTCTTGGTGGTGCGACCCCTATCTCTAAGTCTATGGAGGATTTTAACAACATGATTCTAAATTATAAGCTTGTGGACATTAGCTGCCCTAGTAATAATGTTACTTGGAACAAGGGTAATTTATGGCAAAGACTTGATCATATTTTATTTAATAACCATGGGATCAATTACTTTCCTCTGACTTATGTCGATCATCTTAGTAGAGCTCTCTCTGACCATTCCCCACACCCGCCCCCCCCCCCCCTCCAACACCCCACCCCAAAATTATTGATGATGTTAAACAACTCTTCTTCTCACATTTTAGATTTCAAATTATGTGGCTATTAGATAGCTCCTTTTTGCCTATGGTCCATGATAATTAGCAAGCTCCCTTGAACCCTAATAATTCTATTCATGGTATGAATATACTTTGGCTGAAACTCAAAAGGTTGAAATTTAAAATTAATTGGTGGAATAAGAATATTTTAAAAAATATTTTCTCTAACTTCTTGGCTGGTGAAGAAAAGGTTATTTCTTTAGAGGCCATTTGCCAAGAGGACCCATGTGATGAGAATTTTATTCTTTTGAAAGATTCTAGTTTTACTTTTCAATTTTTAAGCTCAAGAGGATGTTTTTTTTTTGAAAATAAAGAGTAGCTTCTAAACATCTGATTGAGGGTGATAACAACACAAAGTATTTCCTTACTTTAGTAAAGAAGAATTGATCTCATAATTTAATTCATAAAATTTCTCTATCTGATGGTACCATTTGTGAGTCTGAGGATGCCATTGCCAGTTCTGGTGTGGATCACTTCAAAAACCTTCTCAATAAAAATTTCTCCCCTACTCATATTGAACACCCTCAACTCATTCCTTCTATTATTTCAAAGGATGACAGTCTGGCCCTTGTTAAACACCCCACTAATAACGAGATTTTGGACACCATTAATAGTATATTCTAATTCTGTAGCTGGGCCAGATGGCTTCACCACTAAGTTCTTTTAAAAATCCTGGAACATTATTCATGATGACTTTTGTGAGGCTATTTTGGATTTTTTTATGGGAATCTATTACGCAAATTTTTTTCCTCCACTTCCATAATTCTTATTCCTAAGAAGAATGCTATCAACAAGTGGGATGATTTTTGGCCTATTAGTCTTTACTCCTTTTTTAATGAACTTATCACTAAAATTTTGATGGGACGTTTAGCCTCATTCCTTCCCAAAATTATTTCTCCTTGCCAAACTAGTTTTGCCAATGGTAGAGCTACTTCTGACAACATTCTCCTTCCTCAAGAGCTTCTTCATGATATTGATAATAAGGTGAGAGGGGGAAATATTATCTTTAAATTTGATATTGGCAAAGCTTAGGATAACATTAATTGGAATTTTCTATATAACATTTTGTATTTATTCGGCTTTAATTCAATACTTATTTAACTTATCAAAAATTGTATTGAAGGTTGTTATTTTTGTATTTTTATTAATAGCAAATGGATTCTTCAAAGCTTCTCAAGTATTGAGGCAAGGTGATCCCCTTTCCCCAACTTTATTTATTATTGCTGCCAAATATTTTTCTAGAGGCATTGAGAATCTTTATAATAATCACCCTAATCTGTTATATAAAACTATGGGTGGTCTTCCTATTTCTCACTTAAGCTTTGTTGATGATATCATTATTTTAGCCAATGGCTCCTTAAATATGGTTAGTATTCTTATGAAATTTCTTCACAATTTTGAAAATACTAGTGGTCTCTTCATTAATATAAATAAGAGCTATTTATTATTTCCAAGAATATGCCTCAGAATCATATCAAAAATATTAAAGGTCTCACTAGTTTTATGCAAAGTTGTGTCCCTATTAAATATTTGGATATGGCTCTTTATAAAGGTAAGGAAAGGTCTTTTATCTTTGATGAAATTATCACTTCCATTCAAAATAGATTGTCTTCTAGCAAGAGCATTGGATTCTTTATTCTTCTATTGATTCTCTTCTTAATTCCCTACTACTTCTACTTTAAAAGTGAGCCCTTTTATTTCTGATAATAATTGGGATATTGAAAAATTAGTTGGGGCCTTCCACACTCTATGCTTAGCCAAATTATTAAAATTCCCCTTTTTTTTTTTTGCAAAATTTTAGATTTTCCATTAAAACAAAAAAGGGGGTATAGATGAGTAACAAACTAGAAAATAATCAACTAAGCTTCCCCAACAGAAGGGAAGAGCAGGCTATTTTAGAAAACAAAATAAAAGAACAACAAAAAAAAAAGAGAAAAGAAAATCTCCTCATATAAGAATGTGAGGTCCCCCATGGTATTGTAGTGGGCACCAATAAAGCAAATGAAAGACCTCTGAAGAAGGACCCAGAAGCAATCTCATTTGATTGCGGCAACCAGTACAATACACACAAGAAGACCTTAACATTGATCATTTGGGGGGACCAAATCCCCAGCTAAGAGATCATCAGTTATTTTTTTCCTCTTTAATGGGGCAGTGGTAACAGGCCCCAGCTACTATAGTTCTTTTTGTAAGTGATCATGAGACACTCTAGGTCTTTGCTTGGAGAGATTGAAGTTGTTATTAGAGATATCCCTCTGTTTAGATTTATGAGCAGTGAAGATAGTAGGGTCTGGGATGGAAACATCTAACGTTGGAATAGGGAACCTCTTTTCATGTCCTCTAGAAGGTATGGTGAGAAGTTAGGCTTTCACCTTTTAGTGAAAATATTCCAAGTCCCAATTGGTCTGCATCAAAGGAAGAGGAGGAAGGTTGGGAAGATGGAGGATCAGACTATTGAGTTGGCACATAAATAGTTGGATTCTACATTTCTATAATTGTAGATTGAAGAGTGCTATCAACATGGATATTAGGCTACAGCTTAGCCTTGCAAGGACAATACTCCCCTTCATGGACAATAATTCCACAATGGAAACATAGGTGAGAAAGGACCTTGTACTCAACTCTTTGAAGAAATCATCCATTTAGGCCCTTAATCCAAAATCTCAGGGAACATTTCTATATCAAATCAATGTGAACATAGACTCTAGCATAAGAACTCTGACCTCAAGAGGATGATTACTTATCCATCCAAAGAGGTTCTCCGATCATAGCAACCATATGGGCAATGTTGGATGGATCCCAATACATCAGAGGAAGCCATGAAAATTGGACCCAAATTGGTGAGGCGAACCCCTTCATATCCTCAATAGAAAAGGAACATAACCACCTGTGTAGGCCAATCATGCTTCCATCCACAATCCAAGGTCTACCCTAGCGATGGTTATCAATTAAAACTCCCCAACATGTGACCATCTCCTTGATAGTTCACCATGAAGCCAAGCAAAAGAGATCCGCTTGCCTAGAAGTTTCTCAATAATTTTGAAATATTTTCTTGAACTTTGTCAATTTTAAGACTCAAGCAAATTCCATCCTCATCAAGTACCTCTTGTTTAAGGCTAAAATTTGAATAAATCAAAGTTCTATTATTTATGTTGAGCTTTATTTTAATTAAATCAGAGTTCTATTATTTACGTTGAGCTTTATTTTAATTACATTAGCATGAACTTGTGTCTTTCATTGAATATCAATGATGTTTGGATTGAGGTGGATGCTACGTATATCCTTCATTACTTGAAGGACTATAATTTGAATAATTTTAGCCGTGATATTTTCTATCTTATTTATGAGATTAAGCATCTTTTGAAGTTTTTTTTAAACTTTCATATTTGTCATATCTTGCAGAAGGGAAATATTTGTGCTAACTAGTTAGCTAATTATGGCTACTTTATTAATTCCCTGACTAATTTTACTTTCTCTGAATTACCTTAGTTGGCCTCTAGCTATTTTCTATTAGTTCCCTTTTCTAATGTTTTCTTTCCTTGGTCTGAGGGTTTGATTGCTCCCCATGGTGGATTTATTCTAGACTAGTTTGAGAAGCTGTCTTATAATTTCTCATGAATTTCTTTTAGATACTACACTCCTGAGCTATTCTCTCCTTAATCTATATCAGCCTATTTCATGTGGTTTTTGTTCCCTGTTTTGTTGTGTTTCTTGGAGTGGGGAATCCTGTTGTTTTGGGCTACTATTGATTACCTTTTTGCCTTTTCCTTTTTCTAGTTTCATGTGGTTGGTTATCCTATTATTGGGTTGCAATCTTATGACTTTTTTGCTCTAGTTTAGTCACTCTTTGTCTTATGGAGATTGGGCTTTATTACTTTTGCCTTTAGATTTTCATTTAGAGTTCTATTATTTTCTATTATAACCTTACTTGTTAGATTGGTTAGTTGGTTTTCCTTTGTAGGTGATCTTCATCTATGGCTTACGCATTTTGGTGATCTCCATTCTTTTAGGGTGTTGGCTCCTGGCTGCCCATAGAATTTTCCTAGGTTTTTTTAGCTTTGTAATTAGGTGTGGTCATTAGCTCATAGGTTTTTTCCCTTTTTGATTGTAGCTCTTTTTGAGCATTTGCTTGCTTATGATCTCTTTTTAAGGACTTGTAATCCTATTTTTAATTAATGTGTAGGCCCCTTTGTGGGCCCACCCAACCCAAAAAAAATCTCCAAATCAAGCTTCTCCTCTATTGCACTCTTGAGCTCTAGTGATTTTAGGGTTCTTGCTGTTTCTTCTTTTCCAACATTTATTAGTGCTTTCTTGTTGTTTCATTTTGTTTTAGTGTGCTTTCCTGATGGCCTGGGGCTAATCCTAGCCCTTTTTTTCCTGCAATTTCTATTTTCTATGTTTAATTTTATTTCCTCTAGTTTTCCTGATTGGATGGTGGCTCCTCCACCTTCTAACCCTTAAAGGTCTAGCAAAACTATGTCTATTGGTTAGTAATATTATTTTACTGGTATTTCTAGGAATAGTAATTTGCATTCCTTCTAGGATGTGGTTTCTAGTTTAGGATCCTCTTTCATGCTTCATATTTTAGTTGTTCATACTTCTTTTAAGGAGTTCCTGCTATGATGTTTGGGGAGGATGTGATTGAAAAATTGGCTGCTCCATTTGAGTTTACTCTCATTAAAATGTTTGTTTTGTTTAGGCCAAATCTTTATATGATTCTTGCTTTCTTTGTGACCTTAAAACTTTCTGGTTCATTTTCTATTGGCCTTTTGGCTTTCATATTGTCATTCAACTCTCTAATAATTTAAATCATAGTAGAATGTTTGCATGGAGATCATATCATGTCAATGCTTATCAAATGAGAGCTTTAAAATAGTTTCCTTTCTTTGATATCAAAGAAGAATCTCCCATTATCCCTTTGTGGATTTCTTTTCAAAATTTATTTCTTCACATGTTTAACCCTTAGATCCTTCATGCTTTAGTTTCAATTTTTGGTAGACCACTCCAAACAGATAAAGCAACAACTTCTCATTCTCGGCCTTTTGTTGCTCATGTTTTGGTGGAGTTGAACATAACAAAAAGAATATCCAAAAGAAATTTTGGTTTGTCCTAAAAATATGTGTTATCTTCAAAAGGTTGTAATTGAAAAAATGCCCTTCTTTTGTAATCACTATAAATCCCATGGTCATTATATTTCTAAGTGATTTATTCTTTAAATTAAAAAACGTCCTATAAGGAAACTAATGATCCTAGTATGGTGGCTGAGCCAGCTGTAGAGGCTTTTCTAACTCTGACTACAATGGCAATCAAAATAATACCATTGCAATCAAAGATGTCCATATTTTCCCTCTTCTACATCTAAACCTAGATAATAATTAGGTTTCATTTAATGGTGATTAGTTAGATGATTTAATGGATGATACTAATGAACAAGTGTTAATTGCCTCTATTCAGCATATTAGTTGGGCTAGTCTTCATAACATTTAGAATAATTAAGGCAATTAAGATGCAGCCTTGACCACTTTGGAAGGGAAAAGTGTTATTCCTAAGACTACTATGAATTCTACTTTAGCTCTTTCACAAATGTCAGTAGGTTTAAATCAAAATAAGCTAAAATTCGAATTTCTAGTTTTGATTATGGTAAACCTATCGATTCTAATGCTAATATTATAGCTGTTAATACTAATATAGAGGAGGGGGAATTTATGGAAAATTTTAGCTCTAATAACACTTCTTGTGAGCTTTAAAATTCTATTTCTACAGCAATGGATTCTTTAACTTCTTTAACTTCAAATTTAAAAATACTGCTTGATGAATTATTGGAACACAATGATGGTTATACTAAAGTCTCTAAAAAGAAATTTAAAAATTTTAAAAAAATTTCTCTACAATCCTTTAGGAATACTAGATCCCAGGCTACACATTTATCTATTTATTTTTGAGTCCCTCATATAGATGCTAGGGAAATTTGTTGTCCCTCATCTAGTATTAGAGCTAAGAACATTTGTAGAATTCATAATATTTATATTTTTGTTTTAATTGACCCTTTTATTTCTTCTACTAAGCTTTTATCTACTAGTAAATTTTTGGGCTTTAAATATGGGTATGCTAATTATTCTAATAAAATTGGGATTTTTTTTAATAACCCTGTTAATGTTGATATAATGGGGGATTTCAACGAAGTGGTTCATACTTATATTGATCTTGCTTATTTTAACTGTTTTGCCTCCTTTGTCTATGCTGTTTCTTCTCAATTTTCTAGGAGAAGGCTTTGGAATCATCTTACACATTTCTCACTCATGGATGACATTCCTTGGCTTGTGGTGGTGATTTAAATACCATTTTCTCTCCCCAAGAGCGATCCTAGGGGGGGGGGATTCTCCTAATTCTCATGCTATGGTGGAATTTAATAATATGATTCATGATTTCAATCTCTTGGATATAGGCTTCCCTGAGAGTAATGTTACTTAGAACAGAGGGAATTTATGGCATAGACTTGATCATGTTGTTTTGAATAATAAGTGGATTTTGGGTTTTTCTTTTCACTTATGTTAAACATCTTAGTAGAACCCTTTTTGATCACTTCCCTCTTTTAATTGGTATTAAGTTGATGAATCACCCCTTGCATCTTATGTTTAGATTTCAAAATATGAGATTTCTTGATCATAATTTTTTGCAATTAATTCATTCCGATTGGCATGCTTCCCTTCATCCTGTTAATGGTATCTATGGGATGTATAGGCTCTGGCTTAAACTAAAAAGATTGAAATTCAAAATTAGTTGGTGGGACAAAAATATTTATAAAATTATCTTCTCTAACATTATTGCTACAAAAAATAATGTTCTTTCTTTGGAAAATATTTATATGAATGATCCCAATGATCTAAATCTTAATCTCTTGAATGAGACTAAAAAGCTTCCCTTTAACTTGCAATCTCAAGAGGAAATTTACTGGAAATAATAAGTAGCCTTGAAACATTTATTGGTGGGTGATAATAACACTAAATACTTTCATGTTTTAGTTCAAAAGAAAATAGTTTAGAATTACATTCAGAATATAAAACTTCCTAATGGAATTACTCGTGATGCGGAGGAGATGATCTCTATTTTTGGTGTGAATCATTTTGAGAATCTTTTTAATAAGAATTTTACACCTTTTTCAATTTCTCATCCTCAGCTTATCCTACACATGATCATTGATAAGGATAATTACTTCCTTTTACAACCTCTTATTGTTAAGGAGATTAATTATACTATATATATATGAATGCTGATTCTATAGGTGGCCCTGATGTCGATTCTGTAGGTGTGCTTGATGGCTTTACTACAAATGTTTTTACAAAAAGCTTGGGACATTATTAAAGAAGATTTGGTTGATGCTATTTTGGATTTTTTTAGGGGCAACCCTTTCCCTAAATATTTTTCATCCACCTCGATTATTATTATTCTTAAGAAGAATGCTATTGATGGATAGGAAAATTTTAGGCCCATTTGGCTTTGCTCTTTCTTTTACAAACTTATCTCCCAAATTTTGATGGGTAGATTATCCATATTATAGCTAAAATAATATCTCCTTCCCAAACTAGTTTATTAAGGGGAGAGTTATTTTTGATAATATTTTTCTTTCTCAAGAACTTCTTCATGATATTGATGCCGAAGTCAGGCAGAACACTATATTTAAATTAGACATTGCTAAAGCTTATGATAACATCAGTTGGAAATTTCTTTACAGTATCATGGGTCTATTTGATTTGAATTAAGATTTTTTTTCTAGATCATTCAAAATTGCATTGAGGGCTATTATTTTTAAATTATAATCAATGGTAAGAGTAGTGGTTTCTTCAAAGGTTCTTAAGGCCTTAGACAGAGGGATCCTCTTTCTTCTACTCTATTTATTATTACTGTTGAATAACTATCTAGGGGCCTTGATGATCTTTTTAGAAATCATCCCAACTTGTATTTTTAATCCAATGGTGGTTTTTTATATCTCACTTAAGCTTTGCTAATGATTTCATCATATTTACTAATGGTTCTAGTAACATGATCAATGTTTTCATGAAATTTCTTCATAATTTTGAGAACATTAGTGGCCTTTGCATTAGAAATAATAAGAGTTGCTTCATCATAGCTAAGAACATCCCTCAATTTTCTTTTAATAATATCAAAGATAAAATTGGTTTCATTCATAATGGCCTCCCCATAAAATATCTTGGTATTCCTCTTTATAAAGGTAAGTAAAGGACTTTTCTTTTTGATGACATTATATCTTCCATTTAAATAAAAACTCCTTCTTGGGAATCTAATTTATTATCCTTTGGTGAGTGATTAATGCTTACTTATCTATCTTCTTCAAACTATTCAACTGACCATCTTTGTTTGTAATCATATTGAGAGAAAGAAAAAACACTAGTCTGCATGGAGCAAGTGTTGAGGTGTTCTTGGTGAAGGTGGTTTGGGCTATAAGTCTATTGGATTTGGCTCATGCTTTTTCTATTAAACTTTGGCTTTCAGTTCATGCCAAATAAAGTCTTTGGGCTAAATTTCTTACCACGAAATATTTTATTGGTAAGCATCCGATTACTTGTCATTTTAAAATGGGTGGCTCTCTTGTTTGGAAAAGGCTTTGCAATATTAAATAGGTAGCTGAGAATATGATTCGATGGGGCATTGTTGTTGGTAATGTATTCTTCTAGTAGGAACATTTGATGGGCTCTACTGTTATTGATACCCTATTACATTCCCATTCTACCTATTTTGCTAAAGTTTATAATTTCATTTCTTATAATAGATGGGATATTCTAAATTTATTGGATAATATTCATCATTTTATTGTTAAACAAATTATTAAAATTCCTGCGTTTCGGATTATGAGGACTATTTGTTATTCAAAATTTCATCTTTTGGTAGGTTCTCTCTAAAGGATGCTTGGAAGCACATTAGACATAAGAAGCCCATGTTGCTTATTTTTACTATGATTTGGCACAAAAGCATTCCCTCTACTATTACTATTTTTATTTTGAAGGTTATGAACAATTTCATTTCTACTAATAATAACTTAATAGCTAAAGGCTTTGCATTACATTCTAAATGTCAATGTTGCTATCACTTAGAGACTATGAATCATGTCTTTATTTGTGGTCCTTTTGTGGATAAATTTGGATTCTTTTTGATGATTTTTTTTTAATTTTAATCATTTTTAATTTGAATTCTAATATATATTCCATTCTTAAAGCTTGGTTTCTTCATTCTAAAGGCCACATTAGGAATGTTATTCCTTCTCTTATTCTTTGGTTGATATGGTTGGATAAAATCAGGCTATTCATAATAATCAAAGAATGGATCATTTGAGAATTATTTCTAGGATCAAAGATAAAGTTCATTAATTATATGCTATCAATTTACTATACTATAAGAATTTTCAGGGTTGTATGAACACTACCTCTAACTTTGGTCTGATTCTTGATAAGGATGGGAATGCTAATATATCCAAAATTATCCATTGGCTTAAACCACATCCCTATTATGTTAAACTATATATTGATGGCTCGATGAAAATCATTCTTTTGGGTGTGGTGGCATCATTAGAAATTTTACTGGGGATGTTAATATTGCTTTTGCTGGTCCCTTACAGTAATGTTCTATTATTTTGTGAACTTAAAGCCTTGTGCTATGACCTTAATCTTTTTAAAGTATTAAATATTCAGAACATATGGATTGAGTTGGATGCCTTATTATTTTGTGCTTGTAGGATAGTGGGAATCATAGTTATAATCATGCGATTTTTTAGTTTTTTACCTCACTTGTTATATGGTCTGGTTAGATTAGATAAGACTGGTCTGACTTATGTAAGGCTTTAGCTATTTTTTTGTTTGGTTGGTTTTCTTGTTTACTTTCTGGTAATGTTTTTGTTTTAATTTTCTATTTGTTAATGGTGGGTTCATCGGTTTGTCTTTTTATGGTAAGGCAACCTGACTATTAGTTTGGCATTTATGGCCTAGGTTTGAATTATCAATTTGCCTCTTTACACTTTGTGCTTTATTATGAGCTGCTTTCTTATATTAAGATTGGATGTGCTTCTGGTCAGGTACTGTACTGACTGCATAGTGGCAGTGTTCTTTCTGATCCTGTTATATTGCATCGCCTTGCCTATGCTATTCATTGCCTTATTAATTTCTTTTTTATCTGTGAGGGTATTTTTTTCTTTCCCTTTTTAATGGTCTTTGCAATCAGCTTTGGATCATCTGTTGCAGTGTTTCTTTTATTTATTACCTAGTTATCTTTTACTATGTTTGTTTTCGTTGCTGTAGTTCTCTTTTGGAATTCTTGTGCTTTCATTTACATCTTTATTACGGGTTCTGTTTCATATTGTTCTATTACATGCTCTTCTTTTCTTTTTGGTTCAAAATCTTTTGAAGGTGGTTTTTTCTCATATTTGTGCTTCCAGGTTTGTGAAGATCTTCATATTCTAGGTGATTTCCTCATAGGTATTTCCTAGGTTTTTTTGTTTGTTGATTATATTTAGATAGGGATCTATGGATCTTAGGACTTTATTTTCTTTTTTATTGTAGCTCCTTGGAGCAGTAGCAAGCTATTCATCCTTAGCTCCCCCTCACTAGATGATGGATTTGAAAAGATGAGAGGATTGCCAAAATAATTTTTAATTTTTTTTTTAATTTTTTTTTTCAAACTGAAACATAATATAATGAGACTAACAGGAATATGATAAAAACAACAACAATTAATATTGAACTTAAGAGCATAACATAGAGCATATAACATTAAACTTAAGATCATAACATCACAGAACTTCTCCCCCTTATGACAGCAGCAAAAAGGAAAGAACACTCTACACAAGCAAAAGCAACAAGATCGTTGATGGAATTAAAGGCTGTGATTTGTGTATTAGAATGGATCGTACAGTATGATATTGAATTGTACAGTACGATACGCAAAGAAATTCAAGGTTTTGATGAGTGTGAGAAGATCAGGAAACACTTTTTTTGTTTTAATTAATCATGAATGTATATGACACCTAATTTTATTTTCAAGATGCTAAAGGTGTCATAAGCTAATAGTTTTATGAATATGTTAGCCAATTGATCTCCAGTAGCAATATAGTGCAGTTCAATATCACCCTTGACTACATGATCTCTAATGAAGTAATGCCTAATGTCTATATATTTTGTTCGTGAGTGCTGAATTAGATTTTTAGATATGCAAATTACACTAGTATTGTCGCACATTATTGGGATGGTTCCTATAGGTAGTACAAGATCTAGAATTTATTATTTTAGCCATAACACTTGAGCAACACAGCTTTCTACCGCTATATATTTCTCTTTAGCCATTAAAAGAACTATCAAATTTTGTTTTCTACTAGACCATGAAACTAAGGATTATCCTATAAATTGACAGGTACCAGAGGTGCTTTTACTATCTACCCTACATCCAACAAAGTCAAAATCTGAATACCCTAAGATTTCAAATATAGCGCTGTGTCTAGGATACCAAATTCCTAAGTTTGGGGTCCCTATTAGATATCTAAGGATTCTCTTAACAGCACTCATGTGGGACTCTTTTGGATCAGCTTGAAAGCGAGCGCAAAGATATACACTAAATATTATATCTGGTCTGTTGGTAGTTAAATAGAGAAGTGATCCAATTGTTCCTCTATATTTCTTCTGGTCTACTGACTTTCCATTTGAATCTTTATCTAATTGAATGTTAGAACTCATGAGAGTATTCATGGCCTTAGCATTATACATTTCATACCTTTTTAGAATATCCTTGATGTACTTAGATTGGCTAAGGAATGTTCCATCTTTCATCTACTTTATATTAAATCCAAGAAAGTAATTAAGTTCTCCCGTCATACTCATTTCAAACTCGTCACTCATTATTTTTAAAAATTCATTGCATATGGTTTTCTCTGAAGATCCAAACAAGATGCATCTACATAAATCTGAATAATGAGTATCTCATCTCCTACCTTTTTCAAGAAGAGGGTGGTGCCCACACTACCCTTAATAAAACCTCTATCTAGTAGGAATGTACTAAGTCTTTCATACCAAGCTCTAGGTGCTTGCTTTAATCCATATAGTGCCTTTTTCAATTTAAATACATGATTTGGAAATTATGAGTTTTCAAATCTTGGGGGTTGTTCTACATAAATATCTTCTTTGATTACCCCATTTAGGAAAGTACCCTTAACATCCTGATGGCTTCTAGTCTGGCTACTGGGGAAAAAGTTTCCTCAAAAATCTATTCCCTCAATTTTGTTATACCCCTTTGCTACTAGTCTGGCCTTATTTCTCACTACTATTCCAGAGTCGTTCATCTTATTCTTAAAGACCCACTTTATTCCAACCACACTTTATTCCTTAGGTCTCTTGACTAATTCCCACACATCATTCCTAACAAATTGGTTTAGCTCTTCCTATATTGCTAGGATCCATAATTCATCTTCCAAGGCTTGATCTATATTGGTGGGTTCAATCATTGAAATAAATATAGAATAACTAACTTCCTTTCTAAGTCCATGCCTAGTTTTTACACCTTCTAATGGGTCTCCTAGGATCAGTTCTCTAGGATGACTAGAAGAATATTTCCAATCTCTAGGCAAATACTCCTGAGGTTCTACTCTATTCTCTATGGCAATGGTTTCTACCCCCTGAGTGACCTCAACTTCTTCTTCTTTAGGATTCAGTTCAGAAGTCCTATCCGATTCATCAAATACCACATGGGTAGATTCTTCTACTATAAGGGTCCTCTTATTGAAGATTCTATAGGCTTTACCTATAGATGAATATCCTAAGAAGACGCCTTCATCAAATTTAGGATTAAACTTTTCTAAGGGTGACTTACCATTAATTAAGATAAAACATTTACATCTAAAAATATGTAAGTGAGAAAGATTTGGTGTCCTAACCTTAAGCAATTCATAGGGTGTCTTATTTAGTTTTGGTCTAATATTTACCTATTTAAAATATAACAAGCAGTATTCACTGCTTCTGCCCAAAAATATCTAGGAAGAGTGTATTCAGCTAACATTGCCCTAGCAGCTTCTACCAAGATTCTATTCTTTCTCTCAGCTATTCCATTTTGTTGAGGAGTCCTAGGGGCAGAGAAGTTTTATTCTACTCCTATCTCTTGACAGAATGATAACTTATCATTCTCAAATTCTCCACCATGATCACTATGGATTGTTGAAATTTCACATTCTAATTTTCTTTGAATCCAAGTGGAGAAGGTTCTAAACTCTTCAAATGACTCATACTTGTGTGCTAAAAATTTTACCTAAGTAAACCTAGAGCAGTCATCCACTATTACAAATCCATAAGATTTCCCTCCTAGGCTAGCCATACTAACAAGTCCAAATAGGTCCATGTGAAGAATTTCTAGTGGCCTAGTGGTGTTGATATCCTTGATTGAATGAAACAATGATTTTACTTATTTTCCTAGTTAGCAGGCATCATATAAGTGGTCCTTAGTGAAGTCTAACTTAGGTATGCCTCTAAATAGGTCCTTATAAGTGATATTCCTAAGTGTTTTCATACTAGCATGGCATAGTCTCTTATGCCATAACCAAAAGTCATCAGCTAATGTTTTCAAACATAAAGGATTTGAGTTTTCAATGCAATTTAGGTCCAACATATAAATATTATTTATCCATTTTTCTTCTAACACAAGTTTATCATCTAAGCTAATCATGCATTTATTAGAAAGAAATTTTATATCAAAAATCTTATCACATAGTTGACTAATACTTAATAGATTGTGCTTTAAACCATCAACTAACAAAATATTTTTAATTATAAAATTTCAAGAATTTCCAATGATACCTGCGCCCACCACTTTCCTAGTGGTGTTGTCTCCTAAAGTTACCTTACCTCCTGACCTGGCCTCCAGTATCATGAACTACTTCACGTCTCCAATCATATATCTCGAGCAGCCACTGTCCAAGTATCACATGCTCTCACTAGATCTTTTATGAGAGCATACCTAAAATGCCAATCAAAGATTAGTTTTGGGAACCCAAGTAAATTTGGGTTCCTCTTTATACTTGAATGAATGAGATGTATGCATGTTATGCTGTGATGAATGCAGCTTAGGTATCCACACTAGATATATCCAATGGTGAATTGTGCAAGTGCGGCTATTTGACCTAGCATGCCATAAGAGTAACACCTAACACCAGGAAATGGGTTCACTAACCTACGTAGGTGATAGTGCCTCTTCCTAGTTTTGGATGATACATGCTTTGATGATTTTGAATGAGATGCTTCAAGTGATGGAGGTTTATAAAATTGAGCAAATATAGGAGGTGTTTCATTATTCTCAAATGCATTAATTTTCACACTTAGAAATTCATTTTCTTTTTTAAGACTTCCAATTTTAAATTTTAATGTATGCTCATTGCTACCAAGTTGACATGCAAGTTCTTCTAATTTCTTAAATGCACTTTCTAGTTCAATATGTGATGATTTCAAGGAATCATGTGCAGTAGTTAATTTAACATACTTCTCATTTAATGCATTAAATTTGTCAAGCAGCGACATGTGATCTTTATCCAAGTTAGAATATTCTTTAACTAAACTAGCATGCTCATTTTGTAAAGTATTAAAATCAGTATTAATAGTAGCATGCATTTTCTTTAATTTTCTATACGAGTCATGAATCTTTTCAGAAATAACTAATAATTCATCATATAAAAGTTGACATACCTCATCTTGATCTGATTGATCAACGTTATTGTTAGTCATAAGACACAGATTTATTACCTCCTCCTCTGCTTCTTCCTATGATGATTCCGAAGCAGAGTCGGCCCAAAAAGCTCTTTATGTCTTCAATTTGCCCTTCTTGAATTTTGACTTTTTCTCGCCCTTCTCCTTGGTTTGATGAGTCTTTATGTTAGGGCAATCAGCTCGGAGATGACCGAGTTTCTTGAACTCAAAGCAAATTATGTCAGATGCAACTTTAGCATTTTTTGAGCTTTTACCTTTATTCCAGTTATTTTGATGACACCATTGCTTTCTTTTCAAAAACTTCCTGAATTGATGAGTCATTAAGGCTATGTCGTCATCTTCCTCCACTGTAGAACTGTCACTTTCAAAATCATTCACTTTTAGAGCTACAGCTCGCTCCTTCTTCTTTTCACCTGCATCACTTTGCCTTTAACTCACTCTATGCTCGTAGGCAATGAGTGACCCAAGTAAATTATTAATTAAATAAATATATAAATCCTTAGACTCAGTTATTCCAGTTATTTTTATATCGTAAGTGCTAGGCAAACATCATAATATTTTATTCACTTTTTTAAAATTAGACAACTCTCTTCCTAAAGCATGCAAGGATGTCACTATCTGGGTGAATCTAGTGTACATTTCAGATATAGTCTCGCTAGATTTTATGCGAAAGAGTTCATAATCATGTAGTAGTATGTTCAACCTAAACTGTTTAACCTCACTGGTCCCTTCATACGTGATACACAATCTATCCTAAATCTCCTTACCAATACTATAAGTAGACACTCACATATAATCTTCAGATTTTAATGCATAAAAGAAATAATTTAGATATTTTGCATTTAATTGTGTGAGTTTCCTATCCTCATTACTCCATTCATTAAATGATAAATCAGTTTTAACGCCATTCAAGAGACGAAATGGTGCAGAGTAAGCTTCTTGAACCAACATCCACATGCGATAGTCTATAGATTATAAAAATGTAGACATGCAAAATTTCCAAAAATCAAATGGTATATTATTAAATAAAGGTGGACGGGTTATTGAATAACCCTCCGTAATGTTACGGTTACTAAAGTGTGCCATGGATCGTATGTTTTTAGGTTTTTTAAAACACTATTTTGAAGCCTCGCTCTGATACCACTTGAAAGTTCGATGTGCGCCAAGAGGGGGGGTGAATTGGTATTTTTTTAAAATCTTAACAAGAGTTCTAGTTTTTGTAGATTTTTCTTTTTTCTCTTTTTTTTCTAGATTTTTCAATTTAGAAGATTTAACTAATCAAATATGAAAGCTAAATATTCATTCACAATTACGATAGTGGTGATATAATTTTGAATCTCGCAATAAACAATTAAAATCAAATTTTCACCAAGCAGTTAGAACAGTAGATAAATGTACAAAAAATTAAAATGCGAAAAATATGGAAAAAGCACACTAGAAATTTTTATAGTGGTTCAGTTACTTGACCTATGTCCACTCCCCGGAGTCCTCCACTCTGAGTATTGCACTACTAAAAGTTGACTCTCCTTCTGCTCTCACAGCAAGGTGGAGAAGCCTTTATAAGACTCACTTTCACCTTCCCAAGTGTGACGGAGTGCCAGACGCTATGTCACCCTCCTGGTGACGGCAGCTAACCTTCTCCTTTTTCTCCATCCTGGAGAAGGCAGAGTACCTAGAGGACGTTGACTTTGAAACCTCTCGCCCTAGAGAACCTTCACAAGACTCACCAAGGCCACAGTAGGAGCAAGCGTGCAGCTAGCTCGCAGCAACCATCTGATCCCTCACACTCCTTCTCTCTCACGCTCAAGCTCATCTTCTCCTTCCTCTCATAAACCTTGGTTCTCTTCAAAAGCTTCCTCTCAAGAGTTCCTTCCTCTGTCAACAATAGCCTCAACAACTTATCACTGAATAATAAAAACTCCTTTTTTAAATTAGGCTTTAGAAAACCCTAATAATTCAACTTTGATGCTTCTGTTCATACAGTACGATCCAATATCGTATCGTACGATCAGTTCAAAAATAGATTCGTCTAATACAAATGCAGATGAACAGTTCACAAATTTTACGAACATCATATAGTATGATCCAGAGATCATACTAGACGATTATTTTATTTTCAACTGTTCATACGGGATGACCTATGAGACGAACGAATTCGTCTCTGTTCATCATCCAGCACTGTGCCCTTCGTATAGCATGATTAGTTTATTTCAGATCATCGTCCTGTACAATGTAAACATCATCCGGGATGATCAGTACAAAAAATCATGGTTTCGTCTGGTACTCTCGATGGGATGACCAAAATCATCTCTGTTCATCATACAATATGATTGACATCATACAGTATGATCAAATGTAATTAAAAAATCATGATTTAATTGTCTGATTACGAAAGATAATTTTGGCAAGATTTCAAATGATCGTACAGTACGATATAAATCGTATAGTATGATTAGTTTAAAAAATCAAATTTAAAATCTTACCTAAACTATACTGGCGGCTAGGGTTTTCATGTTGAAACAAATTGTACAGTACGATTAATATCGTATAGTATGATTAGTTTATAAAACTAATCATTCAGAATTAGCCGTTAAGCCTGGGTTCAAATAACATATCATATAGTATGATTTAAAATCGTATAGTATGATTTGCCTTTAAAAAAAATTTATCTTAAAAAAAACACTCCCCCCTGTGTGTGTGTGCATGATCACCCCTTTTGCATACATACTTTTGTGGCAGACTCAACAAATAAAAAAAATTAAAGAAAGTAAAAATATAAATTCTTGTGCTTCCTATTCTACCCAGTCTTGAGTCTCTAGCAGTCTTGAGCGGTGTGTATCTTACCTGAAATGTTAGTGCTCACAGATAAAAATAAACATTTATATTTTTCAGGGAAGAATATATTAATTTAGTTAATATTATTTGTCATCATCAAAATCAAGTGCTAGGAATCCTAGATTGCAACAAGAAGGTGGGGAAAGAATGAATCATTTGATAGGATAGTAAAGTTAATTAAAGTTTAGATATAGATCTAGGGTTTGGCTTTTACCTCTAACTAGTGGATGAAATTGCTTGATTTAGGTGTCCTTTTTCTCCTTAAAACTTCTCTTGATCTTCCTTGAAAACCTTAATACTGGATGAGCTATGGATGGAAAGTTTAGAAGCCTTAGAGGATTACACCTTTGATCACCCTTGGAACTAACCACCCAATATATTCAGGAGCTTGAGAAGGTTGAAGGAGACCATGGGAAGCTTTAGGGAGGTAAAGTAATAAAACAATCTAACCCTTGCTTCACAAAAGAAGGGGGTATTTATAAGAGAGAGAAAATGAAGAATAATTAAAATTTATTGTTACCTCATAACATGTCCAGCCACCATTTTAGTTGGGGACTATCTACTACAAGCTAAGTGCACATTTTAGAGATTTTGAGCCCATGTGGTCAATTTTTTAGGAAGTTACAACTGAACATATGATTGCACAAAGTTGTTTTAAATAATCTTTCCACATTCACCATCCACATGATTGGAGCTAACTAGGAAAATTATAATGAGCATTCTAGAATGAAATTTAATAACTTTATTGGATTTAATTTGGGCAAGGCTTTGAATGGGCTAAAAATTTTAAGTTTTTAATGGTTTGGGCCAACCTAATTATTTGACCCAAGTTAACCCATGGGCTGGGATGGATGGATGGATTTAGTGCAAAGTCTCTATGGACACTTGATGCAAGTGTTTATGTAATTTAGTTTTATAAGGTTTGGGATTTGGCTCAAGAAAATCCCTTTGGGTTCATTTAGGTCAAGCCATGTGGCTAGCCTAAATGGTCCCATGGGATAAATATTTTTTTGGCTGATCCTTGGGAACGTAATGGTTTGAGCACCTTAGGTTGATCTAAATGCATGAATTTAATTTTTAGAGGCTTTAAGGTTTGACTAAGGGTTGGGGATTATTTCAACTCATTCCAAATGATATTTAGAACTTCTTGGAGAAGGGTTTAGTTCATGGTGAGGTCTAGATATATGAAATGTAATATCTGGGGTTAAAGAGGCCTTTTGGTCAACCTAGGCTGACTTGGTCAACTAGGCTTTATCAGGGTGTGGGTTTAGGTTCAATACATTCCAAATCTAATTTAGAATTTATTCAAAGTTATCTGGGGGTCATGGCATGCCATGGCTAAGAAGGGTTTATTGAAAGTTTTAGCTTTAGGATTTTCTTAGGGTTTAGGGGTTTCTTGGTCAACCATGGTCTACCATGGTCCCCCAAGGGTTCAAGGGAGTTCAAATCAATATGATTATGATTATTAACATGCCTGATGGGTTTCCAAAACTTCTCAAGGCAATTTGCAATAAGATGTCATATATAGTGGCATAGGCTATAAATATTAAAGGTTTTGTAGGCTTGAAATATGCTTTGTGTTTTAGGGTTTGGAAGGATATGGAGGTCTTTAAAATGGCTAGGTAGACTCAAGGGATATGCATAATCAATATGTCAATGATCAAACACCATTCCAGAGCCTTTGCCAGGGCCTTAAATTAATTTGAAATTCCAAATGAGCATAAGCCTAGATGCATTTGCATTTCTCAAACTTCCTTCTAGGATGATTATCCTGACCTTCAAGTAAGTTTTATAAACTCCAAAGTTTTTTTTCCAAAATGAGAGATTGTAATTTTTAAATCCTTAGAACCAATCTATTAAATTAAATCTAAATGAAGTCTAATCTCCATTTTATTCAAAAGTTTTCTCTTTGGTGTTTTAATTAACTATAGAGGCTTGCCTCTATAGGAGCCTAAGAACCCAATTTAAAATAAACCATATATTAGTTCACTAGAGCAGAGAAAATTTTTTTGAAGACACGCTAAAACATATTCTTGGTTAATTTCATTTTTAAATGATAAGTGAATGTTTCTTTTATCCTTCAAGGATGAATTGAACATTCCTTATGCTGTGTTAATCATGAAAGTAAATTTCATTTCTCTTTTTAAGGCAATAGTGAATCATTATTTTATCTTTCAAGATAGTATAATGTTAATTATGTGAATGTGATTAAAGAAATATAAAGTGAATCAGTGGCACATTTATTTGTCCATATTATTATTAATATTTCAATCCATTTGGAGACAAAGTTAAGTGCTATCAGAATATATTGACATCCTTAAGATTTAAGAAAAGAGCCCATGAAGTTTAATCCCTAAAATAAAAAATCTCTACTTCTAACATATAATTAAGGGGTATTTCATTTCTTTTTGAAACATTCCTTACCCTCAAACATCTATCACATCTTTCACATAATCATTCACATCCTTAAATAGAGTAGGCCCATAAAAATAGTTCTAAATTCTCCAAAATGCCCTCTATACTTAAAACCATGACATTGACTAATAATGGGTTCAATCTCATCTTTTGAGAGATACCATCGAATGATTTGATCTTTGCACTTTCTAAATAAATAAGGCTCATCCCAAAAATAGAATTTAACATCATGCATAAATTTGTACCTTTGTGTGTATAACATATTAACTAAGATCATTCCACTGATAATGAAGATCATAATGTCAGCATACCAAAGCACACATAAAGAATGCAATAAAAATAGCTTCTGATAAGGGAATAATTCATTAATTTTACACTCATTACAAGAAGAAGCTTCTACCCTAATCCAAAAAAATGATCGGCCACCTAATTCTCAAATCCATTTTTATTTAATGTCACTACATCAAACTCGTGATGCAATAAAATCCATCTAATTAGTTTGGTTTAGCATCATTTTAGTTAACATGTATTTGATAGTAGAGTGATCAGTAAAAATAGTAACTTTGGTGCTGATTAAATATAATTTGAATTTATCAAAAGTAAAGACTATCACAAGAAATTATTTCTCAATAGTTATTTAATTAATTTGAGCATCATTCAATATTCTTCTAGTGTAATAAATAGAATGAATTTTCTTGTCTTGTCTTTATCCTAAAATTGCTCTAATGGGATAAACACTAGCATCACTCATTAATTCTAATTTTTAATACCCTTGGGGTGAAATGATGATATGTATATTAACTAAGCACTTCTTTAGTTTTTTTTAACATAGTTATATAGTCATAATTAAATTTAAATGGTATATCCTTCTGAGTAAATGACATAACTATTTACTAATTTTTAAAATAAAATAAAATGTTATAAATCTGACATGACTTAGAAAACTGCAGACTCCCTTAACAGAAGTAGGAGGTAAAAATTTCTAAATGACTTAGATTTTTTCCTTATCGGCCATTATACCCCTCTAAATAATTTTATGTATGAGGATACTGCTTTCCTTAATAATAAATTGGCATTTCTCCTAATTTAACATAAGGTTAGTTTCCCTATATCTCTTCAAGACCAATTCTTTATGACAAAGATGCATGTTAAAAGTCAATCCAAAAATAACAAAAATCACCCATAAAAATTCTAATGCCATGCTCTATCAAATCTAAAAATATAGACATCATGCATCATTAGGCATTGCACAAACTAAACAATATTCTTCTAAAATCAAAGTTCCATAAGGGCTTGTGAATTTCATCTTATCTTGGCCTTTTAGGGCAATCATAATATAATGGTATCATGAATATCCATTTAAGAAATAATAAAATAGATGCTCAGCTAATCTATCCATCATCTGATCAATAAAGAGTAATGAAAATTGATCCTTCCTAGTGGCTTAGTTTATTTTCCTATGATCAATAAAAATCCTCTAACCCATCACGATTCTAGTCAAAATAAGTTCACTCTTTTCATTAGTGATGATCATTAACACTACTTTATTTAACACACAGTGAATTGGGCTAACCCAATCACTATTAGAAATAGAAAAAATGTTACCTACATCTAAACATTTTAGGATCTCTTACTTCACTACTTCCTCTATAGTAGTAATTAACGTTCTGTCTTGGTTAGCTTTGGGTTGACAAGCTTCTTCTAATAGAATCTTATGCATGTATATATGAACGGACTAATCCCTTGAATATCAGCAATAGTCCAAAATAATCTTTCTTATATGTGCTAATAACTCTAATCAACTTACCTTCTTGATCTTCTTCAAGCTCAGCAAAAATAATAATAGGAGAAGTTCACTCCTTTCCTAAGAAGGCATACTTTAAATGGGTAGAAAAGGTTTTAATTTAAGAATTAGTGCCTCCATAACTTATGGTTTCAATGGCTTTCGTAGAGATGATGTATCTAACACTTCAAATCTCTATTTTAACATTTTAGGGGCTTCACTAATCATATTAAAAAAATCTCTATCTACTTCATCTAGTCATCCTCACATAATGAACTCCCTAAGGAACTATCAATCAATAACTCCTTCATAATATCCTCCACACAAGTATCCAAAAAATTCACTCTAGAGTAATCCTTACTATGATCCTTAGAAACCTATGTAGATTTCATAACATTAATGGTTACTTCTTGGTCCTAAAATCTTTAGGTCAATTCTCCCTTATACACATCAATCATGGCCCTACCTACGACTAAGAAATGTCTATGTAAAATGATAGGAATTTCACTGTCATCCTCCATATCTAGTATAATAAAGTCTATAGAGAAAATAAACTAATCTTCCTTTACTAAAACATTCTCCATTACCCCCTTTGAATAAGTAAATGAATGTTTAGCTAACTAAAGGGTAACACTGGAAGGTTGGACTTCTCCTAGGTACAATCATCTAAAGATGGTCAAGGGCATAAGATTGATACTAGCACCTAAGTAACATAATGCTCTCCTATAAAACATGTCTCCTAGCCATAGCAATAGTAAAACTACCTGGATCCTTAAGCATCTGAGGGATCTTTTGGATGATGGCACAACACTCCTGAGTAAGGGCTACTATTTCAAAGTCTCCTAATTTTCTCCTTTTACTCAAAATATCTTTCATGAATTTAGCATAAGTAAGCATCAACTCTAGGGCTTCTACAAAGTGTATATTAATTATTAACTTTTTAAATACCTCCAAATCCTTAGAGAATTATCTATCTAAATTCTCTTTAATATTCTCAAAGGAAAAGGTGGTGGTGGTCTCTAAACAACCCTTCTGATAGACTTTTCTATTTCCTTAAAGGGTTGAGGTTGTTCTTTAGACTTAATGGACTCTATGAGTTCTTCCTCAAGAGTTTCTTCTCTTAACTTCATATCTTTCCAAATTAGTTCCTCTAGCTCTACTCCACTCCTCAATTATGTAGTTTTGTAATGTTCTTTACCTTTTTCCTTAGGGTTTACTTCAACATTACCAGGCAAGGTTCCCTGTGGTATATTATTCAAAGTTAGCTAACTACCCCAAATACTTTTAAATATTTCTTATTTAAGTAACTTGATATGTAATTGGGTACCCATTTGTAAAACTAGATCTTCTAAAGAGGGCTTCTTATCCTTAATTTGATTAATTGAATTAAATCCAGATGGACAATTAGTCGATGGATTTCTATAGTTCTAAGGTGGTGGGTTACAATTTCTTCATTAGGTTGACTAGAATTCTAGCTATTACCCCCATTCTGATTATTATTCAAATTAAAGTAGGGTGATTTCTAATAAGTGAAAGCTATGTTATATTTTTTTATCTTAAATTTTAGTAAAAATGTTATTTTTAATTGATGTTGTAAGGAAAGATTCAGGAAATGGAGAAAAATTATAAGTATTGGACTAACACCATAGCCCTCGAACTAGTTGCGTCGTAGTGTTATCAACACCCATATGCCAAACCAAGATATTATATATTGGAGCATCAAGAAAAATGTCATTTAATCCAATTCCCTAGTGGAATAAAGGTTAATGCTACATTGCTTCATAATGCTACAGTGCCAGAAAAGTGCCAAAGTCATGGGAATTTTAGTACCATAGCACCAATTTGTAAAATGCTATAGTGCCATGCTACACATTCAAGCATCGCAACGCTCAACTTTTTGAGAGCCATTATTAGGAAGTAAATGAAATATAGAGCCACACTAAATCAACCAAACAACGTGGCAATTCAGCCAATATTCATGTTGAATCATTCTAACGCCGCAACAGAGCCAAATTAGTAGTGCTGAGGTGCTAGATCTTATTATAACTCCATGGTGTCATTATGTATAGTGTCATGGCACTTGAGTCTATTTATGTACTTAATATAATTAAATATTGAGTCTTTTTCGTGGGGGTTCTATCATTTCAGTGAGTCTTGGGTGCTTAAGTAAAGTACACCTCAGTGTCAATTGTAAGGGAAAACTAGAGGAGAGAAAGATATAACAATTGGAGTGGTTGGCCTACCTTATTGTGAGAAAGAAAGCAATTAAAGAATATAAGAGTGTGGAGAGTAAAGTTGTACTATTTTTAAGATATCAATTTATACTTTTCTTCTTGTACTTTCTTTTTATAACAATAAATAAATTCTATTTTGTTTTATTTTAATTCCATGGATAGCTAAAAGTCCTAGATTTTGGCTAATAATGTGAAGCCTTAATTATAACTAATTTAGACTCTTGTACTTTAATGAATTAATGGATATTTTCAATATCTCCCATTCTTAATTTAATCAATACAATGGCCAGGTATAGAGTTAAAACATAGTGTAATATATTGCCTCAATGGAGGAATTTTGGAGTAATTAGGAGTATTAAAATGGAACACTTGCATGCCTAGACATAGGATATTTTGTGTTCTATAGTCTATGTAGAAATAATAATTGTAGGAGGGCCATAAATCTTGCTCACTTCTTTACAAGCTCAATAGAGATCTAAGGATGCATAATCTCTAATTCACAACCAACATAGGAGAATCTACACAGGAAATATTTGGAAATTTGATATCATTAGCCCAAGACACTTTATCTAATGGTGTCTTATCTTTCTTTTGCATTACTTTATTAAGATAGAATACAAACCTGATTTTTATTGTGTAGGATAAACATTACAACTTAAATAAGCAGTACTAGAATATTTGCATTATAGTAGAACACTTACTTCTACGATCGACAGTTTCTCATATCAGTTTTATTACTGAATCAACACATGCACTTGCTTTATTTAGTGGGAATTTACATTAAAAATACCTAAGAATATATCATGCACCTTTGCCTAGCCACCATCAAGTTTTTGGCACCATTGCCAGAAAAATATTGTATGTTCTTGCAATAATTTCTATGTTGTTGAAAAAAGTTGCACATTTAATCAGGCTTATATCATATTTAGTTACCATTATTCTTTTTTGAATTTATATCTTATAATTTTTATTTTTAATTTATTAATTACATTTTAATTTCTATTTATTATTGGTGTATTTATGATAGAGCTAGTTAGAAGCCCTTATTTTTTGACTTATAAATTGAAAGGACCATTACAAAAATTAGAAAAATAAAAAAAGATTGTAGCATTAGGAATGATTAAACCAAATCTAGATCAGGACCATCCTAGACCTCTTAAGGAGTATGCCAATCCTATACTTAATCAAAATCAGCAGAGTATCAACTGACTTACTATCCAAGATAATAATTTTGAGCTAAAATATGTCATTATTCAGATGATTCAAAATTTCCAATTTTGGGGAAACTCCTATTGAGGATCCCAATCTACATTTAGCTAGGTTCTTATAAATTTGTGCAACATTCAAGTATAATGGTATCAGTGATAACGCTATTAGGCTCCATTTGTTTCCATTTTTGTTAAGGTATAGAGCTAAGATGTAGTTAAATTCCTTGTCCCCAGGCTCTATAACCACTTAGAATGAGCTACACATAAATTTCTAGCTACATATTTTCCACCTTTCAAAACTACCAAGCTTAAGAATGATACAACCTCTTTTTTAATTTTGAAGGAGAGTAGATCTATGAAGTTTGGGAAAATTTTAAGGAGATGTTCATAAAATTCCCTCATCATGCTTTGCTAGATTTGTTGGCTATTCAAACCTTTTATAATGGGCTTATAGGATCCTTTAAGTCAATTATTAATGTTGCAGCTAGAGGTTCTTTGATGTCAAACACTTTTGAAGAGGCTTATGCATTGCTAGAGGAGATGGCAACAAATAAATTACAATGGTATTCTGATAGGGTGAATCCTAAGAGAGTAACAATTGTTTATGAGTTAGATGCTTTGTCAATTTTGATAGCTCAAATAGAAGCCATATCTAGGAAGTTGGATAATTTAGAGTTAGCTCTAATTCAAGATGAGCTATGCATTTGGATGAGCATGATTTGAATTTTATTAGTGAGAATAGTGCTCAAGGGATTAAAAATGTGAATTTCATTGGAAAAACAAAATAATCCCTATTCTAATACACATAATCTAAGTTGGAGAAACCATCCTAAGTTTAGCTAGAATAATAATAATGGTGAAAATAATTAATAAAATGTAGGTCAATCAAAACTTAGAGGAAATTGGAATAATTATCAATAATCAGTCATAAATCATAGGCCTTCTTATCCCTAAGGCTTTAATCAAAATACTCAGTTCATAGATAGGAATATACCTCTAGAAGAGATAGTGATTCAATTGAGAATTTAATTATAGATGAAAGTTCAATAGTTAGTTGTGAAACCAATTGAACTATAGAGTAGCACACCAAGAGGGGGATGAGTTGGTGTTTCAAAATCTTTTTAAAAACATTTAAAATCTTTTGAATTAAATAACCAAAATTCAAAATCTTACAGCAAAAGCAAATAACTAAAATAAATACCAATTTTTTATTTTTGATTTTGTAGAAAAATAAATAACAAAATTTTTCTTTTTTTTTTATTTTTCTTTTATATTCTTTTTGAAATAATGATCAATTCAATCAACCACAGTGCTAATTAGACTCAACCAAATTACAATAAAATTAAATTTGCAAGAAAGTGAACTATATAAAGTAAATGCAGAAAATAAAATAATGCAAACCAGATTTAATAGTGGTTCGGACAACTTGACCTACGTCCACTCCCTAAAGTCCTCCTCTTTGGGTATTGCACTAAACAGTCAGTGAATCTTCATTAGCCCCCACGACTAGGTGGGCCATTCCTTTCATAATCACTTTCTCCTATTGCAATCCTGGAACCCAAGCTTGTGATTTTGATGATTACAAACATTATTGATTGAGATTTCATTTTTTAATATATATATTGAATACTATTTTTATCTATGTGCACTAATCTTTCAGCTACATCATACACTGCGCATGACTCATCAAGACTCAAGTTTGGGTAGAATAGGAAGTCATTCAAAAGAGTTTGTAATTTTCATTTTTTTTATTTTCTATTTCTTGAGTCTGGCCATAGAAGGGTGTATGCAAAATTGGCGATTGTGCACACACACAGGGGCATGAGAAAATTTTGAGATGAAAATTTTTTGAACTAATCATACCATATGATTACTATCATACTATACGATCAGTTATCCTAAAAAGAGGGTTAATTGCTAATTAAATCATTAATACAAATAAACTAATCATAATGTATGATATGAATCATAGTGTATGATCTATTTCAATCAACAAACCCTAACCGCCAGTTAAATTAAGTATTTTTAAATTTGTATTTTAAGCTAATCGTGCCATATAAACCTAATGGTACTTACGATATTTGAAATCTTACTTAAATTATCCCTTGTGACTAGTCAATTAAATCAAGGTTTAATAAATATGGCTAATCATACTATATGATGAAGATCATACCATATGATTAATAGAGATGAAATCTGATCGTCCCAGAGATCGTACTAGAAAAAAACCTTACTTTTTGAACTAATCAAATAATATGATATATATATATATATTATACTTTACGAATAGTTGATATTGCACATACCATATTGTATGATATGAATCATACCAGATGATCGACATAGAAAATTTCTAATCATCCTCATAAATCGTCCTTTACATAAAAGTGGAGTTAAACTAATCATGTCGTATAAACTTACAAATGTACTATACGATAAGTATGTAGAATTTGAATAGCTCGTCTAAACGACTATTCCATCATACTAGATGAACATTAGTTTTGAACAAATCATATTGTACAAACCTAGATCATACTGTATAAATAGAGACAGCCAAATTAAAATTTTAGGTTTTTTTTGAAGCCTTATACTTAAAGCATCTCATAGAAGTCTTTTGAAAGGACTTTTAGTTGTTAAAGGAAATCTGATGGAGAATTTCTTAAGAGAGCTTTGGGCTTAGAGAGGAAGAAGGTGAGGTTGTGTGTGAGGGAGAAAGAGTGTGAGGGGTATTCACACGGTTGCTACAAGGAAGCTTGAACCTAGCTTCCTCCTGTAGCCTTGGTGAGTTCTTGGAGTTACTCTTGCCAGAGAAGCTTCAAAGTCAAGGTCTAAGGTTCTCTGCTTTCACCAGGTGGGTGAAAAAGGATTGACAGTTCTTTGCCATAACTAGGAGGGTGAGAAAAATTTCTTGGATTATCTATCTTCATCAGGAGGGTGAAAAGGGATTGACGGTTCTCTACCAACACCGGGAGGGTGAGAAAGATTTCTTGGGTTCTCTGCCTTCACCAGGAGGGTAAAAAGGATTGAAGGTTCATTGCCATCACTAGGAGGGTGACATAACTTTCAGTTCTCCACCGCACCAGGTTTGGTGGAAGTGATTCTTGTAAGGGCTTCTCCGTCTTGTTGTGGGAGCCAAATGAGAGTCACTATAGTGTTAGTTTAATACCCAGAGAGTAGGACTCTAAGGAGTGGACGTATGTCAATGTTGACCGAACCGCTATAAAGTTTCTGGTGTGCTCTTTCTAGTTTATTTTTACGTTTCTGTATTTTTATTTTTGCACTTGAAATTTCTTGCATAAATTTCATCTCTTATTGCAAGCTGCAGTTAAATTAACTCGTGATTAGTAAAAAGAGAAATTTTATATTCTACTTGATGTATTTGTGCCTCAAAATAAAAAAAATTATTTCAAGTTCTGAATATCTTTCGCTTGTGTTAACTTACTCATTTAGATTTATTGTCAAAAATCGTTATCTAGCATAAAACAAAAGTAAAGTTTTTTGTTGTAGTATTTTTAAATGTACCAATTCACACCCCCCCCCTCTTGGTGTACCTAGGGATAGTTCACTGAGGTCTCACAACCTCCCTGAACTTTCAAGTGGTATCAAAGTGGGTCTTAGAATTCATGATTTTAAAATCCCCAAGTAAATATCTTATGGCGCATTTTGAAAATAGTAGTATCACGGAGAGTTATTTAATAACCCTTCCACCTTTTTTTGAAAATATTCCTTTTGATATGGAGTCAAAATCGATATTCCATTTACTGAATGGAGTCATGAGGATAAAGAGCTTACTCAATTGAATGCTAAATGTTTGAATTATTTTTTTTGTGCTTTGAAATCTGAGGATTATATAAGAATATCTACCTATACTACGGTGAAGGAAATATGGGATAGACTATGTATCATATATGAGGGAACTAGTGAAGTCAAATAGTCTAAGATAAATAATCTACTATATGGTTATGAATTATTTCACACGAGACTTAGTAAGATAATATCTGAAATGTACACTAGGTTCACTCAGATAGTAACATCCCTATATGCATTAGGTATAGAACTTTCTAATTCTGAAAAAGTTAACAAGATTTTATGTTGCCTACCTAGTGCTTATGAAGCTAAAGTCGCTGCAATTTAAGAATCCAAAGATTTAAACATATATTCAATTGACAACTTGCTTGAGTCGCTCATTGCCTATGAGCAAGGCGTGAGTCAAAGACTACTTGATCAGGTGACAAAAAAAGGAGAAGACTGTGGCCTTGAAAGCTAATGACTCAAACAGTGACATTTGTGTAGTGGAGGAGGATGACGACATTGTGTTGATGACCCGTCAGTTCAAAAATTTCCTAAAAAGGAAGCATAAGCATCATCAAAAATAATGAATCAAAGGTAAAAATAATAAAAATTTTAAAGCGTCATCTGACATGATATATTTTGAATGCAAGAAATCCAATGCACATGAATCCTCGAAAGCAAAGCATATTGAGTTAGAAGATTTATTCAAATCCAATGCACATGATATATTAGTTTTCTTTGGTATATGTTGATCATATGGCCATTCATAATTATTCATGGCCTTCTATTTCAATAGGTCATAAGACACCTCCTTTGTCATACTCAAAAATTTTACTAGATCCAACTTCGATCAGCATTTTAATAGCTCCTACTAGACCATCAAAAAAGGTTTGGATATGCATCTACTTCAACAAGCCATGTATTGGCACTTCCTCAATAGGACTTCGTATCTATCTCATACATCATATGATTTCTCTCCATCTAAATGCATAATGTTGGAATCATTATCTATATTCTGACCATCCTTAGTGGCATGTAGTATTCAAAAGGAACTTCTAGGCCAAATCATTCTTACCAATGACTAAATCACCATGCTACGAATTTATCAAGCATTTTGCATGATCCCTCAATGAACATGATAATAGCCTTAATCGAATAGCATCATCAGACACCCTGTTGAATTTGAATGTATCACATTTCTAAGAAATTTATGATATTATGGTTGGGGTCTTCCATGGTTAAGCCTTTAAACAATGGGTTATAGATCATTTAATGTGCTCTGCTTGATTATGAAGTTATTTTCTTGGATCCCAAGCTTTAAACTAGGTTGGGGTATATTATGAATAGTCAGCAGAGCATAATCTCTCAAGGCCCAATCCACCATGACCAAGCATGTACATGCAACAAAAGACAATCGTACAAATAATAAAGTGATACTATATGATTGTGCCATTAAAAGACAATACTGTGAAATGAAAAATAAGTAAAATAGTTAAATTATGTTTAAAGTATGAGTAAAATCAACATGGTTTTGATATTAGAGATCACAACCCCGAGTAATGACACCAAAAATATGTTATGACTCGGCCATACATGCAAGAATACATGATAGCATAATAAATAATGAATATCATCCCACATATACTTTGTATGCCAATTCTTGAAGTTGAGTTAATCTTTAATTTATTTGAATAATGAATAAACAAAATAGATTGCCAATTTGTGCATATAACAAAAAATGCTATCTAAAAAAATGAAATACATGTTAGGCTGAATATAAGGTAGACTAGGTCATGAGATTAGATTTATAACAATTCCTTCTATTGATTTATTTGTAATGCAATCAACAGATAAACAAAACTTTGTAGTAATTAGATCTATGATGGATTTTTTCTTTCTTCCAAAAACTTAAGCTCACTAATATCTCTCCACAACCTCCCTACATTTCAATGGCAAATTTAATAAAAATAGATTTTGGTTACTTGGAACAAGTGATTTATTAGATTACAGGAGTTCAACACATAACTCTATCATATGATTCGATGTGATATTTCATTCATGATGAGTTTGTTCTTCACCTCATGATTTTGAATGCCTCTTTAAACTTATTTTGATGGTCAAGTATTTATGAGTCATTCAATATAAGATAAAATACATGGAAATATAAAAGCACAAAATTCAAAAGATTACAACAAGCTTTTATCCAATTATATTGAGTCAGCTACATAAATCCTTCTTCTCCATTATGTCTTTTAAGAGTTCAATTCTTATTTAATTCTAATAAAAAAATTAATTTTTAATACGTACTAATCAAAAAAAATTTTAAGTCTACATTTACCTTTCTTATATTGACCGGAAGAGCCATTTAAAAGCTAATATTTTATGTGACCAAACCAACTAAAATAACTCTAATCTTATCTGTCAGAGCAGAGCAACTCTAGCCTTTTCACATAAATCAATAAAAGTACAACCAACTACATTTAACCGCTAAAAACGGATTTTAGTTCATACTTGATTGAAATAAACTATAAAGGAAATGATCATAACCATAAATATAAAACGAAGGGAAAAGAACTCACATTGGCAAGCTCTCACAATGTGGTTTCATTTGGGACGACTTTTTTTTGCTGCTTAAAGCAACTTCATTTTATATCTTATACTAAAATGTCACTTTAAGAAGCAATAAAAAAATCGTACCAAATGAAAACTGTCGTTTTATCCCCACCGTATCTCCCTGGCTTAGCTGCCTGTGTAAACTACCTTCAAAGTTGGTCAAAACCCCAAAAAAATACTTGCCAAAATGCCTCGTAAAAACCCTAAATTATCGCCATATAAATCCTCCCCCCGAAATAAAAAAAATCATCCAGACCAAGTAATTTGCAACCGCCTTTTGGGTTTAGCACCTCAGCGCCTTGGCAGCCGAACACACTTGAATGCCGGACCAAAAATTCTCCTAAAAATGCATCTAGCATTAAATCGTATTGGTCTTTATGCCTGAGCACTACAATTGGGCACCTGGATGTTGTTCTCTCTATTTCCATAGGCCCAAAAAATCACTCTTGAGGGCATCTGCCATAACTAGGCATAGGCACAAGGCCAAAAATTGCACCAATTGCACCACGCATTGCTAGTAAGATTCCAATTTCTCATTTAATGCATCGCGCATATTAATTGTCAAAAATCACATTCGCCTGCATATATCAAAATATTTGCATTCATTTAATGAATCTTAGAATTAGAGCGACAATAAATATGAAACTAAAGATCTAAGCCAAGATGAAAATGCATAGAAATCATATCAAATCACTAAACCAATAAAACTAATACCATGGTACGTATGTGCCACTCCAACAAAATATTAGTTACTTAACATTAAATTTGTCAATAAAAGTAATACCAAAGAACATGCTGTTAAATCCTATACTTTCTACTCTGATGTCCAATGATTATATTTTGATTGCCATCTTTTTAATCAAAAGAGTTATATATTTTATTTTATTGATTCTATATTTTTTCTATAAAAACAGCAGCACGACAGTTCCATACGTCAACATTGAAGATTTATTATTATTATCCTTCATTTTTTTGGAAATACATGGAGACATTTGATATCAGAGAAACTGAACTTAATAATGAATAGCATCCACGATCTTATGATAATTCAACGAGGACCCACTGTTCTAACCAAGATTTATTTGTTCTTTCGGGTTAGTACTGTCTCCGAAATATGTTGGACCCTAGCAACCATTTAAAAACAGATAATACTAAAATCATTAAAACTCAAATAAGCAAAGCGCACAAGTAATAAATTTCCGGTTCTTAAGCACAAGATGTTTGTTACACATGGCAAGCCACCACTCTCAAGACATTAATGCACAGTAAAATGAAATAAATACATGAACAATAGAAATATAAAAATATAAGCAGGCACTACTGCTACTTATTTTCTCAATAATCATATAACAAAAAAGAAGCAAAATAACATCTCACAGGCTTCCGTCACAACTATACTTGAACCTGACGTAGAAGAACGCAGAAACAATTAAAAGCATGAAAAACATAACTTGCATTTTAATTGTCAATAGAACCATAAGAATCAGCCAAAAAACCATCCTAGTCGAACTATACGTCCAGCCACCCAACCACAACATATCAATGCATCGATTTGCAGCTTATCAGCGGGAGTTTGAAACCTGCATGACGCAAAAACAGAATGAGGTCATTATTACAGGAAATAAAACCGGTACTCTAGTCGATTTTCCAAAGCAGGAAAACATTAGGCACTTTTACAGTTTTAAATAATTTTGGGATTTTGAGAGACTGTCGATATTTGTTGCCATTTTTAATAGTTGATCAGTGGTATCAATGTATCATTCATTCTTGAACAATTAGATATGAAGATAAAAAGTTTGATGTTCCTTATTTATTTTGACTGCCGCACCTCAACACAATTCGACCCCATAACGCATCGAGGTGAGTGCTTCAACAGTGCTCTGTGAGGCATACGCCTCAAATCAAGACGCACCTCGCCTCACTTCAGCGAGGCGTTTGCCTCCAAAAAAAGGAGAATACGTTATTTAAAACTAAACCTAATATCGAGTGACTACCTCACTTCCTTTCGTTCGTTTCATTCCTACGCTTCGACTTCGCCTACTGCATCACATGTAGGTAAAGTTTCGAATGATCGCCAAAAGCTTCTTCACCTTCTTCGACAATGTTCCAGGTGCGATCGGCTTCGGCTTCGACTGCTACACCCCACGTAGGTAAAGTTTCGAACGATTGCTAAAAACATCTTCTCCTTCTTTGATGACGTTCTAGGAGAAATCAGCTTCGACTTTACCAGCTGCACCACAAGCAAGGTAGAGTTTCGAACGATCGCTAAAAGCTTCTTCGCCTTCCTCGGCAACTTTCCAGGTGCGATCAGAAGTCAGAACAGCTCGACGACGTGCCCTGTTGATCGGAAGTTAGGAACGTTCGACAACGCGCCATATTCGTGTGGAAGTAACAATGCGTGTTTGCTCTCTACGGAATTTTTTCCCATTTCACGTGTTTCATCGATCACTCGGGTATGTTGCTATTCACGTGCTCCGTTAAGAGAGGAGCACTATCACATAGGATTTGATTTTTGGTATATTTAGATTAAAAGGCCATTAATCATTAATCATTTAATCCCAATGTTGATCTTTGTATTTATCTTCACAAAGCATGAAACATTTATAACTTCAAAACAATCAACAATCAATTGGAATATTAACTTGTGTGGATTGCTGAAATTTTGAGCTAGGATATTCAATACAAATTTGATTTGGATGAGTTTTGTAGTTTTTAAATTTACTTGGAGGCTTAAAACATAAACTGACTACCTTCAAAAACCTTGGGACTAAAAATACCAATGAATACTCTGTCCTCTTTTTACCCTGAAGTTCGATCCCATAATAACCTCACGCCCAGAATTTTTTGGGGCACTGCCTATATTCACATTCACAGTTAAAATAGGAAAAAATTAGATCCAAGAGCACTCAAGTGTATCTTTGTTGGATATTCATCCACCCAGAGAAGCTATAAATGTTATCACTCATCCATAAAAAAAAACTCATATATCTGTTGACGTCACTTTCGATAAACAAAAATTCTATTTCACCAAACGTCATCTTTAGGGGGAGACTGAAATCGAGGAAGATGAGGAAAATGAACTTGCCCCCTTTGGCCTTCCAACTCCACCTCTAAACCTGAAACCGTAGCCAGCAAAACTCAGGATAAAGTTATTATGAATAACATAGGGTTTGGAAAGGCATATTTTAGGCATAAAAATTCAAATTATGCTCTAGAATAGATCCAAGATCTGAGCCGTCTCTTGAAATTGAGGTAAACACAAGTTCACCTAAAAATCCCATGTGTACCCCATACTAACTTTGTATCATTTCCATAATTTCCACCTTCACATAAAAATTTTTAGATTACACTAAATGATATTCATATTCCTAATAATATTTCTAAGGTTTTATCTGATGAGAATTAAAAGTGTCATGAAAGATGAAATGTAGGCCCTAGAGAATAATACATGGGAGATTATTGACTTACCAGTAGGAAAAAGACCAGTCAGCTGCAAATGGGTATTCTCTGTAAAATACAAAGGTGATGGTACACTAGAAAGGTATAAAGTAAGACTAATAGTAAAAGGGTACAATTAAACATATGGCATTGACTACTAGGAAACTTTTGCACCTATGGCCAAGATGAACACTGTGAGGATCCTTGATGTAGGCAAAGGAGGGGTCAAAACTAGATGATAATTTTGGGCCCTTTGGGTTGTTGGTTACTCTCGGTTTGGGCCTTGCTGCTCTCGGTTTTGGGCTTTTACTATTCTCGGATGGGTGTTAGCTCATTAATATTTGAGATGTTGGTTAGCTCATTATGAGCTGAAGTTTAGCTCATTTATTGATGTGGTTATTAGCTCATTAAATGGAGTGAATTGTGGTCTTTTCCCTTCCTTTGTCTTCTCGGTTTCCTCTGTTTTCTACTGTTCCCGGGGCTGGCTTTTTGGATTTTCCTGCAGGTTCCGCCTCCCCTTTGTGCTGCCTCTTCGTTTCCTGCAGGTTCCGCCTCCCCTTTGTGCTGCCTCTTTGTTTCCTGCAGGTTCTACCTCCTAGTATGCTGTACGTGATGTATTTGGCTGAAATTTGAGGGACCTTTCAACTGCTATCCTGGAATGCTTTTGGCCTTCTATCTTCCTCCTTTTTGATTGGTTTAATTTGAGGTAAAGTGGCTATTTGGCTGCCCTCTTTTCCTCCTATAAATATAAGATGTTTTGTGTGTTTGAGAGTGTGTTATGATGAAATTTTTGGACAAAACCTGAGGGGTTTTCTTCCTTCTTTGGAAAAGCTTGAGAGCTTGTTCCATTCTCCTTCTCCTCTTCTAGGAAAGCTTGCGAGCTTCTCCTCTTTTCTTCTCGGGCTTCTAATCTCTTTCTTCTCTCCGCAAGTTCGACGTCACTTGTATCCTTCTTCTCAAATGAATGCTAGTTTAGGAGTTGTTTATATCAATTTTGTAAGTGTTAAAAGTTATAAGAGTCCTTATTTTATAAAAGTCATATTTTGTCATATTTTTGGGTATTTTGTGTTTTTTCTATATCCTAGGAAGTGTGTGTTTTTGCTTGCAAAAATTAGGGGTTTTTCCTAATTTTTGCTTGCATCAATTTGGTATCAGAGCAAGTTAGTATGTCCTAGGTTTTGGTTGTAATGTGTCTTCTTTTTCTCAAATTGTCAAGTGTGTCTTGGTGTCTTATGTGAGTGTCATGTGAGTTTTGTTTTGTGTTATGTTTAGAAAAATGGAAAATCATAAAAATATTGAGTCAATTGTCAAAGAAAATCATCCAGAAGCTTCTAAAGTCCAAGTACCAATGGACAGATGGGTTCCATCAGAAGGTGATTCAACAGATCCTCTACAAAATGAATTATACAAGTTTCAAGTAAAGATACAGATGTATACGGAGAAATATATGAAGAAGAAGAAATTCCTACAAGATCAATTCAAGAATGAACGAGAAATTATTTTGAAGAAATATGAAGATAAAATTCGAGAATTAGATGCACCACCTTTGTCTTGTCCAGAAAAATCTAAAGCTTCCTCATCAGGAGATGAGCCTTTTCAAGTGGGGAAGAAGTGATGTAGGCAAAGGGGGGGTCAAAACTAGATGATAATTTTGGGTCCTTTGGGTTGTTGGCTGCTCTCGGTTTGGGCCTTGCTGCTCTCGATTTTGGGCTTTTACTGTTCTCGGATGGGTGTTAGCTCATTAATATTTGAGCTGTTGGTTAGCTCATTATGAGCTGAAGTTTAGCTCATTTATTGATGTGGTTATTAGCTCATTAAATGGAGTGGATTGTGGTCTTTTCCCTTCCTTTGTCTTCTCGGTTTCCTCTGTTTGCTGCTGTTCCCAGGGCTGGCTTTTGGGATTTTCCTGCAGGTTCCGCCTCCCCTTTGTGCTGCCTCTTCATTTCCTGCAGATTCCGCCTCCCCTTTGTGCTGCCTCTTCATTTCCTGCAGGTTCTACCTCCTGGTATGTTGTACGTGATGTATTTGGCTGAAATTTGAGGGGCCTTTCAACTGCTGTCCCGGAATGCTTTTGACCTTCTATCTTCCTCCTTTTTTATTGGTTTAATTTGAGGTAAAGTGGCTGTTTGGCTACCCTCTTTTCCTCCTATAAATATAAGATGTTTTGTGTGTTTAAGAGTGTGTTATGATGAAATTTTTGGACAAAACCTGAGGGTTTTTCTTCCTTCTTTGGAAAAGCTTGAGAGCTTGTTCCATTCTCCTTCTCCTCTTCTAGGAAAGCTTGCGAGCTTCTGCTCTTTTCTTCTCGGGCTTCTAATCTCTTTCTTCTCTCCGCAAGTTCGACGCCACTTGTATCCTTCTTCTCAAATGAATGCAAGTTTAGGAGTTGTTTATGTCAATGTTTGTCAGTGTTAAAAGTTGTAAGAGTCCTTATTTTATAAAAGTCATATTTTGTCATATTTTTGGGTATTTTGTGTTTTTTCTATATCCTAGGAAGTGTGTTTTTGCTTGCAAAAATTAGGGGCTTTTCCTAATTTTTGCTTGCATCAATCCTGCTCTCACTAGTAGCTAATTATAACTAGCATCTGGAACAGCTAAATGTCAAAAATGCATTCCTACATGAAGATTTGGTGGAAAAACATTTATGGAGATTTCACTAAGATTTAAAGTAAATTATGGAGGTAATAAAATGTGTAGGTTAAAAACGCTCTATATAGGCTACAACAGTCACTTAGAGTTTAATATGAAAGATTCTCAAAAGTCATGCTACTTAATGGATATCGACATAATCAAGAAGACCACACTATTCATTAAGCACTCAGACTCAGGTGGAGTCACAATTTTGTTAGTTTCTGTGGATGATATCATCTTAACTGGGAATGATTAAAAGAAGTGATTCTAAGAAAATATTTTACCAAGGAATTTGAGATCAAAGACCTTGGAAGATTAAAATATTTCCATGGAATTGAAGCGGCCCACTCCAGCAAAAGAATCTTCATTTCACAATAGAAATATATTATTGATCTTCTTAAAGAAATAAGTAAACTAGCTTGTTAATCGGCACCAACATTAGTATAACCAAATCTCAAATTAGGGGAAGCTAAAGAGGATCCAGACGTAGATAAGGGAGCTTGCCAGAGACTTGTGAGGAAATTAATCTACCTTTCTCATACCAGACCAGATATGGCCTTTGCGATAAGAATGGTCAACCAGTTCATGCAAAATCCAAAGCAGACTAACATACAAGCAGTTGACAGAATACTGCACTACCTCAAGGGGAATCAAGGAAAAGGGATTCTCTTCAGAAGAGAATGTGGAATAACCCCAAAAGTGTATACTGATGCAGATTATGCATGATCAACAATATATAAACGATCAACCTCAAGGTATGTGGTGAGCATACTTGACCTCACCACATGATCATCCGGCTTCAATTCTCTATGGTGAGCATACTTGACCTCACCATAGCACAGGCCATGGAGGAAATCTTGTTACATGGAGGAGTAAGAAACAGAATGTGATGGTAAGGTCTAGTGCAGAAGCAGAGTTCAAAGCTATAGTCTCAAGTATATGAGCTACTATGGATCAAGATGATTCTAAAAAACCTAAAGATCAAGTGGGAAGGACCCATGAAGCTACACTTTGGCAACAAACCAGCAATCAACATAGCTTACAATCCAGTTCAGTATGAAAGGACCAAACACATAAAAGTGGACAGATATTTCATAAAGGAGAAATTGGAATGTGGTCTTATCTGTATCTATCATGTCTCATCAACAGATTAGCTTGTAGATATTCATACCAAGGGACCTGATAACTCTACCTTTCTGAGATTAATTACCAAGCTAAGAATGGACGATCTATATTCCCTAGCTTGAGGGGGAGTGTTAAATCACAGTCATCCCTTGGCTCTTGATCTCACGGCCAGCATGGGGATCCATGGGAGGCTCAATTGAATCACGCCAATCTCCTTCCATATTTGGGTGACTGATTTATGAAAGATTATATTACTGGGAATTTAGGCATGATTCTATATTTATTTATTTCTTTATAAAGATATCTTGTATAGATCTATACATAGGATTAGTTTTGTGCGATAAAATTAAGCCTTTTTTTCTCTCCAATTCTCTACATTTAACAGGGTTGATTCTCCTTAGTGGCTATAGCTAGCAAGATTTTAAATCAAATTGCTATTAAGATCACCAAATGCAAATTAAATAGCAGCTGATCTCCAGATGTAATCTCGATCACAAAAAAGTGGAAAATTCATGCAAGTTTATAGATGTCCAACTTGGATGTCGTGCCCTGTACATTCTATGAATTGGTTGTGATCTTGGGAATTTCTTTATTGGTCACTGAGGTACCATTAGGGAGGTTGATTTTGGGTTTTGAAGTTTGCTCGAGAGGTTCACCCTGGCCTTCTTTTATAAGATTTTGATTTATGTTACCATCTACGTTTTATGAATTCCTATTTATTTGTTTGGGTTGAGGCTTCTGATTTCACCAACAAGGATTGCTTGAAGAATGCTGGTTATTCTAAAGTATTTTGGAGATGTTCCCTTTGGTCCATTGGTTACTTCGAGGTTTCTTCTCATATTTTGGGCCTGGTTCTCTTACCTTCAAATGTTGTGATACCTACTAGTCGGGATAGTGAAGAGTGGGCAATGATAGAAAATTGTATTTTCTTAGTAGCGACCTTCCTGCTCAGCATGCACAACTGAACTGTTGTTAGGTTCCTCAAATTTGCATTGTTCTGCAATCTTGTTCCAAAATTTTGGTTTCTGAGCCATGGTTTTCTTATCAGATATGTTGTCAAAGTCAAACGTTAAAAAGTTTACTTCTTGATTGCTTGGTCAATAAATTATACTTCTGTGATTTGTGGAACTACACTTTTTCTTAAATGTATTTATTTTAGGCTTTGTTTGGGGACAATTTTAAACCACTGTTTTTTCACTGCTTTCAATATATTTTTTTGCTAGAAAATTGTTTTAAAAAGCAGTAAGAAACCAATCCCAAATGAAGTCTTAGTGGTTCCTCTAGTTTATTTTAGCTGACTCTTGTAGTACTTTTTTTATTACTTCAATAAAATTGAGCTATGCTAATCACTATTCCTAAAAAAAAGTAGTAATCATATTAAAGGAATCATTAAAGGCCACGGCATTACTTGAGACCGATACAGCACCAGTAGCATTCCATTCTAAGCACAGTTGAGAATGTCCTCTTTGCAGTCAGGCAGGCAGGAACCCCTCCAACTGAGCTATCCTAAATCGATTCAAGGCAGGTAATGGAAGCTAGTGTCACATACCATACTCAAAATGTTGGCCAAGGTCTTTACAATCCCTTTTTGATTCCCGGGACACTAGGATATATCTATATCCTAAACTATTTCGATTTCAAAAATGAACGCACCATGCTCTGATAGCTTTCAATTATAAGGGGGAAAGGGGAAAAAATAATTTATTTCAACTATAATAACGAAATGAGCATATACGTGAAAAGGTTGGAGTAGCTCCAGTGGAAGATAAGATTAGAGAGAGTCGTCTTAGATGGTTTGGTCACATAAAACGGCAGCCTTCCGATGACCCGATTAGGAAAGTAGAGGTATTAGATTTGACTTATGTTAAGAAAGATAGAGGTAGACCTAAAAAGACTTGGTTAGAAAATATTAGAAATGATCTTTCTTTATTAGATTTAAACGAAAATTTGACTTTTAACAGGACACAATGAAGAAAAAGGATTCATGTAGCCGACCCCACGTAGTGGTACAAAGGCTTGATGTTGTTGTTATTGTATAATAACGAAAAACATTAAGTTTGGAATGATTAAAATGAACAAGAAACTCAAAAAAGACACTAGAAAAAGATAAGAATTCTTACCTAGCATTCCATTGAGATATAAACAACCCAAAGTGCTCCAGGTCAAAGCTGAAGATCACAGAGGGTCTCAGATGGGCCTACACACGTAAAGGTTCACATTGTGGATGAAAAAACATAGTCAATCAATCAGAGCTTAAAAAAATAGATGTGGAACCAGATGGTTAACCTTGAGCTGCTTATTCAAATATAGGTAAACTTATATATACTTCATTGGCCAAAGTTCATCTCTGAGTACCTGCTAGGTATTAAATTTGAAGCAAATAAATAAATGAAGCAATTTTAAATGCAATAACTTGAAGTGCGAATTGGCAATATCTGCACTCACCTACGAGGCTTGTTTTGACGTTGACCAAATTCATCATTTACAAACTCTTCACAGGTTAAATTGAAGTTAATATTTCTATAAATAAAATGGCAAACAAAACATTAAACTGAATAATAATAGAAAGTCACAATAAATTACCATTTTTCTGAGGAGGTTTCAATGCATTAGCAGGTTTAACTCCACCAGTTTCTTTGCTGAATTAAAAAGCAATCACAAGGCAATAGCATGAGCATATTTTAGAAGATATAACATGGAAGCAGGAATGCAAAAAGTACTGTAGAAACTATGTATATGTATATATATATATATATATATAAAGTAATTAGAAGAGAAGATAAAAAAGCATGGAGTACAAAAGGATTCATGGTGGTTAAGAAATAGGAGATAGGAATGTGACGGAAGCTATAGTTGCTTTCAGTAGCATATGACCTTGCACTATTGAATAGATATTTGAAGAAATTAGAAGAGCACATAATTCCCTTCAAAAGTGGAGCAGCAAAATAAAAAATAAGATTTTTTTTATACAGAAGGAAAGTAAATTCTAGTTGCAAAGCCAACAAGATAATTTTTGGAGAAATTTGACTGCACAATAAAGAGTTGTTTCCATGGATAAGTATATCCTAGGAGAAAAAAGAAAATGATCAAAAGACAACCCAAAGATACGATGGCATACCAATTGACCATTAAAAAGACTCTAAACTTGAATTAAGCTAGATAGGGTTGAGTCTTACTCGTGCTACTAAATTGAAAGAGGGCCCACATTGATTCCTTGGAAGAGATAGTGGTCAAGAAAGAGTGTATCTCGAGTCATTTCCCTACACCTTTAAGTTAGAGGATTAGCAAGTCCTGGACCAAGCTCCTACCAACATATAGCCAGCTTACTCAGCAGTTGGTCAACTCAACAAAGGCCTAATTTGCCAAAATACTCAAAACAATAGCTAAATGAAGAAGCTAGAACTAGAACTAATAGAGCTAATGGGTTGCTTCTAAGCTAAACAGATTGTTCTTAATTTAATAGTATGCCATAAATTCCAAACGGACAGCTACTAATGCATTTAAAAATTTAACGTCATCCTTAGGGGTATCAATGTGCCCATAAATAGACAGATTTTTGAACTAAAATCCCCACCTCAATTAATTGTATTTACTAATTGTATTTAATGAGAGAAAATAACCAAAATGGTATCTTGACTGTTTATGAATGACCAAAATGATTCCCAACTATACTAAAGAACCATTTCGATCCCTCCACTCCTTAAAGAGGAACCAAAATAATTCAACCATGAGACTATTTTGATTTTTTAAAAGGATTTGAGGGACAAAAATGATCCTTTAAAATAGATGGGGATCATTTTGATCATTCATAAAGAGTCAATGGACAATTTTGATCATTTTCTCTATTTAATGCTTAGTAAGTTGTCAGCATTCTTATTGAAGGGAGTTCCCCTCTATATATATATATATATATATATATATATATATATATATATATATATATATATATAGTGAGGGGCCACCCTCTCTCAATGCACTCCAAGCCTAAGCATGCTTATCAACATAACGGGTATAAGTCCTCGAGAAGTTCCTCTCAACACAATTTTTTATGCGACAAACAAAAGGGCAATGCGTTATTTTATCACCAATAAATAAAGAGGTTAAAATGAAATGTTGTCAAAATTTCGAGTGAAATGTAGAGTTTTAAACTTGTTATGCTATCAAAATACCATTAACCGTGGCATGGAAAAAGTCTCGTCTTTCAAGCATTTTTCCTAACAATAATGTGGTTTAAGCATTTTCTTGTCTTTTAATTTTTTGCTTAAACATAGAACAAAAAAGCTAAAATTCATTGTAAAAAAGAGTGAAGAAATTAACTAAAACTTAGTGAAAAAGCATCTTTCAATGAGTTATATCTCCAATAAAAATTTCGTTATCAAATAAAGTATTAACAAAATTCGGATATTCTAAACTACCATAAATTATAAAATTTCCATTAGGTTTTAAGAAATTCTAATAATTCACACAACTTTGAAAATTCAAAAATTTTTATGGAAGCATCCTCTAAGTGACCATCGCAAGCCATCAAATTGTTAAGTCCAAATTCTAGACAAATTTATAACTTTCAAAAGTCTTAAAAATCCTTGTTTTATTAGGAGATCAATTAGATGGGGAGCCTCCCTTCAAAGATATTTGTCTCCATAAAAAATACCAAGCCAAATATTCATTCCAAAATATAGATATTTTTAAATTCCCAAAATACACTCACCCCTATTTTTATCCAAATTGTAAAAAGAGAAAATTTATCTCATGTGTTGAAATATGAACTTGAAAATAAAAAGGCACAAGTATTGTCGATAGTCTATGACTTGGGATTGTATGGAGTATGCAAAGAACTGTCATCAACACTAAATCTTTTAGGCCACTTGCAACCACATCCAAGTCTTCATCATATGGTGGTATCATGACCCTTTGAATAGTTGTCGATAGTCTATGACTTGGGATTGTATGGAGTATGCAAAATACTATCATCAACACTAAATCTTTTAGGCCACTTGCAACTACATCCAAGTCTTCATCATATGGTGGTATCATGACCCTTTGAATAGTTGTGAACTGATATCATAAGACCCATTGACCCTTCATCTTCCAGAAGTCATAAATTTATACTTGTAACCACAGACCACTCAAAGTGGGTAGAAACCATCCCACTAAAAGAGGTAAAATGGGAAAATATTATGTAGTTTTTCAGAGATCAAATTGTAAACAAATTTGACATACCTCATCAAATTATTTACTACAATTGTATGGCTTTCACAAGTACGAGAATAAATAGATTTATTCGATGCAACATGATATACATTGGTATCAAAAACAGCCAACAAACCAAGAGAAATTATCATCATGTTTGGGTTTTTTAGTAGATTTGGATCTATCTCAATCCTTAAAACTCTAAGAAAATATCATCATGTTTGGGTTTCCTAACACAATTTTCGGCCGAAAAAAAAATATCATTATTGTTAAAAGCAAGCCAATTTTTTCTTTAAAATGCTTCTGATATAATTTGAGTGTGCTCAACACATGCTGGGTTATGTTAGATGCATACGCTTATCCAACATTTGTATGACACAAACATGAAAGATCTTTGTAAGTGTATGTGCTTCCTAGCCTAATATAGGCCCAACCTGAACTTTGAGTCATGCATGGATAGATGAATGAGAAAGATTAAAAATGAATAAAAGGGTAGTACAAGTGCTTGATCTACTATACAACCTACTTTTATTGTCCCTTTTACTTCATGTTAAAGTTGCCAAGCAATCTTATAATCTACCTCGAACTTTCCAAATGTCTAGATATTTTATTCAAAATCTTATTTATCGATTTCAAGTATTTAAATCAAAAATCTCTATGCATTATTCTTTACCATTATTTTCTCATTGTGATATAGTGATCCCTATGACCATTTTCACCTGTGGATGGGATTACATTTGTCGATCATATGCCGGTAAATTTTCTATCAACATTGGCTACAATGCCTTGACATTACACCAAAAGGTCATCCAATTCTTACTCAAGCATCATCCACAACAAAATAGAGTGGTTTACACTCCATGGGAGTTGATGATTGGTAAACATGAAATATTGTTTGTCAATCATGTCATATTTAAGCTTTACATAATTTTTTATGTTATTATGTGTATTTATGACAACTGACCAGGGGAATAGAACCATTTGCCATTTTAAGTCATGTTTAGAGTCATGTTAAAATGTTCAAGGGTTACCTTTTTTTCTTTATTGCAAATCCACTCTAAATACAAATCCATGGGCTAAGCAATGCTTATTTTATTTCTTAATGAATATGTGGATGTTTTTCATGGCATCCTTCCCCTCATTATCAACGACCTGACCTCTTTGAGACCTCAATCAAATATTGGTTTTCTTTTTCTTTTCTGTCTCATTCTCAATTCACGGCCTTTTTCCTCCTTTTAACTACTCAAAGCTTCTGCAAATAATCAAATGCAACTCTCTACTAAGTAGCATAAATGGTATTTGTCCTTCTCAACAAAAGACAGAGAGAATTAAAATTCCTAAAACAAGACACCAAAAAAATGTGAAAAAAAAAAAAAAAAACAATTCATTTTAAGGTATGCTTGAGATATGTTAAATGTGTAAGGATTAATTTTGACTTTATTGTAAGGACCATCAATCATAAATGCAAATCCAAGGGTCAGGTAATGCTTCTTTTATTTCTTAATGAACGTTTTGACGTTTTGCATGGCATCCTTCCCCTCGTCATCAGTGTGCCAACTTCTCTTTCAAAGCCTCAATCAAATATTAATAATCTGCTTATTTCCTGTCTCATTCTGAATTTAAATATCTTTCCTCTTTTCAACTACTCAAAAGTTTCCACAAATAATCAGATGCAATTCTATGTCAAGTGGCATAAATAGTATTTGTCCTTGCCAACCAGAGAGAAAGCGAGAATTAAAATTCATAAAACAACGCACAACAAATATGTTACAAAAACAATAATTGTTCTTTCATGTTCAAACACACATGTTAAAAAATAATTTCTGTTCACTTCAAATAAGCCTTTGTCAACTAGAACTTATCTTTGTATCTTATTCTCAAAATAAAGCTAGGAAGTAGTCTCGGACATTTAAGTAAAAATAATGATAAACTTAGATCCATATAGGGATCAAATGTCAACTAGATCTACCAATTTCTCACACTAAGTCAACCATGTTTCACATGGCCAACTTATCTATTCACAACTTTATGGTAATAACATTAATATTCCACCACAAAATGCATGAAGGTTGATGCGGCAAACTGTGTCAAATGATGTTAATAGCAGGCTGGCAAATGTCCAGCCCGTCCATCCATTAAATATCGACTTTCTAGGTCCTCCAAAGGGGACTGATTGGGGAACGCATGAGGAGCAACAAAGGTCAATGCAGTTGGCCCCCAAACTCAGTCTTAAGTCTCTGAGTTTCCATTCAGGAACGAAATATAACTGTCAAATCAGCTCTCATAGCAGTTTTCTACAATCTATTAAATACTCCTCAACCTTCACTTATAGCAGGTTCAACATCCAAATATTCCCACGGTCAAGTTGAAATCAAGTTGATAAATTGGAAGAAATGCCTATCATTCCAACAGGGAAGATCAAATCATTATCTATATCCTAGCTACTTAAGGTCTACTAAACAGGTAAGAACAAGAAAAAAAACCTAAATCCAGGAAGGAATTCTATGTCCACTAGAGCAACAAAAGTCTCTCATCACGTCAAGTGAACTCGAAATGTAAATGTGCCTGTGCTCAGCTTATCAAACTTTCAGTATTCTAGCGTGTAAACTGAAAATTATCACGGGATTCCAAGTGCTTAATACCTATTAATAGTTCACTACAATTTGTTTCAAATCCTTGCTAGTTTTCATTCAAAAGAAACTCAGTAACAAAACTTCGTCACACAAAAGTTTAAAACCAGTGTAAAATTAAAGCGGAAGCCTCACCTATCATTCTAAAAGAAAAGGCTTTGCTGTCAAAGATGAAAAATAATCTCATCCCCCCATATTTTATTACACATCAAGATTTTATGACTAGAAACAGCATGCATGAGACGATTCTGGTCAACTAACAAACCCAACAACGGAAATGCATTTGATTGCAAACATTTTTTTGTATAATTAAGCATTACTTATTCTAGAAATAAGGCAAATATCCATTAACTCTTCAAGGTTGATTGCCAAATCTGCCTTATTTTGTTTAGTTCAAAATAAACAACTTTCCTGCTTATAGAATAAACAGCTTAGCAAGTTGCGGAGCTTTTAAAATGCAACTTAAGTCAGCACCAGTGCGTAGCAGTCTGCTCACGTAAAAAAAATCCCTATCGAGAGACTGAGCAGTGGAAGGAAATAAAGTGAAACCAACACCAAATGAAATAAAAGCACCATGAAACACCCCTTACATAGAAGAGACAGATGTAGAGGCCTGTCCTGATGGACGAGCATAATAAGTACCATCAAGAGCTATGTAGGGTGAACAATAAGATGCTCCAAGAGCCCCAGCTGCACCTGCTAAAACCGGAACCCTGACATTTTCAAGAAAAAAAGAGCAGGAAGTCAACATTATCGGAGGTAACATGGATAAAAATCAGCCAAACACTGAAGCTATGACAAGGACTACAAGTCATATTCTGTCATTCTTATTTTTGGACTTCTCAGTCATAATTGTGTCTGTGTGAGTATACAGGGCACGGAGGTATATGGTAGAGGTAGAACTAGATGAAATCAAAGGAAGATTATTTTTTCTTTGGTCTTCTTGGGAACAAAAAGTTAACAGATATATTAGTTTCAACTGCATAATGCTAGGGTACATAAGCAAGAGGATCAATTGGATAAGGATTACAAATAACTTGGGATGAACTAATTATAGGCAAGAAGTGTGGCATATATACCAAGTCATTTCTGAATTTCCAAAGCCAGGTTGGGCCACATATCCCGGCAAAGCCATGCCAACAGCTGGAACCCGAATACCTCCTGGATGCTGGCCTCCAAATTGCATGACTGCAAGAAAATAGTATTTAAGTCCAAATTAAACATATAAAAAACAAGTACTTCAATGATAAGCATAAACAGAACTATATCAAAAGAACAAAAACATGTTAAAGAAAAAGTAAAAACATGATTAAAAGATGGAAAGGTTTCATCATTGATGGAAACAATAGCAAGAAAAATGTCTGCAACCATAAATAACAAAACTGTTCTACAAAAACCCTTAGCATAGAACCAAATGATACTCAACTATATGGAGCATGAAACGAAAGATGATCAACAAAAGAAAACCTGGCAATAGGGCTGGGGTGCCTGCAAAGTTCGGGTCTCCATGTGGAAGACCAACAGCCCCTGTTGGTCCAATAACTTGAGCCCCACCATAGAGAAAAGAGCCCCTTTCAGCTCCCTGGTTAACAATTTTACCCTTTCCAACCAAGGTAGAGTTTGATTTACTCATGTCTGCAAGTGATTCTGCCTCCTCCACGTCAGAAGAAATACCAACAGAAGCCTGAGGTGACGATGGAACTTGGTTTCCAATGACAAGATGTTGGGTGGAAACTCTTAAAGAAGGTTGGCCTTGACTTTGAACAGGTTTCTGATGAATAACTGTAGGTTGATTTTGCGATGGTATCCTGGCGACTTGATTAAAAGATGTTGGATAATTAGGTATCGAAATAGTAGTTGAATTTTTTCCTTGGACTTTGTATGGTGGAGACTTATTTGCATTTGACAAGGATAGTGAAGACCGAGAAGCCTGCACCTGGGTATGGACCAGAGCTTTTCCAGAAGCCTGGGGAACTGAATCATCCACATGTACCCTATCAAAGCAAACAGAATCTATAATAGTTTTCCCTCTGAACAATGAGGTAGGCTGTGTTATGGAGAAAAAATTTTCCATCTGCGCCGTAGATGAAAGGGGCTTGTTGTTGCTTCCTGTTTGCACGTCATGTTTCTGAATTGCAGCCATGTCCTGATTGGAAGAACCAGATGGATAAAAAGGAGGTGAGGCAGAGCTTAAACTTGAGGCAAAAGCTTGTTTTCTAGGAGCAATGAATTCGGGCGGTGCATCTGAACTTTGTGAGAACTTTTTTGCAGCAGTATTATTTGATGTCGGCTCTTGGGTTTTTCGGTGCCTGAAAAATAATGGAAGAAGCACAGGTAGCACTACCACTAGCAGAAATAAGAATAGAGAAAAAAAAGTGAAAGTAGAGAAAATCCCTTACTGCTTGGATTGATTTGGAGAAACCTCACTACTATTCGATAGTGGTTCATAATGTATTGGTCCCCTCCCCCGGACGGATTTTGAAGCCCGGTTCTGGTTGCTTTTTTCATCATAATAGGCTCGCGGTCTATTACCCCTACCATAAAAACGACCCGCACCCCTTCCTCTCCCACTGCTGCGAACTCGAAAACGGCCTCTGGGCATCCTTCTTTCCTGAAAATCAAAATCATATTGAATTTAAGAAGAGGTTTTGAAATCCACAAACTACTTAAATCAGAGAGAATAATCATGTAAATACAGATAAATTAAAAATAAAATTACAATAATCTTGATGATTTACCTCATGGCGCCTATCTTGCAGGTTCAGCTCTTCAAACCTATCATGAACCCAGGCCTGGTCATCCTTAGACTCCCACAATCTCCGACCACCAGGCATACGTCTAAATGATGAAATTAGGGATTTCAAAAGTAAATAAAATCTGACGCTCCAACTTTCTGGCATATTAAAACACTTTTAATGGAAATAAATTATTAACCAGTTCACAATTAATCAAAGATGAAAAACAGAAAAATGACCTCGTAACTAACTTGGGCAAGTTTATTTCAAGGAACCAACATAAACGAAACTATAAGGTGAAACAAGTATATATGCATCAGATTTATCCACAAACTAAAAACCCATAAGTTACTTTGATACATATAAGTTCAAAATACCAATAGCATGCACACACTTGTTTACCCACTTGCAGTAAGTTCGGTAATAATCCAAGTTTAACATGTATGTAAAGTTGTACTTATTGGACCAAGCTTCATCAGCACAAATGGGATAATTGTAAAATAAACCTAATTTGGTTTATCATAAGCTCATGGTCCCAACTAAGTAACTTAAGATTTTCCAAAAATATTCATGTACTAATCCAAATCACATGAAAAATCTCAAAAGGATAATCCACAAGCTCTACCGGATATATATGTTGACTGGTAAAATGTAACCGGTATTAAGTTGTAGGATCTAATATGGCACTGATTACTACCATTCAATTACCATTATTTCAAAGATAACTTATGAAATTAATCTTATGAGAAAGTAAACTATAAGTTTATCTGACATATATGGTAACAATTCTTATAGTATAACACAATGCATAAAGGCTATATATGACAACAAAGTAAACTTATAATCTTCATTTCTAATTTTTAGTTATTTATTTATTAACTCATATGATGTTTACTCGAATATTATTATTTCTAATTCCTGAAGTAACATGGAGCTCAACTAATACAAACATACTGGATAAGAATATATACTGAATGAAACAGACATTATGTTTGGCCAGACTAGGTAAGAAACCGATAATCAGTTAGTGACCATTTAGCCCATGTAATATCCAATAAAATTTCCTAGACATAGATCAAATAAATTCTACTCTTCCGGGAATGAAAATTACAAAGCAGCTTAACTCAATGAATAGCAATAAAAAACATTCATGACACTAATAGATGTAAGGTTCATGCATACATTTTTTTGTTTGCTTTAATTAGGCCAATAAGCAAGAACAGCCAAACAAATAAATAGCGGAAAGGGATGGCTTTAATCTATATCTTGACAATCTTCATAATTTCTAATGGTTAATCACTAATAAGTTCTTGTTGACTCCATAAATCTATGCAACTCATGCATCTCTCCACTAATTTGATGATGCAAATCTTATTTGGTGTCATCTAATAGTTTGATAAGTATTTCCTTACAAGTTAAACATCTCAGCCATAATGAATAGATTTCACGAAGCAACTTGGAGAATTGCTCACTTGAAGGAGAACTCAATTGTACAAGACATGAAGATTAAAGCTAAGAATCAAAAGATCCAAAGTGATAGTAGCTTAGAGTGAGTTGTACTTAGATTTAAATATATTTCACTGAGTTTGATTTTACTACGGGAATATTTGATTGCAAGTATTAGGAGTATGGAGCAAATAAAATGTAGGGGTTTCGAAATTTCAAGTATTTGGTTGGAGGAAAAAACAAATTCAAAGTAATATATTAAGGGATTTAAAACTCACCCCATGGTACATTTGTAGTGTATTTAGAATTTGTTTGGTTTGGGTAAATTATAAATACAATGTGTGACAATAAGCATTTGTGACCTTCCTATTGCCCCCAAGGCACTGGCGACCCTCGCCCACTGCAAGTATCTTTCATATTCAGTTTCCTCACTCTAGAGCTTGAGGTCATGGTATTATGCCTAGACTTTTTTTTTTTTTTGCCCAGATTGGTTTCTAAATCCGGTCCTATGGCAAACAACCTCTCATTTCCACCACAAGGTACCCTTCTACTCCCTTTTTGAGTCTAGTGGTCATTTCTAGGGTAGTAATTCTTGTAGTTACCAAAAAGGAGTGCTTTAGATTCGTCCTAGCTAAAAAATAGCTTCTTCTGAGCATCAAAGTTCATAAGAAAATAGTAGTCTATACTGAAAAGTGATAACTGGCAAAACCCATAAAATTGAATCATTGGGAGGAGATGCTCCGAAGAATTTTGCCTAGAATGTTGAGAAGAATATGTATTCATTTTATTTCAAACCAAACTTGAAAGAGATCACCTGAATTTAGTTTATAGTCAACCAAATAACTCTATATATTTTAGATGCATTATATTTGATTTACATTGAATTTAAAATACTCATGAATTCTGAATACTTACCACCAAACAGCCCCTTCGATCAAAAGGATGAATATGAATAAAATTTATAAAATATTGCATAACTTATTTTCAAACGTTTAAAAAAAAAAACAATCTTATAATTTTTTTTCCTTTTGCTAACAATGATTTCTCATTTATTTGATTTAATTCATAATTTTCAACATATGACAATTATTATTAGATTATTTATGTCGTATGCTTAATTGACTCATTACATAATGTTGATAACATATGTTCAATGACAAGTTTAATTCAACCCAAATTATCCATTATACATGTTAAATTTGCTTTATTAGGCTTTATAAGTTAATTATCTTATTAGTTGGTTAATTAAGGATAATACACTAAATTTGAATATCATAAATATTTATTAATTAAGTGTTTAATTTGTTGAGAATTTTAAATGATTAAAATGTTTTGCATTTTTAATAAATTTGCTTACTTTGATTAATTAGATGTGAATTATGATTAATTATATAATTATCTTATTTTTTAATGAATTTGATCTTAATTTTGATTATATTCGATCATATTGAATTGTTCGCGTGTGATTTGACACATAATATCATATACATGTTTTAAATTTATCAAATTATATTAAACACAGAACTTGTGTTTATTTGCATTCCATGTCGTCAGCTGAACTAACTAGTACATGGAAAAACAATTCGCATTCTGCTCAACCCAACGTGACCATATCGAGGCTTCGACATTGCCTAATCTAATAAGTTATAACTTATTTGTCTATGTTGGATCCAAATTTATCTGTGGATAATATCAGAATCTTACATATAAGAATGACTAGATTGAATAAATAAAGAGAGAGAAAGAGAGAATTTAGGGTGAGAAGCTCTTAGATTTTATTTGACTGAGAAAAGTATAAGATTATGAAAACAAATAATTTGATATCCTAAGCTCACCCTCTGACCCCCTATTTATAAACTAGCGCTATTGAAAAGGTTATATTCTTAAATTTACAAATAAAAAAGTACAAAGCAAGGCTTGACAATTGCTTTTTGTGTACATGAAACATGTACCCTAACACATAAAAAACATTAAGTGTCTAATAGAGGTTGAAACCACAGTGATTCTCTCATATGGAGTGGCTTGTTGACTTTATTTCAAGTCGACAATTATTGGGTACTTGCTTGGATAGTTAAACACATTGTTCTAGTAAATTGAGATTAGTCTCCCACGAGGTGTTATCTGAATTAATGAAAAAATAAGCTAAGTCATCACTTAGAACAGTACGGCATTTTCAATAAAGCTCACTGGCAAGTTCATGATAGGCCTAGTATAAGATGAATTTGCCGAATACATGAAAATTTTGGCGAGTTCATTGTGATCCTAATAAATTTTGATGCAATTCTAGTGAGTGCAATGGATTTATCCTTCGTATTCGGCCGACCTGCTTTAAATATCAAATAGAGTTGACTGGACTTAAACTGGTTCCATGTGATATTTAAATGTACATTTAGTTCCCTGATTATTTTTTATATCTTTGAAAAGTATTTGAAAAAAGGACAAGAGAATAACACGATTCTTTCCTGTTGAGCAGTGATTCTAGCAAAAATCAATTATTTTGTATTTAAAATTTAACCGTGTGTCCACATATGTTAGTGTTAAAAAAAATTATAAAGACAATAACTTGCTTTCTTTCTGAAGATCTTATCTTGAATTTCTTACTTTGAACGCATGAATCGGGCTAAGGGTTTCTCTAGCAAAGAAATTGCTATAATGTTGTTGAAGAATAACAAAAAGAGAGAAGCAGAAAAGAACATGGATGAAAGTTCATCTTCTCCTCTAATGAAGGTTAAAAAGGAGATAGATAAGGGCAAGAAGAATGAAATTGTTGTTGAATTACCTATTGTAAGTTAATGTTTATAATGGAAAAATTGAGAACTGAGGCATTTTTCCTTAACAAGGCAAGGCATAAGCCTTGAGGTGGATTCAAGCGTAAACCTTGAAACATAAAAAACAAAAACTCATAAAATTAAAAATAATTCATAAATATGAAACTATTAGCATATTTACTTAATTCATCATCATAACAACATAAAATATAAAAATCAATTTTAACTACTAATATAAAATAAAATTTTGAAATAAGATTCAAGAAATAGATGAAAAAAAAATTTAAAATCAAAACTAAATTAATTAAGAAAGAAAATAAAAATAAATAAGCAAGTAAAAAAATAAAGATTTTAGAAAAATCATATCACCTCAATGTTAGATTTCATCTTTAGAAGAATGTTACATCAAAGAAAATAAAATTTCATAAATAATTTACTTCACTGCTTGACAAAAACACACAATACTGTCGTTGCCAGGTCCCAAGTCCTAGATGAGAAAAATGGAGGGTTGCGTTAGGTAGTTGACAGCCAGCGTAAAACTTGTCGAATAATAATGACATGAATCCTTTAAGAAATTGTCTTAATGCTAGGGCGTCTCCTGGAAGCGACACGCTGTATGGCCTGAATATAGCGACAAGTGTGCAAGGGCCACTGCACCACCGCCCGGGTGCAGTGTTAAATAGGCAAGGGTTCCCACATCAAGTACGGATGTGGGCAAAGAAGCTAGTCCATGAAACTAAAATTAGGATAGGAACTTGGAATATAGGTTCCCTTACATACAAATTAATAGAATTAATAGATATTATGATTCATAGGAAGATAAATATTCTGTGCATTCAGGAAACTAAATGGGTTGGAGAGAAGGCTAAGGAGATTGATAATTTAGGATTTAAACTTTGGTATTCGAGTAGGAGTCATACTAGAAATGGTGTAGGCGTGATTTTAGATAAGAGTTTGAAGGATAATGTAATAAATATTAATAGAATTGGAGATAGAATTATAGCTTTAAAGATTATTGTTGATGCTAAGATTGTTAACATTATAAGTGCTTATGCTCCTCAAGTGGGTTTGGATATAGGCTCAAAATTAAAATTTTGGAATGACTTAGAGAATTAATACAAAAGATACCTCTTGAAGAAAGAGCTTTTATTAGAGGAGATTTAAATGGACATATTGGTAGAGAGGTAGATGATTTTAAAAATATTCATGGAGGCCATGGGTTTGAAACGACAAATGAAGGTAGTAAATCCATATTAGATTTTTGTTTAGCTTATGATTTTTTAATTGCTAATACCTTATTTAAGAAAAGGAATGAGCATCTCATTACTTATAAAAATGGATATAGTACAACTCAGATTGATTATTTTCTTATAAGAAAATTAGATCGTTTAGATTGCAAAGATTGTAAAGTTATTCCGAGTGAAAATTTATGTACCCAACATCGTTTATTAGTTTTGGACTTGAAGATAATGGGACAGAAAATAAAAAATAAAGTAAAACGATATTCTAATATTAGATGGCGGCATTTAAAGAATATTAAAAAATATATTTTGGAGAGTAAGATTTTAGATCTTAAGATTTTGTCTGTGCATGAGGATGCTAATGCTATGTAGAAAAAAGTGGCTAGTGATATTAAGAATATTGCAAAATATATGCTTGGAGTTTCAAAGAGAAAAGCTCCTAATAGTAAAAATAGTTGGTGGTGGAATCCCAATGTGCAAGAAAAGATTAAAAATAAGAAGATTTATTATAAAAATTGGTTTAATTGTAAAAATTCTGATAATTGGAAAATATATAAAGAGGCTCGTAAGGAATCTAAGAAAGTAATATGCGATACAAAGAGTTTAGCTTTTAGTGATTTATATAATAGATTAGATACTACGGAGGGAGAAAGATATATATATAAGTTAGCCAAACAAAGAGATAGGATTAGTAAGAATTTAGTTCAAGTGAAGTGTATTAAAGATGAAGATCAAAAAGTACTTTTTTTAGAAGATGATATTCAACAAAAGTGGATGAGATATTTTGCTAAACTTTTTAATGAAGAATGTGAAAATAAAATTGACTGTAATGACCTTAGCACCCTAAATGAAAATAAAGATTTCTGTTTTTATCGGTGTATTAGTAAAATCGAAGTTAGAAAGGCTTTAAAGAAAATGAAGGGTGGAAAAGCTGTTGGACCTGATGATATTCCAATAGAGGTGTGGAAATGCTTAGGAGATGAAGGAATTTTTTGGCTTACTAAACCTTTTAATACTGTTTTGAAGACTAAAAAGATGCCAGATGAGTGGAGAATGAGTGTGTTAATCCATATTTTTAAGAATAAAGGTGATGCACAAGATTGTGCGAATTATAGAGGAATTAAGTTAATGTGTCATACTTTAAAACTATGAGAACGAGTTATGGAGCATAGGTTGCGGCGTGATACTAATGTTTCTCAAAATCAATTTGGATTCATGTCGGTTAGGTCTACTATGGAAGCCATACATTTATTAAGAGGTTTGATGGAGAAATATAGAAAGAATAAGGAGGATTTATATATGATATTTATTGATTTAGAAAAAGCATATGATAAAGTTTCAAGAGAAGTGCTATGGAAAGTTCTTGAAAAGAAAGGAGTTAATAACGCGTATCTTCAAATCATTAAAGATATGTATGCAGGAGCTATTACTTGTGTTCAAACACAAGGTGGTTTGACCAAGTATTTCTCTATTTTGGTTGGATTACATCAAGGATCAGCCTTAAGCCCATATCTTTTTGCTTTAGACACGGATGTTCTCACTAGACATTTGCAAGAGGATGTACCTTGGTGTATGCTTTTTGCTGATGATATTCTTCTTGTTGATAAGACTAGAGAGGGAGTTGAAGGTAAACTAGAATTGTGGAGGTCAACCTTAGAGTCTAAAGGTTTTCGCTTGAGTAGATCTAAAACGGAATATATGGAGTGTAATTTTAGTAATAATAGACCTAGTGAGGGGATTGTGACTTTGGGCGATCAAGTCATTAATAAGAGTACATGTTTTAGATATCTTGGATCTATTGTTCAGAGTGATGGTGATATTATCAGCAGAATCCAAGTTGGATGGTTGAAGTGGAGGAATGCATCGGGCTTATTGTGTGATAGAAAAGTACCCCTCAAACTTAAGGGAAAATTTTATAAGATGGTGGTGAGACCTACAATACTTTATGGTGCCAAATGTTGGCCATTAAAAGAGAAGCATAATTCTACGTTAAGTGTTGCAGAGATCAGGATGCTCAGGTGGATGAGTGGCTTTACCCTTAGAGATAGAATACGAAATGAGCATATTCATGAAAAGGTTAGAGTAGCTCCAGTGGAAGATAAGATTAGAGAGAGTCGCCTTAGATGGTTTGGTCACATAAAATGGCAGCCTCCCGATGACCCGGTTAGAAAAGTAGAGGTCTTAGATTTGACTTATGTTAAGAAAGGTTGAGGTAGACCTAAAAAGACTTAGTTAGAAAATATTAGAAATGATCTTTCTTTATTAGATTTAAATGAGAATTTGACTTTTAACAGGACACAATGGAGAAAAAAGATACATGTAGCCGACCCCACGTAGTGGGATAAAGGCTTAATGTTGTTGTTGTTGCTTGACAAAAACACACCTCTCGCTCGGTCGCTCCTATCTCTCACAGTCGAAGAGGTCTTGTAAGACTTAATCACTCATGTTTCTCGCAATCCAAGAGGTCTCACTCTCATGTGGAAGAATACACACAATCTTCCTCCCTTGGTTTTCTCACACACTTGCACAAAGAAGACCCACTCTTACTCTTGGTCATAGACCTCACAACCTTAATGTTGAGCTACAACAACTATATTAGATATATGTGATATAAGTATAATATATTATAATATAGATTAATATTATATTATAATATATTATAACTATTTTTTTTTAAATAACCTTACTGAGACATCACCTTAAACATCTTGAGGCATAAAGCCTAGAGATGTAAGCCCACAAACAAAAAAGACATAAGCCTCACTAGTGAAAATGAGGCTTAAGCTCTGAGACATATTTTCTACATGACAATTCAAGGCTCGTGAAAAGGCATGCACCTTGAATGCATTTTTTTAAACAATGTTGTAAGTGCACTTCATAAAACTTTTCTCCCAATAAAAGATGTTAGTTGTGGCTCCTCTTTGACTAATTCATCTTGGATGGAAACAATAAGGAAACTTTTTGACAATATTGTTGTATTTTTTGGCCAGGTACCAATTTCTAAAGCTGACCAACAAGTCAACTCCCAAATTCAACCTATAATCGATGGTGAATAATATAAATATCACTTACCATTTAAAAGGATTAGTGGAGAATGATGATGTTGGGAATCAAGTTAAGGTGAGAGAATCCACCAAAATGAGGAATTCTAAATCCCCAATTACTAAAGTTTTTCTTCCTTCAACAAAAGATTTTGAGGACATCAACCAGAGATTTCGACATGTGTACCATTGCCGGAACCGTAGATCGACGGCTACGATTCGGAGCCTTTACTTTTGATGTATTTGATATTTGTTTATTTTTTTATGCATTTTCAGTTTTCCTATTTTACCCCTAAGGGTAGTGAGTTCTTGTTGCAGCCTGAGGGCATGCGACTCTTTTCTTTTCTTTATTATTGAGACCTATAGATAAGGGTCTCTTGCTTTGTATGAGGATGATGATTGCTTAATGAAATTTCAGAATTTTCTTTCTCTCGAGCTTGTGAGTCTTGAGTGGTGAAGTCCCAAGTGTGGGCAAAGCAATACCCACCAGTTGCGGAGGTGCTCCAGGCTCATGGTCCGACTTTTCCCACACTTCGTTCCACCGGGCCTCCCCTCTCCTTGGTGTCCGGCCTCCGATGGCCCCATCCCCACCGCTGGCCTCATCTCTTTCCCACCATCCCCTTTAATCCTCCCTTAACCGACCCCTCCACCACCCTCAAGCCGCCGAACATCCCCCGCCCCCCAGTCCAACCGCCGGCCTCCACCTTCCAACCACCAATAACCCTCCCTAACTTCCCCTTAAACCACCGGCCCCCATACCCCCATGGTTTGAATTTCAAAATTCAAATCACCTAATTACTTTCCTAAAATAAACCTCTTGTTAATTAGGAAAGTATCCATATTTAAATTCAATTAAATATTTGAATTTTAAATCCTTTCCTAATCTTAAAACCCAATTAGGAAGCTTCCCAAATTAAATTAAATCTGAAATTAAAATTCAGATTTGATTCTAATCAATATTCAAATCCCTTGGGCCCATATACATTGACCTAGACTCCTTTTTTGCCTCCCCATAGGGCCGGCCCACCCTCTCTCCCCTTTCTCTCTCCAATTAACTCCCTAGACCCAAATTAATTCCCCCATAATCCCCTCTAGCTGCCGCCCCTCTCCCCTTGCCTTAATTGGGTTAATTTGAATTCAAATTAAACCCTTTCCCTCCCTTAGAAAAATTTGAAATTAAATTCAAATTTTTCTAATTTCTTCTTCCCACCTCTCTAGACCTAAACCCTAGCCGCCCCCTCCCTCTTCCTCTCCACCCGAGAACCCCCACCACCAGCCCCTCCCTCCTCGTCCCCCTTCACAAGCCGCCAGCTTCCCCAAGGCTCACGATAAAGAGATCTTTTGTCCATGGATGGCGGATCCCGAAGTTGATCATTGTTTTTTCTACAACCACCAAGGCTTAGTGGACATCCTACGGTCCCCTTTCTTCGACCCCGGCTTTAGAATTGACGACACCGTCGAGGAGTACGTCGACCGCATCCTCCTCTGTTTGGCTGAGATCATTAACGAGCAACAACCATCCGGGTCATGGCAAATTATTGGACGTCCACCAACTTCTTCAACTCCGACTACTTCTTCGACGAATAATATCGTAGGCATCACGTGCCTCCTAGTGGCTTCTCTAGGATTGCTTGCAATCTTTTTCCGCTAAAGCACTACTTTCATGAGTGAGAGTCCCAAGGTGAACATTTCTAGTTATTAAACTATGGATTCTTGTTAATTATTGCCATTAGTTTTACTTTTTTTTATTTTGTTGTTACTTCGCAAGTATCCTGTAAATCTCGTTTGTAACCGCTTGCTATTACATAAACTTCTAACGGAAATTTCTAAGAATCAAACTTGGTGAAACGTAAGTTTACAATTAGCAAGTTTAATGTTCAAAGTATTATTAATCTCCAAAAAGCAATTTTTTTTTACTTACATGTTTCACATCAGAAGAACTAGGCTGTTTTCAATATATTCCCAAATCTTAAATCAATGCTATTATTATAACTGGACAACTTTCCCCAAGCAAATCTTCATGAGGGTGACTTATATATATATATTTTTTACTAACTAGCCACCATTATCTTCACTTAGTTACACAATTTTATTTCATTTTTAGTTTTTAAAATCCTTAGTGAAATCTCTTCTTTATCCAAGTTAAGCTAGCCTAAGAAGACTGACTTTAGTAACTTCTTAGGTTTTATTTGGGACGGCTTTCTTATTGCTTCTTAAAGCAACTTTTTAGCATAAAAATTTTAATTTTTGTACTAGAAAACTCATTTAAAAGAAAAAAAAGGCGTCATAAACAAAGCCTTAGATGATGTTCTAGAAGCAATTTTTGTTCCTCCTAAGAAAAATAGCAAGTAGTTCCTTGATGAAGAACCAAAGAAGATAATGGCCAAGATGAATTCAATCCAAGATGTTCCAGATGATAAATTTTATGTATTTGTCATCATTTCCACTTTAAATATCACGGAGATTGTTCATGATAAGCCAACTTTTAAACCAAGTAAAAATAAGAAAGGTAAAAAAAAATGTTTCTCACCCTTGAAGTTCAAATCGAGTTTTAAGAATGATGAGGGAAAGTCAGCCTTCAACTTGAAAAAAAAAATCCATTTGTTGTTGATGTTAAGCATGGACCCACTTTTGCTAAGGAACAATTTTAACTCAAGGACCTTTTATCTCGATATCACCATATTTTCAGGATATTTGCAGAGTTTCTTGGAGAAGCCCCTTATTAATGATCTTCATATGTTAGTAATGAGGCTGTTGTGTATGCTTGGCATTGAACATTTTTTTGAGATAATAATCATAAAATAGTAGTCACCAAGAACAATAATCTCAGGAATGAGCTTAGGCAGATTTCAAAAATAAATCAAGAATAAAATAAATCATTATCGGCCAAACAAGCTTCGAAGAATCAATATAAATCAAGGTACTCACTAGAAAAGCTAATGCTGACTTGCAAACTTTCAAAAAAGGAATTGAAGGGGTGGCGAATTTGAGAGCTTCAAGCAAATGAATGGCCAAGTTATCGAACAAAATAACTATCTTAAAATCTACATTGGTCAACTCTGAATCATTTAAAAAAGAACTCGCTCATTCAATGTTAAGCTTGAAATATCAAATTGGAAGACTCACTAAGAAGTTAAGATTCAAAGAAGGTCGTGGCATCTTCACACCAAAAGCTACTGATAGTAGTGAGTTTATTAGCTTTGTTCAACATAATAAGAGATTTTGATTGTGTATTAAGAGGGAATTTTGGTTTGGCATGCTAACAAGTCAAGGAGAGATTAATCATGTGCGGCGATATCTCAGTTTCTTTTATTTTAATACTAAGACACAAATTAGAAAAAAGGATTTATGAGAGGTTAGTCCAAAAAGAGAGAGTAGCAGACACTCTTTGAGGGATTATTCCAAATGTCTTTTATAACTTTTTGCAATTTGAATGAAATGTAATTTTAACAAATGAATGAACTCCTTTAATGCAATATGTTTCTTTCAATTTATTTTGAGAAGGAAAATAAAACCGAGTTAATAGTACATTGGAAATTTTGAATAATTTTTTGATGAGATGACGATTAAATATATTGATTTAAGTAGCCAATAAAAAATATATTTGTCAAGTAAAAACAATAATAACCATGAATAGATGAGTATGTATTCAAGTTTCTTTGCTTATTTTCTCTATGTATTTTAAGACAAGTTGTCAGCTTAAATGGACTATATCTCTACTCAATGAGAAATATTGTCATAAATGGGCGAGTCCATTAGGGCTAGACATCTTGCCCTCCAATACAAAAGATTTCAGTATGGCGATTGATTTGTGTGATATAAAAGAAGTTCAGAGCCAAATTGAGAAATACCAAGTAGTTTAATAAGAGAATTATCAAATGGTTGAATATCTGAATAATAATTGAATGACCAGATAAAAGGATTGTCAAAAAGCCAAATATTGAATTTTGTGTTTCCAAATGTTATACGATAATGAGTACTCATGAATTTTAAATAGTGAAATAGTGAAAATTATCGAGTACTAAGTTATGAGTTCATGTCATGATTATTCGACAAGTTTTATGCTGGTTGTCGACTACCTAACGCAACCCTCCACTTTTCTCATCCAAGACTAGGGACCTGGCAACGGCAGTGTTAAAAAGATGCTAGATGACTGGAGAATGAGTGCGTTGATTCCTATTTTTAAGAATAAAGGTGATGCACAAGATTGTGCAAATTATAGAGGAATTAAATTAATGTGTCATACTTTAAAACTATTGGAGAGAGTTATGGAGCATTGGATGCGGTGTGATACTAATGTTTCTCAAAATCAAGTTGGATTAATGTCGGGTAGGTCTACTATGGAAGCTATACATTTATTGAGAGGTTTGATGGAGAAGTATATAGAGAATAAGGAGGATCTATAAATAATATTTATTGATTTAGAGAAAGCATATGATAAAGTTCCAATAGAAGTGATATGGAGAGTTCTAGAAAAGAAAGGGGTTAATAATGTTTATATGCAAGTCATTAAGGATATGTATGCAGGAGCTGTTACTTGTGTTCAGACACAAGGTGGTTTGACCAAGTATTTTCTATGCATTCAGGAAACTAAATGTGTTGAAGAGAAGGCTAAGGAGATTGATAGTTTAGGATTTAAATTATAGTATTCGGGTATGAGTCGTACTAAAAATGGCGTAAGAGTTTGAAGGATAATGTTATAAAAATTAATAAAATTGGAGATAAAACTATAGCTTTAAAGATTATTGTTGATGCTAAGATTGTTAATATTATAAGTATTTATGCTCCTTAAGTAGGTTTGGATATGGGTTCAAAATTAAAATTTTGGAATGATTTAAAAGAATTAATACAAAAGATACATCTTGAAGAAAGAGTTTTTATTGATGGAGATTTAAATGGACATGTTGGTAGAGAGACAGATGATTTTAAAAGCATTCATGATGGCCATAGGTTTGGAATGATAAATAAAGGTGGTAAGACCATATTAAATTTTTCTTTACCTTATACTTTTTTAATTACAAATACCTTATTTAAGAAAAGAGATGAGCATCTCATCACTTATAAAAATGGATATAGTAAAACTCAGATTGATTATTTTCTTATAAAAAAATTAGATCGTTTGGACTGCAAAGATTGTAAAGTTATTCCGAGTAAAAATTTATGTACCCAACATGGATTATTAGTTTTGGACTTTAAGATAAAGGGACAGAAAATAAAAAATAAAATAAAACGATATTCTATGATTAGATGGGGGTTTTTAAAGAATATTAACAAAATTATTTTTGAGAGTAAGATTTTAGATCTTAAGATTTTGTCTTGCGCATGAGGCTGCTAATGTTATGTGGGAAAAAGTGGCTAGTGATATTAAGAATATTACAAAAAATGTGTTTGGATTATCAAAAGAAAAATCTCCTAATAGTAAAAATAGTTGATAGTGGAATCTAAATGTGCAAGAAAAGATAAAAAATAAGAAGATTTGTCATAAAAATTGATTTAGATGTAAAAATTATGATAATTGGGAAAGATATAAAGAGGCATGCAAGGAATCTAAGAATGCAATATGCGATGCAAAGATCTTAGCTTTAAATGATTTATATAATAGATTAGATACTAAGGAGGGAGAAAGATATATGTTTAAGTTAGTCAAACAAAGAGATAGGAGTAGTAAGGATTTAGTTCAACTGAAGTGTATTAAGGATGAAGATCAAAAAATACTTTTCTTAGAAGATGATATTCAATAAAGGTGGATTAGATATTTTGCTAAACTTTTTAATGAAGAATATGAAAATACGATTGACTTTAGTAACCTTAGCACCCTAAATGAAAATAAATATATCTGTTTTTATCGACGTATTAGTAAAATCGAAGTTAGAGAGGCTTTAAAGAAAATGAAGTGTGAAAAAATTGTTGGACCTGATGATATTCCAATAGAGGCGTGGAAATGTTAGGAGATGAAAGAATTTCTTGGCTTACTAATTTTTTTAATATTATTTTGAAGACTAAAAAGATGCCAGATGAGTGGATAATGAGTGTGTTAATTCCTATTTTTAAGATAAAGGTGATGCACAAGATTGTGCAAATTATAGAGGAATTAAGTTAATGTGTCATACTTTAAAATTATGGGAGCGAGTTATGGAGCGTAGGTTGCGGCATGAGGCTAATATTTCTCAAAATCAATTTGGATTCATGCCGGGTAGGTCTACTATGGAATCCATACATTTATTAAGAGATTTAATGGAGAAATATAGAGAAAATACGGAGGATCTACATATGATATTTATTGATTTAGAGAAAGCATATGATAAAGTTCCAAGAGAATTGCTATGGCGAGTTTTTGAAAGAAATGAGTTAATAACGCTTATATTCAAATCATTAAAAATATGTATGCAGTTATTACTTGTGTTCAAACACAAGGTGGTTTGACTAAGTATTTTCCTATTTCGATTGGATTACATCAAGGATCAGCCTTAAGCCCATATCTTTTTGCTTTAGTCATGGATGTTCTCACTAGACATTTGCAAGAGGGTGTACCTTGGTGTATGCTTTTTGCTGATGATATTATTCTTGTTGATAAGACTAGAGAGGGAGTTGAAAGTAAACTTGAATTATGGAGGTCAACCTTAGAGTCTAAAGGTTTTTGCTTGAGTAGATCTAAAACTGAATATATGGAGTGTAATTTTACTAGTAATAGACCTAGTGAGGGGAATGTGACTTTGGGCCTCATTAATAAGAGTACACATTTTAGATATCTTGGATCTATTGTTCAGAGTGATGGTGAAACAGATGAGGATATTATCAACAGAATTCAAGTTGGATGGTTGAAGTGGAGGAATGCATCGGGCTTGTTGTGTGATAGAAAAGTCCCCCTCAAAGTTAAGGGAAAATTCTATAAGATGGTGGTGAGACCTGCAATGCTTTATGGTGCAGAATGTTGACCATTAAAAGAGAAGCATAATACTAAGTTAAGTGTTGCAGAGATGAGGATGCTCAAGTGGATCAGTGGCTTTACCCTTAGAGATTGGATACGAAATGAGCATATAAGTGAAAAGGTTGGAGTAGCTCCAGTGGAAGATAAGATTAGAGATAGTCGCCTTAGATGGTTTGGTCACATTAAACAGCGGCCTTCTGATGACCTAGTTAGGAAAGTAGTTAGATTTGACTTATGTTAAGAAAGGTAGAGGTAGACCTAAAAAGACTTTGTTAGAAAATATTAGAAATGATCTTTTGTTATTAGATTTAAATGAAAATTTGACTTTTAACAGGACACAATGGAGAAAAAGGATTCATATAGCCGACCCCACGTAGTGGTACAAAGGCTTGATGTTGTTGTTGTAGTAGTAGTTGGATTACATCAAGGATCAGCCTTAAGCCCATATCATTTTTCTTTAGTCATGGATGTTCTCACTATACATTTGCAAGAGGTTGCACCCTAGTGTATGCTTTTTGCTGATGATATTCTTCTTGTTGATAAGACTAGAGAGGGAGTTGAAGGTAGCCTTGAATTATAGAGGTCAACCTTAGAGTCTAAAGGTTTTCATTTGAGTGGATCTAAAACTAAATATATGGAGTGTAATTTTAGTAATAATAGTTCTTGTGGGAGGATTATGACTTTGGGTAATCAAGTCATTAATAAGAGTACACGTTTTAGATATCTTGGGCCTATTGTTCAGAGTAATGGTAAAATAGATGGGAATATTATTAGTAGAATTCAAGTTGGATGGTTGAAGTGGAGGAATGCATCGAACTTGTTGAGTGATAGAAAATTCCCCCTCAAACTTAAGGGAAAATTCTATAAGATGGTGGTTAGACCTGCAATGCTTTATGTTGCAGAATGTTGTCCATTAAAAGAGAATCATAATATTAAGTTAAGTGTTACAAAGATGAGGATGCTCGGGTGGATGAGTGGCTTTACTCTTAGAGACAAAATACGAAATGAGCATATACGTGAAAAGGTTGGAGTAGCTCCAGTGGAAGATAAAATTAGAGAGAGTCGCCTTAGATGGTTTGGTCACATAAGATGGCAGCCTTCCAATGACCCGATTAGGAAAGTAGATATATTAGATTTGACTTATGTTAAAAAAGGTAAAGTAGACCTAAAAAGACTTGGTTAGAAAATATTAGAAATAACCTTTCGGTATTAGATTTAAATGAGAATTTAACTTTTAACAGGGCACAATGAAGAAAAAGGATTCATGCAGCCGACCACACATAGTAGGATAAAGGCTTGATGTTGATGTTAGTATTGCCATAAAATGAGAACCAAATTTGACTTTTTTTATGAATATTATCTAGTATCTAGTTATGTTCTCCTAATTATTACCCAATAATGATGCCAAATTAATTTTTTTTGGTAAATAGTATTGCAAACCGAGTTATGAGTTCCCTGAGAACTAACGAATTTCAAATCCCAAATTTCTGCAAATATCATCAAATGTATTTTTCTTGCGAAAATACAAATGTTTTAATTCTTCCTTATATTCAAATAATATACTTGAACTCTAGAAGTTGCAAAGCATTTGCATTAAGAAAAAAAAATGTACTTTATACTCATGGAATACTTCGTGCTATATTAATGACTTGTGTTGGGGATTATTTCATTCTTTTTTTTTTCTCTAATCATCACCAAGGATGAACATGTACAAATTCTTTTACTTATCCTGCTTTGAGGAGTTTCCGACTAGGTTGTGAAAATGTCAACAAACTTTCGTGTCTTGGCTAAAATCAATATGGGAAGTGCAATATTTTGATGGATCCCAAGTGTGACATTGCGTATATAATAAAGGTGGACGATGGAATTATTCTTTGTCCATGGTTGCATTTGCCAATTTTGCATATGATAACATAAAATGAGTATAAGTAAGATATCTATTAATTATTGGGGACTTATTTCTGATGGAAAGCTAATAAAATAGTGATTTATTATGCTCGCCTTGTAGTTGATGGTGCTTAATGCGATTGTTGGTTGTTAAGGCGAATTCTTCTTTATGTTGAATTAAAATTGCTTTGATACTTATTCATTCAATGTTGATGATGTCATCATTAATCTCTGTCCACACCTACATGTCAAAATTTTTAAGACTCCATATTGTTGTATTCTGTTGGATTTAAAGGATTGGTGGTTAGTTATAATATTTAAGTCAATTTTTTTTGTTACTTCAATTCGAGTGCATACCTGAATGGCCCCTCAATAGGACCTTGAGTTAGACAACTAGGGACTACATGCTCCAAAACAACATTCAACATTTATTTTGAAAACATTATAGGGATCCATCATATTCTTAGTCTAATTTTTAAGAGGGCTTTAGTGCTTTTTAGTGGCTTTTAGGTACTTCTATGTAATGAATAGTTACTTAAATTCTACTAAATTTGTGATACTTTTGGGTGAAAGTCTTGAAAAGCATCCCACTGGAACCAAATTAAACATTGTAAAGAATAGGCAGCATTTTATTGCATCATTCATATTTACCACTGAAAGACCTAGTGAGGGGATTGTGACTTTGGGCGATCAAGTCATGAATAAGAGTACACGTTTTAGATATCTTGGATCTATTGTTCAGAGTGATGGTGAAATAGATGGGGATGTTATCAGTAGAATTCAAGTTGGATGGTTGAAGTGGAGGAATGCATCGGGCTTGTTGTGTGATAGAAAAGTCCCCCTTAAACTTAAGGGAAAATTCTATAAGATGGTGGTGAGACCTGCAATGCTTTATGGTGCAGAATGTTGGCCATTAAAAGAGAAGCATAATACTAAGTTATGTGTTGCGGAGATGAGGATGCTTAGGTGGATGAGTGGATTTACTCTTAGAGACAGGATACGAAATGAGCATATACGTGAAAAGGTTGGAGTAGCTCTAGTGGAGGATAAGATTAGAGAGAGTCGCCTTAGATGGTTTGGTCACATAAAACGGCGGCCTTCCGATGACCCAGTTAGGAAAGTAGAGGTATTAGATTTGACTTATGTTAAGAAAGGTAGAGGTAGACCTAAAAAGACTTGGTTAGAAAATATTAGAAATGATCTTTCTCTATTAGATTTAAACGAGAATTTGACTTTGAACCGGACACAATGGAGAAAAAGGATTCATGTTGCCGACCCCACGTAGTGGGACAAAGGCTTGTTATTGTTGTATTGTTGTATTCATATTTACCACTGAAGTGACTAACTCAAAATATGCTACAAAGTCAACTAGAACTGACCTTCCCTTATATGAATCCAGCTGTGAAATCATAAATTTTGTTGGAGACCGCGTCTCAGAAATTTCCATGGAGAATGCATTAATCAACTATATTCAATGTTTCTTCACACTTTGGGATAGAATTGATTCATTATTATGTTTAGTGGAGTAGGTCTAATCAATTGTTGAAGGTAATGTCATCATCTAAAATTTTTACAAGTGGTGATTCTTGAAATATGTTCTAAAACTCCTTGAATGATTCTAGGGAGTGTTTCCTCCATTTGATTTATTTGCTTCAAAATAATGAAGTAGTGTTGAACCTCTTATGATGTTTCTTCTCTTGCATCTGGTTGATCCTTTGTTTGATTTCTTTTTATAAGCATCTTTGACGCTCACAACACCTTAGAGGATATTGAAATCCAAATTTATATGTCGATGATAACCTTAGTAACAAGAATGGCTAAGTAATAAGAGAATAACTAGAGAGAAAAAGAAAGAAGTTTGAGTGAGAAGCACTGGGATTTCATTAGACAATGGACAGTACAATATTTTGTATATAAATGATTTTATGTACTAGGAGCCTCTGACACCATATTTATAGGTCCAACGTTAAATGAACGGTAACAACATTAGTTATAAAAATAAAAAAGTACATAGCAAGGCTAGACAATTGCTTGATGTAAGATATATGAGTTGCATAGCTTAAAATACTCAAAGTAAACATAAATTGCCAAATAGAGGTTTAATCCATAGCAATTCTCTCATATGAAGTTGCTTGTTATTCTTATTTCAAGTCGGAAAGTACTAGCGAGTTGCTTGGATAGTTAACTGAATTATCCTAATGAGTTTGAGATAAAACACGCTTCGGGCGATGTCAGGACTGTTGGACAGATGGGCTTAGTCTCCCCTTAGGTCGAACACAACATTTGGATTGATCCTCAATGGCATGTTCATGGTAGGCCCAACAAGTACAAGCTAAACCTAGCAAACACATTAAAAACTTGGCAAGTTCATTGTGATCCTGACGAATTTTTATACGATTCTCGTGAGTTCAATGGATTTATCCTTCTGATTCAGACAAAAACATCAAACAAGGTCAACTTGAGTTGAATCCAGTCTACATGATATTTAGTGTATAGCTCAGCCATTAAGAGTTTCCTTTGGGGAATTTTCGGAGCAGTTGGAAGGTAGCTTTTGGGAAAAAATTTTAAGGATTTTTTTTTTAAGCTTTGTAGTGGTTAAATTAAGAGGTATTGGGGGTAATATATAACCCATATATTTGAGAGTAAAAATCTAATGGAATAGTAAAGCCAAAGCATTCCATTGTAAAATCATTTTGGAGTTTTCAATTATTCTCTCCTTGAGAAGATGCTTAACAGCAATACCCTTACTCTCACAATCTCTAAATTTTGCATTTTGGATTACAATTATAAATCATTCTCTTGATTTTTTAAAGATTGAAGTGAATTTGTAAGGTGATATCCGTTTAGTTGTCTCCATAGTTCAAGATAAGAATTTTCCATTGTATTTGGTAAGATAGGCTTGCCCATAAGGATAGATGTTGAGTTAGTACTTGCTCAATTAAAAAATAGAAAGGGTCTCTACACCCACTCAAGGGACATTATGATTGATATTATGGTGGAAAGTTTTGGAATAATAAAATTCTAAAGTTGATTGAAGGCTTCAATATGGATATAGGCCAACTGAGTGGTCGAACCATATAAATATTCTTCTGTATCATTCTCTATAGTTTAGATTTACTATATTGCACTTTATTGTTCATCTACTTCATTGCTTGGGCTTGTAAGTGTAATCAGTGAATTTGTCATTCATACAGATGTACACTTGTTTAGGGTTGTTTTATCTATTTGTGCTTATTTAAAATTACTCTTGCATTACATAAAATATTTACTTCACCATAATTTGCATTTGAATATTTAGATTTATATTCTTGTGTAATTTGGGTGTTAGTGGATTGATTTGATTAGCTAGTGTGGTTGAATATTTCATCACTATTGAACTTACTAGTAAGCATTGAATCACTCATTTACTTAGCATAACCTTAGCTAGACTTGTGTGGTATCATTTGTAGAGCACCTCTTGTTAATTACAAGTGTGCATAGTCTAATAAATGTGAGTGTAATAAATTATATAATGGCAAATATTGTACACTAATTATGTTATTTTACACATTGTACATGTCATATTTCCTACACTTGTAACTTGAATGCTTAATTTGTACATTTCATTATTATATTATTAGCTTTTGTTAGTGGCTACAGAGTATGGAATTTAATAGGTTGATTTTCAAAGATGTTAAAGAAACCAATGGCACACACAACTCCAAACTAACTCCCCCTGCTCTTGATATGCCCTTGACTATCAATTCTAACTTAATAACTACATCATAATCAAATCTGATATCATTAAAAAAAAATAATATAGTAATTTGATCATCATAACATTTGATTTTCATACAAATATCTAAAAACATTTTTAAAATAAGATACCTTGAAGCATTATAAAATTTGATGAGCCCGGAATAACTTTAAAGACAAATAATTGAGAATTAGCACATGCAATACTCAAAAATCACAAAAACAAAAAGACACATTGTCTTAAAAAAATAGTTCCAACAACAGCCTGATCCAATTAGCAAATCATAAAATTATCAATGGAATCCTTTCACAATTGCATCGTAGGCACTTCCTGGAAAATAAATGATACACATCTAATTGTTTAATTCACGATGTAGCCAAGTGTCTCAATACAATATCACTATCTAGATTATTAGTCAGGAAATACTATTATATTTTTACAATCATAAAAAGTCATCTAAAACCAAACATGAGGCTCTGACAAATAAAAGCTTAGCAATACAAAATTAAAACTTGAATAAGCAATCACCTCACTTTTCTTTGCAATTCGCCCTCAACAGAGAAATTATGCAACTAATTTACAAACAGCATCAATAACAACCAAAGGGGCGAGAAGAAAGCTGAAGCATTGAACCGGATAGCAACAAAAAATGGATTGAGTAACATCCCAGGAAAAGCACAGTAAAGAATACCTGTGCCGTCCCCTCCCGTTTTCTTCAAACCGATCATCATGCATGTAGAAGGCCCCTGCAGTAGGTACTGCATAAGGTTCACTCTCCTTCTTTTCCTCCTCTTCTCCCGGATTCTTTTCCTTATACCCACCCATCTCACCGCCAGATCTCAGGCCAGACTCCTCGGGCAGAACTGACGAACCCTCGAACTCTCCAGCATCCCTGCTGCGCCCTCCCTCAAGAGCAGCCCTCTCCAAAACCTCGACCTCATCTTCACCTTCCATGCCCTCTTCCTCCACCTCCTCGCCTAGCATTTCTTCCTCTTCCTGCTCCTCGTACTCCTCCTCGTCATATCCCGGCGCACCGCCCTCCCCTTCCAACTCATCATCTGATCGAATACCAAGCCTCTCCTTTCTAACCGGCTTACTTCCCCCCTCACCGCATGACCCCTCCCCGTCCTCGTCGTCACTCGCCTCCCTTCGACGCATCATCGACGGACGAAGCGCGTCCTCGGGATCACTATCGTACTCCACGTCCTCGCAATCCGCCATCGATACCCTTTATAAATCCCTAAAAGCCAATATCCACAACTTTCTCGTACGGACAACGCCAAGGCTCAATCTAGGGTATTTTGCCGGGGCGCAATCTAGGGTTCAGTAGGGCAATATAGAAAACGGAGAGGAAAACGAACAAAGATGATATAGGAAGGTGGGGAAGATGGATCCGTAATTGCAACAGGGAGAACCCGTGCTTTTGATGAAGATGAGACAGTACCGGAACCTTAACGGCTGGTGTTCTACATTACCGGTGACTTCTCCCTCTCCTGTTTATCCCCGAGCGGTTGGGTGCGACTGGAAAAAAAAAATAAAATATTACAGCATGTGCTTACTTAATGCACTCAAAAAAAGACTAGCAATAGGAACCAGGACTTTTGATTTGCGTGCCTCGCGAGTGGAAATCGTGTTACATCATGATTAAAATGGGCGATCTGCGGTTGGTTCCAAATTGACCTAATATTTAAAGTTCTAAAAAAATCATTTAATTTGTATGTTATTTGTATTTAAATTTATTATCATAATTAGATGAGAACCCTATTATGAGATAGAATAAAAAAAGGGAACAGAGAATTAGAGAGGGAAAATATATTGAATTTAAATTTACTTGTGGGAAATACTCAAATCTTATTTTAGGACTTATAAGGCTTCACTACGTAATAGTAGTGAGAAAGAGAGATTTTGAGTATTTTTGTGTTGTCCTTTTAATTGCCCTATAACATTTTATTTATAGAGTTATAGGCTTACAGAAAAAACTATATAAAAAGCATACTCATTTACAAAAGGAGTGAGCCCAATAGTAGCTAAAAATATAAAAAATGTAAATAAAAAATTGACTATCAATCTAGTGAGCTCACCGAATGAGTATAGTTATGATGCTCATATGATGAGTGACTAGTGTAGTTATACTGAGTGAAGAGTGGAGTGTATGTAATATTTGTGATAAGAAATTTAGGTAAATGTCCATTAATGATTACTAATGTTAATTTGATTAGCAATTATAAGCCTTGGAATATTTAATGGATTTGTAACTAGGGTTTGGATTGGAGAAGTGAAAATGCAACTGTGAAAAATTGCTCTACGGGTGTTGTGGCACAAGGGTTGGCAGTGCCGCAACATTGAGTTCTCGGAAAAATTAAAAAAAGGGGGAATTGGGTGTGCGTTGCAGCACCACGAAGCGCCACCGTGGCATAAAGTCTCAAGTGAGAATATTCTAGGAGAATCTAGAATATTCTTTATGAAATCTGATGGGCAAGAGTGCTAGCGGCACGACACTAGATCAAGTTAGTAATTTTTAAATATTACGGTATCCAAATTTATATGACTATCCCATTCCATTCCCATCCAACCTTGCCGGAGAAGAAGAAGAAGAAAGGGGGAGGATAAGAGGACAAAGAAAAGAGAGGAAGGATTTTGGTGGTCAAAATCTAGAAATCGCCCATTCAACTGGTTTGAAAAATTTTCGGGCTTGAGGTAGGCAACCCATACTATATTTTTTATTTCAATTCTAAAATATTTATAATAGTATATGCTTATAAATATTTTTCTTGAGTTTGAACATTTTTCACTACATAACGTTTGGCATATTGTTACACACTTTATTCTAAATAATTTGACTATTTGATTGCAAAATTTTACCATTTGATTTGCTCTGTATGATTTCTAAATTTTTTGAAAAATTATGTCACTTCTATACCTCAATACAGTTAGTAAAGTATGTTAATTTAGTATTCTACATATTCTCTATGAAATTGGTAGAATTCTAAGAAATTTAACTAGGCATCCAAAATTGGAGCTTTTTGTATAAAATATGGTAATTAATATGCACATGCTTTAGATTCCTTAGTTGTATATTAAAATATCATCATCATGCACACGCACTGCATAGCATTTTGGAGCTCAGTTATGGAAATGAAAGTGCACTTTTAATTATGTGCTTAGGTCTAATACAAATATATCTCTATTCTGAACTACTTTGTTCGACTCTGACTTTGAGAAATATAATTCTTTGTTGTACTATACTATACTCTATTTTGGCTCTGCTCTACACTTGCCTCCAGCAGGTGATAGGTGATAAATGGGAGTTATAAGTAGGCATTAACACATGCACATTTATGCATTCATATTCATTTGTGATATAGTATGCCAAAACTATAGAGTAAATAGAAATTCTATAATTTTCTTTATTTTAATTATAAACTCTGAATTAAACTATGATATGGGGAAAAGAGTTAGCCTACTAAGTTTATACTCAATCAATTATTTAAAATATTTTAGGTAAAGGCAAAGGTCCCACTGAGTAGATTGAGTCTGATAAGGAGTAGAGAATCTGATATTTTAAGGTACATATGATTTTATAGTTCAAAATATATTTGTCTTTTATCACAATCATTATATTATGAGCTATTATTATTTAAGTATTTCAAAAGAAATATTCTGGATGTTTATTTTATGCTATTTTGAATGATTAGAAGGCTCTAAAGAAATAAAAAGTTGGAATGAAAATAAATTAATAAAAAGTACGGTAAATTCCTCCTTTAGGTCTTGGGGTGTTACAAAGTGTTATCAAAGTAACGATTTGGATGAATTGAATTTGTCCCAAAGCTGTAGGAAAAGATTTGTAAGTCAGTGAAGAGATATTGAGTGGTTAATGCTAATTTTTATTTGGGTAATTGTAAGTCGTTGAGCTTATTATTGAACCTTCTTATTTTGAATAGTTTAAACTATTATTGTAAATGGACTCTCAAGATCCTGAAGCAGCTGATGGATAGAATTCCAGAGCAGTTACAGTTCATAGTATAACAAAAGAAATAACATTGGATTCAATGATGCAGTTTGTTGGGTTGGTGGCTTAGATGATGGGAGAAGCTTGGAGTAAGATGTTAGGAGTGAGAGGAGATGAGATAGATCATCATTTATAGTTATTCTTGAGATTGAAACATCCCTATTTTCAAAGTTGCAAATCCTCAGGCTACAGAAGATTGACTGTTGAGGATGAAGAAATCACTTAATGGTATGTAATGTCCAAAATATAGGAAAGTGCTATTACAATATTTCTTTTGGAAGGAGAGGCTAAGCGCTGGTGGGTAAGCTAGTTGATGGGAGAGTATTATGAGATAAGATAATGGTGAGCTAATGTAAAACTTACTGGATTTGAAACATACTTAGGTTTTTTTTATATAAATTTAAAATAGCCCACTAATTTATGCAAATATACATACTGAATCAAGTAATAAAGTGAAAAAGTAGAGTGTCAAACCCACAAGAAAATGATCTACTATATTGTAATAAAACTACTACTACTACTACTTCTTACTCCAAATGCTTAAATTTATCCTACTGAAATGAAAATGAGATTTTGAGCTCCAACCACTGAATGAAAATTAAGTAAATAAGTTGATACAATTTTGATAAAATATTTTAGACTGATGCATGTAAATAACATATATTTTTATAATGAGATTCTTAATTATAGATGTGGATCAGAACGTATCCATCCCTAAATCTCTATCAAGCTTATAAGGGTGAAAAAAAAGATTGGTAGTCTTCCTATATTTTTATAATCTCCATAGAAGCTAGAATATTAAAATATCATATGTATAGGCTTGCCAATATTCCATTTTAAAATTTCTAATTATTCTTGTATTCATTTGTCGAGGCTATACATCATATTAGATTTTAACTACACACATGATCATTTTATGCATTAAATTAGGAATGCGAGATATTAAAAGCATCATTATTTTTATTAAAGAAGAATATTTTATATTAATACTTATTATATTCTTTATATCAATAGCCTAAAAAAGAAGATCTAGTGAGACATTGAATAAATAACAAGTAAACTCATATTCACTTTATTCATAGAAAAATAAAGTATAAGAGAAGTAAGAAGTTTATCACCATGATAGATCTAAATATCATTTCTACATTCCTTCCTCTACTTATATAGTTGCTTATACAAACATAGGTTAGTCCCTCTAAAGATTGCATCTTGTACTTCCACAGCCTCCCTTAGACTGTACTCTAAGGGAGTACTAAAAAATTACACTAAAATTTTACTAAATTACACTCGAGAAACTAAACTGCATAAACAATAGAACCAACTTCTATTTATAGTAAGTGTAGGATCAGACTAGAGCGCTACGGCACTGGATAGTAGAAATTACCCATGGAGTAGAAGCTGTCGAAATGGGTGATAAAGAAGAACCTTAGGATACTTTGCCTGGAGAATGGAGATACTCATCTAGTCATCCTAAGGAGCTTATCTTAGGAGATCCATCAGTAGGGGTTAGAACTAGGCAAGGCCTTAGAAAACAAATTAGCCCTACTGCTTTTATCTCTATGGTAGAACCAAAAAATATCGATCAAGCTTCGACTGATGAGTTTTGAATCCTAGCTATACAACAAGAGTTAAACCAATTTGTTAGAAATGATGTATGAGAGTTGGTTAGCAGACCTGAGGACCAAAGTGCAGTAGGCACCAAATGGGTATTCAAGAATAAGTTGAATGACCCTATAGCAGTAATCAGAAATGAAGCTATATTAGTGGCTAAGGGGTATAATTAAATAGAATGTAATAATTTTAGGATACTTTGGTCCCTGCAGCTAGATTTAAAGCAATTAGAGTACTACTAGCTTTTGCATGCTTTAGAGGGTTCAAGTTATATCAGATAGATGTAAAGACTACTTTTCTAAATGGGGCTATTAAGAAAGATGTCTATATAGAGTAACCTCAAGTTTTGAGAATTCATCTTTCCCAACCATGTCTACTGACATAAAAAGGCCTTATATGGGTTAAAAAAAACACTTAAGGCATGGTACATAAGGATTAGTATGTTCCTCCTTGAAATGTCATTTATTAAGGGTAGTATAGACACCACTCTATTCATTGAGAAATTAAGAGATAATATTCTCGTAGTTCAAATCTATGTAGATGATATATTATTTGGATCCATAAATGAGAATCTTTGTAATGAATCTTTTAAAACTATTAGTAGAGAATTGGAAATGAGTATAGTGGGAGATTTAATATATTTCCTTAGATTCAGTGTTAAATAAATAGAAGATGGCACATTCCTTAATCAAATAAAATATATTAAGGAGTTCTTAAAGAAATTTGATATGGAAGGTGCTAAAGGGATAAATACACCAATGATCTTGACTATTCAATTGACAAATATTTAGATGGAAAATTAGTAGATTAAAGAAGTATAGGGGGATAATAGATCACTTCCGTATTTGACTACTAGTAGACATGATATAATGCTCAGTAATTATTTACGTCTTGGATTCCAAGCCGACCCTAAATAATCCCACATGATAATCGTTAAGAGAATTTTGAGGTACCTTATAGGAACCCAAAACTTAGGCATCTGATATCCCAAGCATAACACCACTTTTGAAATCATAGGATATTAAGATTTATACTTTGTAGGGTGCATGGTAAATAGGAAAAGTTCATTTGGTACATGTCATTTCATAGGACAATCTTTAGTTTTCTGGTCTAATAAAGCAGAACTCAGTATATAGCTATAGGAAGTTATGTTGTCCAAGTCTTATGGCTGAAGCAATAAATCCTTAACTTCTGACTCTTAATAGGAATAATCCTTATATTGTGTGATAGCACTAGTGTAATTTGTATCTCCAAAAATCCTATCCAACATTCCCACACAAAAAAATATTGACATTCAACATCACTTTATTAAGGATTATTTTACAAAGGATGACATAGAGTGGCAATAGGTGAAAATAGAGAATCAACTGGTAGATATTTTCACAAAACCCCTAAATTTGATATCTTTAGTGCACTCAGGACTATATTAGGTGTCCTTGATATAAAAACATAGGAAAATTGGGTAGAGGTAAACTAAGATGTGATTGTATGATTGTGTGTTTGTGTTTATTTTTATTATTAGTATGAATTGTATTGTATGTTGGTGTAGCTTGTTTGTAGAAGTTTTTCCCTGATCATCCCACATAAAAAAATTTAAAATTTAAAAAAAAATTCACAATTATACTGTACAATCTTCTTCGTACCACATTGGTCTTTGCCTTCTATAATTATGTTTGATGCAAGTGATATTGTCATAGGTGTTGTTCTTGGCTAAAAGAAAGATAAAATATTTCATGTTATTTTTTAAGCTATTAAAAGTTTGAATGCTGCATAATGCAGTTATACTACTACTAAAAAAAACTTTTAGCTATTATCTTTGCTTTTGATAAAATTTTGTCTTACTTGTTTGGCATAAAATTTATAGCTTATATTGATCATTCTTCTATCAAATTTCTTATAATAAAGAAGTATATCAAACCTAGACTAGTTAGATGGATACTTCTGTTAGAATAATTTTATATAAAAATCTTGGTTAAAAAAGGTATTAAAAGCCAAAATGCCTGTCAACTTTCAAGAATTTCATTTAAAGAACATGTATCTCATAAAAATGGTATTAATGAGTTTTTTTACTGATGATTAACTATTTTCTTTACATATGAGTAGATTTCCTTGGTATGTTGATCTTGTAAATTTCATTGTTAGTGGTGTGATTCCATTTGATTTATCTTCTACACAAAAATAATTTTTTTTGTAAGATGCCAAATATTATTCTTGTGACGAGCCATACTTATTTAAAACTTGTAATGATCAAATCATTAGGAGATGTATCTCTGAGGATGAAATGGAACCTATAATTAAAGATTGTCATGATTCACATTATGGAGGGCATTTTGAACGATTTATAACCGCTTCTAAGATTCTCCAATCTAGACTTAATTGTCCAATATTATTTAAAGACATTAACAAGTATGTTAGAAAGTGTGATTGATGCCAAAGTGTTGGCAACATTACTAGAAGAAATGAAATTCCCTTTGATTATGTTTTTGAAGTAGAGCAATTTGATGTTTGGGGATTGGATTTTATGGGTCTATTTGTGCAGTCCCATGGATGCTAATATATTTTAATTGTTATTGACTATGTATCCAAATGGATAGAAGGAGTGGAAACCCCTAAAGATGGTGCTCATGTAGTATATGAATTCTTAAAGAAAAATATTTTTTTAGATTTGGAATGCAAAGAGTTTTAATTAGTGACCAGGGAAGTCACTTCTGTAATAAAAAAGTTAAAGCAATATTCACTAATTATGGTATCAAGCATAGGATTGCAACAATTTATCATCCCCAATTTAGTGGTAAAGCTAACATTAGTAATAGGGAGATAAAAAGATTCTTTGGGAGAACTTTAAGTTTTAATAGGAAAGATTAGGCTATAAAATTGGATGATGCATTATGGGCCTATAGAACTACTTTTAAAACACCTATTGGAATGTCTCCATATAGCTTAGTATTTGGAAAAGTTTGCTACCTTCCCTTAAAATTAGTACATATGGCATTTTTTGTAGTTAAGGAGCTAAATTTTAATCTTAGTGAATCAAAATAAAAAAGGCTAATTTAGTTGAATGAGTTGGAGGAATTTAGAAATGAAGCTGAACAAAATGCTAAAATTTATAAAGATAAAAAATAAAAGATGGCTTGATTGTAATCTCCTTAAGAAATTATTTACCCCTGGATAGGATATGATATTATTTAATTTAAGATTGAAATTATATCCAAGAAAACTTAAGATCAGGTGGCCATGACCATTCACTATTAGTAAGGTATTTCCTTATGGGGAGGTAGAAATTTAAGATCAAAAGACATTACAAAATTTTAAAGTAAATGTCCATATGTTAAAGCCTTATTTAGGAGGAGACATAGACCATTTGATGGATATAACTAAGTTGGCTTATCCTCAAAAGAAGTAATTGGCATAGTCTGGCTGAAGACTAAAAACCTAGTGCTGATGCGAGGGAACCCTATTGTGTTATGTTAGTAGTGCATATGTTTAGTTTCTTTGCAAAATTTAATTATATCCTTTTCGTTAATTATGTATGCTATTTTATTTTTGATTTTTGTTATTATTATTAATTAGTTAAAATTTTCATTTAATGATATTTCCTACATGCTTAACTATTGAAATTATCCTCTTTATAGCTATTGCATTTTGATCGTTAGGTTAGTTAAAATAAAAAGGGTAATTAAAAATTATTTAATATTAAGAATAACATAAACCCTAGGTGTTAAATTGAACGAGCAAAGGCTAATAACTTTTAGTTTGAAAATCATAACAATCAACTAAATAATGCATCAAGTAAATATCTCATCTTGAACTTCAAATGGTAAACACTTAAGCACTCACTAATGTTGCAAATCTAGTTTTAAGGGGTATGATTTTGATGATAGCAAATATTTCTGCTTCTGGTTGTCGTTTAATCTTTCAGGTCCGCAGGATCAATTGCAAATTCAAGCCACTCCAAGATCGAGTCAGTCTGTTTTGTAATTCAGGTCCAATGTACTATTTTTATCTTTATTGAGTCAAATGTAATGTAATTAATCCCCTAGCTAAGTAACCTTACACATACACACTCAGGGGGAGAGTTTTAGTGAATTAGTATTTCTGTTCATTTTTTGTTTTGATCGTCCTGGACGATCCAATAAAAACAGAAATCTTAATTAGGGCGACCAAGTTAAGTCTATCTGATTAAGCAGATCGTCTTGGATGATCCATCGATCGTACAGGATAATAGGCTCAAATCAAAAATTCTCAGCCGCTAGATCAAGTTAGGCAAGATTTTATTTTTAGAGATTTGGTCTGATCATCCCAAATAATACGTGTATCATCCTGGACGATCCTTGACAATTATGCCTAAATTAGTCTGATAATTAAGGTAAGTAATTAATATCTGATTGATACGATCATATCATCCCGGACGATCGTAATATCGTACAGGACGATACATGCAAAATCCTGATCATCCAGAGCATTTCACCTAGCCGAACAGAACTATCCTCTGTGTGATATTCCTATTTTTTGAGCTAATCGTACGGGACGATATAAATATCATCCCAAACGATCAAGTCATTTTAAATCATACAGCATATTTTGTGCAGTCTGATCAGCACGATGCTCAGGAAGATATTGACTTTTTTGAACTAATCGTACAGGACGATAGAAATATCGTCTTGGACGATCAAGTCATTTTGAGATCGTCCAGCCTAAGTTGTCCTGGACGAACATAACTATTCCTTAGACGAAATTCCTGATTTACACTAATCATCCTGGATGATCGCAGAATCATACGGGACGATCTGAAAAAACTTTTCTTCTGATCGTCCAGAGAAACCAGATCGTCCAGGTTGAAATATGAGATTTTGTACTAATCATACAGGACGATCCATCGATCGTACTTGATGATCTTTGACGACCAGTTGAGATTTAGGGCAATTTTTGAGTCCTCCTATTTAAGATCTTTTTCTTTCAACAAGAAAAATATTTTGTCACTTTCCTTACTAGAGAAAACCTAGAGAGAAAGAGGATCTTGTGAGGGGGAGTTTATGAGGGATTCACAAAGATTGCTCTAAGCAAGGATCAGAGTCGTCTTCTCCAGTCGTTGTCTCTTGTCTTACTGGTTGTTCTTGGTGGGATCATTCGTAAGATGATCTGGGTTCTCTGCCTACTTCAGGAGGAAGCAAAAAGAGTTTAGGTTCTCTGCTTGCTTCTGGAGGAAGCAAAAGGAGTTTAGGTTCTCTGCTTCACCAGGTTGGTGGAAAGGAGTTTTTGTACAGGCTTCTCCGCCTTACTATGGGAGCAAAAGGAGAGTCACTTTGTGTTAGTGCAATACCCGGAGGGGAGGCTCCGGGGAGTGGACGTAGGTCAAGTTGACCAAACTGCTATAAAATCTGGTGTATTTTTTTAATTACTTTCCACACTTATTTTCTGTTGGTGATTGTGTGATTGTTCTTATTATTCTGTTATCATTAAACATTTGCACAACATCGCATGACTATAAAAGTTTTAAAACATTTAAAAAGATTTTTGTAATAGTTGTTTTACTCTCAAATTTTTAAAACTATCAATTCACCCCTCCTCTTGGTTAACCTCGGGACTAGTTCATAAGGGCTTAACATCCCTATCGAACTTTCAAGTGGTATTAGAGCGGGATTCAAAAATTAAGTTTAAAAACTTTTGAGTTTGATCCATGGCTAACTTTGGTAATCGTAATACTGCTGAAGGTTATTCAATTACACGACCACCATTATTTGATAGCATACCTTTTGATTTTTGGAAAACTAGCATGTCCACCTTTTTACAATCAATTGATTATCGCATGTGGATGCTTGTTAAGGATGGCTATGAAGCACCTTTTAGAATGGTTAATAATGTTAAAACTGAACTGTCATTCACTGAATGGACTCTTGATGATCGAGACTTAGCCCAACTGAATGCCAAATGTTTGAACTATTTTTTCTGTGCCTTAAAATCTAAGGATTACATGCGTGTCTCTACTTGTACAACTGGTAAAGAAATTTGGGATAGATTATGCATCACTTATGAAGGTACATCTAAGATTAAACAATCTAGATTGAACATCTTACTTCATGACTATGAACTCTTTCGCATAAAACCTAATGACTCGATTTCTGAAATGTATACTAGGTTCACTCAAATTGTCACTTCTCTACATGCTTTAGGAAGAGAACTCACTAACTATGAAAGAGTGAACAAAATTTTTAGATGTTTGCCTTCTTCGTATGATGCTAAGATAACTACGATCACTGAATCTAAAGATTTAAATACTTATTCTATTGATAGCTTATTGCTTACGAGCAAGGGGTGAACCAAAGACAACTTAATGTAGGTGAGAAGAAGAAGGAGAAAACTGTGGTGTTGAAGGCTAACGATACTGACACTGACTCTTTCAGGTCTGATAGCGATGATGTTGCCTTAATCACTAGGCAATTCAAAAGCTTTCTAAGAAAGAAACATAAGAACTTTTAGAAGTGGAACAAGGGTAAGTCTAGTAAAAATTTTAAAGGTTCATTTGATACTATTTATTTTGAATGCAAGAAGCCTGGACATATAAATGCAGATTGTCCTACACTTAAGGCTCACCCAAGCAAGGAGAAGGGTGAGGAGAAACCCAAGTTCAGGAAGGACAAGAAGCGGATTCAAAAGGCATTCTGAGCAGATTCTACATCTGACTCCTCTGAGACTAAAGCTAAGGAGGAGACTACAAATTTGTGTCTGATGGCTGATGATCATCCTGGTCAGCTTGATCAAGAAGAGGTATGTGAGCTTATTTATGACCAGTTATTTGATATTTCTGAAAAAATTCATTCATCATATAGGAAACTTAAGAAAACTCATGCTAGCCTGAAATTAAAAATTCTGAATTTACAAAAAGAGCATAAAATTTTGATTAAAGATCATTCTACACTTGATAGCAATCACATGTCTTTACATGATGAATTTGATGAATTGAACAAAAAGTATTCTAAATTAATTACTAAGCATGATTCATTAAAAACCTCGCATGTTGATTTAGAAAGAGTTTTTAAAGACTTAGACAACATGGCATGTGAAGTGGAGAGTAGTAATGGAGCATTGATATTTAAAATTGCAAGTCTTAACAATGAGAATGAATTTTTAAGAGTAAAAATTACTGCTTTTGAAAAAAATGAAATACCTCATATATTTGCATAGTTTTATGCACCTCCACCTTTTGAAGAATCTGTTTCAAAATCATCAAAGCATGTTTCATTCAAACCTAGGAAGAGGCACTATCACCCACGTAGATTAGTTAACCCTTTTCCTGGCCTTAGATATTTTTCTTGTGGCTTGTTAGGACACATCTCTAGCACCTGCACTATTCACCATAGTATATATTGGGTGTGGAGGTCCAAATTATATGCTTCACAGTACAGCACACATGCATTGCATTCTTCTTTTCATAAGAAGAAACCCAAACCTATTTGGGTTTCTAAATTTGACTTTTAATGATTTTGTAGGTATGCTCTCACACAAGACCTCGTGAGAGCATGTGGTACCTGGATAACAGATGTTCAAGACATATGACGGGAGATCCAAATCAGTTCATTTCACTGGAGACCAGAGCTGGAGGTAAGGTTACACTTGGAGACAACACCACCGGGAAGGTGGTACGAGCAGGTATAATTGGTGATTCATAAAATTTTATTATTGATAATATTTTACTTATAGATGGATTGAAACACAACTTGCTAAGCATCAGTCAACTCTATGACAAAGGATACAATATCAAGTTCCTTCCCACTTGCTGCATTATAAGCTTAAATGATAAAATTATTTTGCAGGGACAAAGGATTAACAATGTCTATATGTTGGATGTAAGCTGTTTTAAAACTGATGTTTCAATTTGCTTAAAAATTACTGCTGATGAGTCTTGGTTATGGCACAGGAGATTATGTCATACCAGTATGAAAACCCTTAGAAGAGTCACCCAAAAGGACTTAGTTAGAGGTGTCCATAAGCTTAAGTTCACTAAGGATCACCTGTGTGATGCCTGTCAATTAGGGAAGCAAGTCCACTCCTCTTTCCACTCAATTAAGGACATCAACACCTCTAGACCTTTAGAAGTCCTTCACATAGATTTGTTTGGACCTATTAGCACTGCCAGCTTAGGGGGAAAGGTCTATGGATTTGTGATTATTGATGATTACTCGAGGTTCACTTAGATTAAATTTCTGTCACATAAATCTGAGTCATTTGATGAATTTAAATCTTTCTCCACTTGGATTCAGAGGAAGTTAGGTTATGAGATCTTGACTATTCATAGTAATTATGGTGGAGAGTTTGAAAATATGAGGTTTGGAACATTCTGTGAGGAGCAAGGGATTAGCCATAATTTTTTAGCTCCTAGGACCTTTCAGCAGAACGGGGTAGCTGAAAGGAAGAACAGGACCTTAGTGGAAGCCACTAGAGCCATGCTTGTTGAGTATTCACTTCTAAAATACTTTTGGGCTGAAGAAGTGAACACTGCCTATTATGTGCTAAATAGGATGAATGTTAGATCAAATCTGAATAAGACACCTTATGAGATCATTAAGGGTAGAACTTCAAACATGTCCCACCTCCATGCCTTTAGCTATAAAGTCTTTATTGTGAATAATGGGAAATCATCTTAGAAAATTTGACCACAAATCTGATGAAGGAGTATTCTTAGGCTATTCTAGTGTAGGGAAATCATTTAGGGTGTGAAAGTTCGATAGGGATGTTAAGCCCTGATGAACTAGCCCTGAGGCTAACCAAGAGGGGGGGTGAATTGATTATTTAAAAATTTAAGAGCAACAATGAAAATCTTCTCTTTACTATGCAGCAGAAACAAGTAAATACTCAAATAAAAAGATTGAACACAACTTTCACCCAAGCAGATAATCACATAAGAACTTAAGTGCAGAAAGTAATTAGAAAGAACACACCGGATTTTTATAGTGGTTCGGTTAACTTGACCTACGTCCACTCCCCGGAGCCTCCCCTCCGGGTATTGCACTAAACCAAAGTATCTCTCCTTTTGCTCCCACAGCAAGGCGGAGAAGCCTGTACAAAAACCTCCTTTCCACCGACACGGTGAGGCAGAGAACCTAACCTCCTTTCGCTTCCTCCTGAAGCAGGCAGAGGACCTCAGATCTTCTTGCCGACGATCCTCTCCCAAAGAACACCAACACGATGAAAGATGATGAGCGGAGAAGACAACTCTGATCCTTGCTTGGAGCAACCTTCATGAACCCTCACGAACTCCCCCTCATAAGATCCTCTCTCTCTCTCTCCCAAACTCTCCCTCTCTAGGGTTTCTCTAGAAAGGAAAGTGGAAAAAAAATTTTCTTATTGGAAGAAAAATATCTTTTATAGGAGGGCTTAAAATTTATCCTAAATCTTAACTTGTCGGCCAAGATCGTCCAGGACGATCTATATATCGTCGTGTACGATCAGTTCAAAATCAGCTGTTTCAGCCTGGACGATCTGGCTCTTCTGGACGATCAGTGAAAAAAGTTATTCTGATCGTCCCGGACGATCGCGAAAAAGTTATTCTGATCGTCCCGTACGATTCTACAATCGTCTGGGATGATTAGTGTAAATTCAGGAATATCGTCCAGAAGACAGTTCGGGTCGTTCAGAGCAAATTGTGCTGGACGACCAAAAAATGACTTAATTGTCCAGGACGATACGCGTATCGTCCTATACGATTAAATAAAAAAGTGTCAAAATCGTCCTGAGCACAGTTCGGGTCGTACAGTAGAAACACACTATACGAATATGATTGTCCAGGATGATCCTGTGATCGTCTAGGACGATATGATCGTATCAATCAAATATTAATTGCTTTCCTTAATTACTAGATTAATTTAGGTATGATTGTACTGTATCGTCCGGGACGGTCAGACTAAATATCTTAAATAAAAACTTGCCTAACTTGATCTGGCGGCTGAGAATTTTTGATTTGAGCATATCGTCCGGTACAATGTAATGATCATCCAAGACGATCTGCTTAATCAGACGCACTTAATTAGGTCGCCCTAATTAGGGTTTCTGTTTTTACATGATCGTCCAGGACGATGTGATTATCGTCAGGATGATCTGAATAAAAACTTGAACAAAAACTCTAATTCACTCAAGCTCTCCCCCTGAGTGTGTGTGTGTAAGGTTACTTAGCTAGGGGATCAGTTACATTACAATTGACTCAAGAAAAAGAAATAGTACACTTAGACACATTTGGACCCGATCTTGAGTTAGCTTGAGTTGCTCGTGATCTTTTGTGCCTGAAATGGGTTAGCCAAGCAAAATAAAATAGAAACATGTTTGTCATCATCAAAACCAGATTTGCAACAATCTCCCCCTTTTTAATGATGGCAAATATTTGTGCAGTAGTTTAAAAAATAAAATAACTAGGAGATCGACAAAACAAATTTTTTCAATTTTCATTTAACAACCAAAGTAATACAGGAAATACAACTACAAAAACATAACAAGTATAGAAACTACTACAACTGACTCCCCCTTTTGACATCACAAAAAGGAGGAGGGTAAATAGAAACACTGAAACATCAGTACAAACAGAAAAGAAAACAACTACAAAATATAACACCAAAATGGAGGCGGATCCTGATCGGAAGGAGGAGGTGGCGGTGGTGGGTTGAAGTAACTGTGAATGGCTATAAAGTGGGCTCCAATCCAGAAAATGTCCTGGTCATGCTGCTGTTGCTGCTGAGCAGCATAGTCAGTGAAGTACTGTAGGTCCTCAGCGTGCCGCTGCTCCTGCACAGCAACATAGGAGTCGAATCTGGCCTCCCACTGATCAAAGCGCTGCACAAGATGGTCAAAAGGAGAAGCGATGTGAAGGGGAGCAGGTACATCAGGTGCAGCAGGAACGGGAATAGCATCTTCCTCTTCCTCCTCAACATCCGGGGTGGGCTCCGGATGTAGTCGGGTGCTGTGTAGGACGTGGAATGAATTGTTTGTGAAGAAGGAAGGAGGGACATTAGGAGGGACTGGATACTGCAGGTCATATTTGGTTTCTAAGGTATATGCAATGATATGACCTAAAGCTATATTTAGGCGACGCCTATGACCCGGATCCCTAATAGTGGTGAGGTGCTCGATGTATCGGATAATAAGGTCAGTGGCATTAAACTCCCTGTAGGCCAAGATGTAGTATATGGTCAAGGACAATAACTGGGTGATGTGAATTCGATCCCCCGCCTTTGCAATGACGGAGGAACGAAGGACGTGCTGAATGGTCCGTACGTCCTTAAGAAGTGAATAGCAAGCATTGTCATGGTAGGGTGCATTCATATTGCAAAGGAAGTGATTGGCGACACTCCAATCATAGTCAGGGTCAGTTATAAGAGTGTGGGGTTTGTCGCCAGTGACAGAAAGTTGAAGAATATTATGAAAGTCTTGGGTAGTGAGTTCCACGGGACGTTGATTGACATACGAGCGAAGAGTGAATAATCAGCAAAAATTTGCAAATTTACAAAGAAAACTTGAAGAAGTTCAAGGCTGAATGGAAACGCTAGGGTAAGGATAAAGGTAAGGGAGGTGTGTGCGAAAAGATCAAGAATAGGATAAGTAAGGGTGCGTGGGTTTACTATTTTTGAATGCGTGATCCTCAGCTCACGATAGCACTCGAAGGCAGCCTTATTGGTTGCATTTGGAAAGCGAGGATCAACATGCCCCCGGGAGGAACTCGCACCCTTTTGTCTAGAATGTTTCTCGCCAGCCATGAGAGATCACAAGTGAGGGAGAGTGGAAGGAGAAGTATGGAAAAAACTGAAGAAATCGACTGTTTAAATAGAATTTGGCCGGATCGCGATCGTACAGGATGATATGTGCAATTATTACGGCCAGGACGATTGGTCAAAAAGGCGGTCCGATCGTCCGGGATGATCAGAGATCATCCAGGATGATTAGACACAGACGATTGTCCTGAGGAGTCAAGCTGGATGACCGTTAAGGAAAAGTATTGTCTAGGACGATTAGGTGGATCGTCTAGGACGATATGCAATAAATATGTCGGATGTGCCGAATTCGAATCGTCCAGCGGCTTGACATATGGATCGTCCAGGACGATGACCAATAATTGGGTCAATCTCAGCTGTTTGATCAGATCAGAAAAATATGGATCATATCATCCAAGACGATGTAGGTATCGTCCAGGATGATCACCAATAATTGGAGTTTCTTAACAGCATGATCAGAGTGGGCATGATTTTGAAATGATCGTCCAGGATGATGTTTGGATCATCCAGGATGAAGAAGATGGTACAGGATGATGTGGGGATCGTCCAGGATGTTGTGAAGAAAATAGAAAAAGATGGAGGATGGAGATGATATATCAGGATTCCAAAAACACAACCAGTAAATTGAAAAAAACAAAATAAAAATGAATAAAACTCGAAGCGAGAACACATAAAAGTGAGACACTTTTTTTTATCAGTCTGCTCCAGTAAAACAGAATTCTCCATTGATTTTAAATCCAAAAGCCAATAGGAAGACGATTGATAGCGCTGAAATCCAAAAAAGGTTGGAAAAATTGACTTTCGTAACTCCCACCTCGGGCACCTTATAGATGCAAATCTCTTTAAAAAAAAAATCCAGTTCAGAAGAAAAGAAATTAGATTTGAAAAGAGATCCTTTCAAGCCTCGTTCCAGAAAAATATCTGATATAATAGTGTAACAAAGTAATAATTCTGAAATCAGGATTTTCAAACTCATGCTTTTGAAAGTATTAAGTGGCGCACGGATTTTTCTAAGACATTTAATGATCTGAAAGGAAAGAAAGCTTGGTTGGGCTCATTTTGTGCCTCTTTTTCAATTTGTTTGGTGCTTTGCGCATCTTTTGATTTTTGGTACACTTTGTGTATCTTTTAGTTTGGCGACATTTCACATCTTTTCAGCTTTGGGCTCATTTTGTGTCTCTTTTTCAATTTATTTAGCACACTGCACATCTTTTGTAAGCTTTCTTCTTTTCATAATCGTTAAAGAGTCTCAACTGTGAAATTATCTTTCAGACATATGAGACGACTCTCCACAATAAGGAAGAGTAATTCACGAAACAAAAGCCAGACGTCATATGATAAGTGCAATCACTTGGTTTAGAAAATCAAAATAATGACTCAAGACTTTGAGAATACTATTGATATGAGGTAGATTACTGTAGGGAGATAAAATAAATCTCTATTTCAAAAACTAAAATTTTAATTTTGAAGAGGATATTTATTCAAAAGAAACACTACACCAGCAAAGGAGTTAGAGGAAGAGAAATAATCATCAATGTTTCTTCCCTTTAACAGATCCAGTGGAATCAATTACTGCTTACCAGCTTCCAAATAAAAATAAGGTAAAACTCTCAGTCAGAAATCCAGTTTATCAGAAGTAGCGAGTAGTGATCGGATTTTGAAAAGCATAAATTAGTAAATAAAAGAGATGAACCAATAAATAAAATAGGTAAAAACTAAATCATATCAAAATAAATACTCAAATCAAACTGACACTAAGGCTAAAACAGAAAGTAGAAAAATAAAATAACAGAAATTAAGTGATCAACACAAAAGATAACTAGCAAAAATAGAATAAAAATTAGAGAAGTCAACAATCAGCAATCATCAGAATCAAGCATTTATATCAATCACTCCTAATCTGGTCCTCAAAATGCTGAATGAGTCAAAGGCCAGTGGTTTAGTGAATATGTCAGCCAGCTGATTTTTAGTTGCTACATGATGTAGCTCAATATCTCCCTTCGTAACATGGTCCCTAATGAAGTGATGCCTTATATCAATGTGTTTGGTTCTAGAATATTGGATTATATTCTTAGAAATACATATGGCACTAGTATTATCACACAGAACAGACATTGTACCCACAGGTAATCCTAAATCCAAGACTTGTTGCTCCAACCAAAGAACTTAGGCCACACTACTCCCTAAGGCAATGTACTCAGCTTCAGCAGTGGAAAGTGTAATTGAGTTCTATTTTCTCCTGGACTAGGAGACTAAAGACTGTCCTATGAATTAATAAGTTCAGAAGTATTTTTTCTATCCACCCTACACCCTGTAATGTCAGAATCAGAATATCCAATAATCTCAAAAGAGGTGCTGTGCCTAGGGTACCAGATTCCTAAGTTTGGGGTCCCTAAAAGATATCTAAGAATTCTCTTAACAGCAGTCAGGTGGGACTCTTTAGGATTAACCTGAAACCTAGCACAAAGACAGACACTAAATATGATATCAGGTCGGCTAGCAGTCAGGTAAAATAGTGATCCAATTATACCTCTATACTTCTTCTGTTCAATAGATTTTCCACTTGAATCCTTATCTAATTGAACAGAGGAGCTCATGGGAGTGTTGATTGGCTTGACTTTATCCATTTCATATTTCTTCAAAATATCCTTAGTGTATTTAGATTGATTGAGAAAGGTTCCATCATCAAATTGCCTTATGCTAAACCCAAAAAAGTAGAATAATTCTCCCATCATACTCATCTCAAACTCCTTACTCATTATTTTAGAAAACATATCACATAAATATTTATCAGAAGATACAAAGATTATATCATCAATATAGATCTGGACAATGAGTAAATCATCCCTTATTCTCCTCAGAAAAAGGGTAGTGTCTATGCTTCCCTTAACAAACTCTCTTTCTAACAGAAATGTGCTAAGCCTCTCATACCAAGCTCTAGGTGCCTGTTTCAATCCATATAAGGCCTTTTTTAATTTGTAAATATGATTTGGATATTGGGAACTCTCAAAGCCTGGGGGTTGTTCTACAAAAATATCCTCTTTTATTACCTCATTTAAAAAGGCACTCTTGACATTCATTTGAAACAGCTTGAATCCCTTATAACAGGCAAATGCTAGTAGCACTCTAATGGTTTCCAATCTAGCTACAGGGGCAAAGATCTCCTCAAAATCAATCCCTTCAATCTGATTATACCCCTTAGCCACCAATCTTGCCTTATTCCTAACCACCACTCCCGAATCATTCATCTTATTCTTAAAGACCCACTTGGTTCCCACAATACTTTTATTTCTAGGTCTTTCTACTAACTCCCAAATATCATTCCTTATAAATGGATTCAATTCTTTTTGCATATCTAAGATCCAAAACTCATCCAAAAGGGCTTGATTGATGTTGGTGGGTTCAGTCATTGAGATAAAGGCAGAGTGGTTTACTTCCTTCCTAAGTCCATGCCTAGTCCTAGCACCTTCAGAAGGGTCTCCTAAGATCAGTTCTTTAGGATGACTCGAAGAATATCTTCAATCTCTAGGCAGTGTGGTTTGAGGTTCTACCCTCTCCTCCAGATTTGCATTTCCAACCCCTTGGGTAATCTCCTCTACCTCTTCTTCTTCCTTAACTCTAGTCACCTTAGGATCAGATTCATCAAACACCACATGAGTTGTCTCTTCCACCACCAAAGTCCTCTTATTGAACATCCTAAAGGATTTCCCCACACTAGAATAGCCTAAGAATACTCCTTCATCAGATTTGGGGTCAAACTTTCCTAAGGATGATTTCTCGTTGTTCAGAATGAAAACCTTACAGCCAAAGACATGGAGGTGGGACAGGTTTGGAGTTCTACCCTTAATGATCTCATAAGGTGTCTTGTTCAGATTTAATCTCACATTCACCTTATTTAGCACATAATAGGCAGTGTTTACCGCTTCAGCCCAAAAGTATTTTGGAAGTGAATACTCAGTAAGCATGGCTCTAGCGGCTTGCACTAAGGTCCTGTTCTTCCTTTCAGCTACCCCATTCTGCTGAGGGGTCCTAGGAGCTAAAAAATTATGCCTAATCCCTTGTTCCTCATAAAAACTTCCAAACTTCACATTTTCAAACTTTCCACCATGATCACTATGAATAGTCAGGATCTCACAACCTAACTTCCTCTGAATCCAAGTGGAGAAGGACTTAAACTCATCAAATGACTCAGATTTGTGTGACAGAAATTTAATCTAAGTGAACCTCGAGTAGTCATCTACAATCACAAATCCATAGACTTTCCCCCCTAAGCTGGCAGTGCTAATGGGTCCAAAGAGTTTCATGTGAAGAACTTCTAAAGGTCTAGAGGTGCTAATATCCTTAACAGAGTAAAAGGAGGACTGGACTTGCTTCCCTAACTGACAGACATCACACATGTGGTCCTTAGTGAACTTAAGCTTGAGCACACCTCTAACTAAGTCCTTTTAGGTGACTCTCCTAAGGGTTTTCATACTGACATGACACAATCTCCTATACCACAACCAAGACTCATCAGCAGCAGTTTTTAAGCAAATTGAATTTTTAGCTTTAATGCAACTTACATCCAGCTTGTAGACGTTATTGATCCTTTGTTCTTATAAAATAACTTTATCATTTAAGCTTAAAATGCAGCAAGTGGGCAGGAATTTGATGCTGTATCCTTTGTCACAAAGTTGACTGATGCTCAGCAAGTTGTGTTTTAGTCCATCTACAAGCAAAACATTATCAATCATAAAACTCTTTGAATCACTAATTATACCTGTGCCTACCACCTTCCTGGTGGTGTTATCTTCAAGTGTAACCTTGCCTCCAGCCCTGACCTCCAGCGAAATGAACTGATTTGCATCTCACGAGGTCTTGTGTGAGAGCACACCTACAAAATCATCAAATGTCAGTTTTAGGAACCCAAACATGTTTGGGTTCCTTCTTATAAAAAGAAGAATGCAATGCATGTGTGCTATGCTATGAAACAGGCAGTTTGGGCCTCCACACCCAATGTGTAATGTGGTGAACAGTACAGGTGTGAGAGATGTGTCCTAACATGCCACATGAATAACATCTAACACCAGGAAAAGGATTAACTAAACATCGTGAGTGATAGTGCCCCTTCCTAGATATGTATGAAACATGCTTTGATGAATTTGCAACAGATTTTTCAAAAAGTGGCGGTGCATAAAACTCTTCAAAAGTAGGTGGTTTTTTATTCTTCTTAAAGGCAGCAATTTTTACTCTTAAAAATTTATTTTTCTTGTTAAGACTAGCAATTTCAAAAGTCCTTGTACTTTCATTACTTTCTAGGTCACATGACATATCATTCAATTTCTTAAAAGCAGCTTCTAATTCAACATGCGATGTTTTTAATGCATCATGCTCAACAATTAAATCAGAATGCTTTTTATTCAGTTCATCAAATTCATTAAGTAAAGACATGTGATTGCTATCAACAGTGGAATGATCCTTAATCAAAACATCATGCTCTTTTTATAAAGTGAAATAATCCAGTTTCAAGCTAGCATGGGTTTTCTTAAGCTTCCTATATGATACATGAATTTTTTCAGATACTTCAAGTAATTGATTGTAAGTAAGCTCACATACCTCTTCCTGGTCCGACTGACCAGGGTGATCATCAGCCATCAGACACAAATTTGTTTCCTCCTCTCCAGCTTCAGTCTCAGAGGAGTCGGATGCAGAGTCTGCCTAGAATGCCTTCTGAATCCACTTCTTGTCCTTTTTGAACTTGTGTTTCTCCTCACCCTTCTCCTTGCTTGGATGAGCTTTAAGTGTAGGACAATCAGCCTTAATGTGTCCAAGCTTCCTGAATTCAAAACAGACAGTATCAGATGAACCCTTAAAATTTTTGTTGGACTTACCCTTGTTTCACTTCTGAAAGTTCTTGTGTTTCTTCCTTAGAAAGCTTTTGAATTGCCTTGTGATCAAGGCCATGTCATCGCTATCAAACCCGAAAGAGCAAGAATCACTATCGTTGGCCTTCAGTGCCACTGTTTTCTCCTTTTTCCTCTCACCTGCATCAAGCTGTCTTTGGTTCACCCCTTGCTCGTAAGCAATGAGTGATCCAAGTAAGCTATCAATAGAGTAAGTATTCAAATCGTTAGATTAAGTGATTGCAGTTATCTTAGCATCATATGAAGAAGGCAAACATCTAAGTATTTTGTTCACTCTTTCGTAGTTTGTAAGTTATCTACCTAAGGCATGCAAAGAAGTGACGATTTGAGTGAATCTAGTATATATTTCAAAAAGTAGTTTCAGTAGGTTTCATGCGAAATAGTTCATAGTCATGAAGCAAAATATTTAACCTAGACTGTTTGATCTTAGTTGTACCTTCATACGTGATGCACAATCTATCCCAGATTTCCTTACCAGTTGTACACGTAGAGACACGCATATAATCTTCAGATTTTAAAGCAGAGAAAAAACAGTTCAAGCATTTGGCATTCAATTGTGCTAAATCACGATCATCAAAAGTCCAGTCAGCAAAGGGTAGTTCAGTTTTCACATTATTAACCAATCTAAAAGGTGATTCGTATCCATCCTTAACTAGCATTCACATGCGGTAATCAATTGATTGAAGAATAGTGGACATGTGAGTTTTCCAAAAGTCAAAAGAAATATTATCAAACAATGGCAGTCGTGTAATTGAATAACCTTCAGTAGTATTACAATTACCAAAGTTAGCCATGGATCAAATTCAAAAGTTTTTAAACTTAAATTTTTGAATCCCGCTCTGATACCACTTGAAAGTTGGATAGTTATATTAAGCCCTGATGAACTAGTCCCGAGGCTAACCAAGAGGGGGGTGAATTGGTTATTTAAAAATTCAAGAGCAACAATGAAAATCTTTTCTTTACTATGCAACAGAAATAAGTAAATACTCAAACGAAAAGATTATACACAACATTCACCCAAGCAGATAATCACATAAAAACTTAAGTGCAGAAAGTAATTAGAAAGAACACACCAGATTTTTATAGTGGTTCGATCAACTTGACCTACGTCCACTCCCTAGAGCCTCCCCTTCGGGTATTGCACTAAACCAAAGTGTCTCTCCTTTTGCTCCCACAACAAGGCGGAGAAGCTTGCACAAAAACCTCCTTTCCACCGACACGGTGAGGCAGAGAACCTAACCTTCTTTTGCTTCCTCCTGAAGCAGGCAGAGAACTTTGGATCTTCTTGCTGACGATCCTCTCCCAAAGAACACCAACACGATGAAAGACGATGAGCGGAGAAGACGACTCTGATCCTTGCTTGGAGCAACCTTCGTGAACCCTCACGAACTCCCCCTCATAAGATCCTCTCTCTCTCTCTTGTCCCAAACTCTCTCTCTCTCTAGGGTTTCTCTGGAAAGGAAAGTGGCAAAAGATTTTTCTTGTTGGAAGAAAAATATCTTTTATAGGAGGGCTTAAAATTTGCCCTAAATCTCAACTGGTCGGCCAAGATCGTCCAGGAAGATCTATATATCGTCCTTTATGATCAGTTCAAAATTAGCTATTTTAGCCTGGATGATCTGGCTCTTCTGGACGATCAGTGAAAAAAGTTGTTCTGATCGTCCCGTACGATTCTGTGATCGTCCAGGACGATTAGTGTAAATTCAGAAATATCGTTCAGAAGACTGTTCGGGTCATCCAGAGCAAATTATGCTGGACGACCAAAAAATGACTTGATCGTCCAGGACGATACGCGTATCGTCCTGTATGATTAGTTCAAAAAGTGCCAAAATCATCCTGAGCACAGTTCGGGTCGTACAGTAGAAACACACTATACGAACATGATCGTCTAGGACGATCCTGCGATCGTCCAGGATGATATGATCGTATCAATCAAATATTAATTGCTTTCCTTAATTACTAGATTACTTTAGGCATGATTATATTGTACAATCCAGGATGATACACGTATCATTCGGGACGATCAGACTAAATATCTTAAAATAAAAACTTGCCTAACTTGATCTGGCAGTTGAGAATTTTTGATTTGAGCATATCGTCCGGTATGATGCAACGATCATCCAGGACGATCTACTTAATCAGACACACTTAATTAGGTCGCCCTAATTAGGGTTTTTATTTTTATATGATCGTCCAGGATGATGTGACTATCGTCCAGGATGATCTGAACAAAAACTTGAACAGAAACTCTAATTCACTCAAGCTCTCCCCCTGAGTGTGTGTGTGTGTAAGGTAACTTAGCTAGGGGATCAATTACATTACAATTAACTCAAGAAAAAGAAAATAGTACACTTAGACACATTTGGACCCAATCTTGAGTTGGCTTAAGTTGCTCGTGATCTTTTGTGCCTAAAACGGGTTAGCCAAGCAAAATACAATAGAAACATATTTGTCATCATCAAAACCAGATTTGCAACAGGGTGTTTAATAAGAGGACTTTGTGATGGAGGAGACAACTCATGTGGTATTTGATGAATCTGATCCTAAGGGGACTAGAATTGAGGAAGAAGAAGATATAGGAGAGATTACCCAAGGAGTTAAAAATATAAATCTGGAGGAAAGGGTAGATCCTAAAAACACCTTGCCTAGAGATTGGAGATATGCTTCGAGTCATCCTAAAGAATTGATCTTAGGAGACCCTTTTGAAGGTGTTAGAACTAAGCATGGACTTAGGAAGAAAGTAAATCATTATGCCTTTATCTCAATGACTGAACCCACCAACATCAATCAAGCCCTTTCTGATGAGTTTTGGATCTTAGCTATGCAAGAGGAATTGAATCAATTTGTAAGGAATGATGTTTGGGAGTTAGTAGAAAGACCTAGAAATCAAAGTGTAGGGGAACCAAGTGGGTCTTTAAGAATAAGATGAATGATTCTAGTGTAGTGGTTAGGAATAAGGCAAGATTCATGGCTAAGGGGTACAATTAAATTGAAGGGATTGATTTTGAGGAGACCTTTTCCCCTGTAGCTAGATTGGAAGCCATTAGAGTGCTACTAGCCTTTGTGTGTTATAAGGGATTTAAGCTGTTTCAAATGGATATCAAGAGTGCCTTTTTAAATGGGGTAATAAAAGAGGATGTTTTTGTAGAGCAACCCCAAGGTTTTTAGAGTTCCCAATATCCAAATCATGTTTATAAATTAAAAAAGGCCTTATATGGATTGAAACAGGCACCTAGAGCTTGGTATGAGAGGCTTAGCATATTCTACTAGAAAGAGAGTTTGTTAAGGGGAGCGTATACACCACTCTTTTTCTTAGGAAAGTAGGAGATGATCTACTCATTATCGAAATTTATGTTGATGATATATTTTTTGGATCTCTTGATAAAAATTTATGTGATGATTTTTCTAAGACAATGAGTAAGGAGTTTGAGATGAGTCTGATGGGAGAATTGTCCTATTTTCTGGGGTTTAGCATTAGGTAAATGGATGATGAAACCTTTCTGAATCAATCAAAATATACTAAGGATATCTTGAAGAAATATGAAATGGACAAAGCCAAGCCAATCAATACTCCCATGAGTTCCACTGTTCAGTTAGATAAGGATTCAAATAGAAAATCTATTGATCAGAGAAGTTTAGGGGAATAATTGGATCACTGCTTTACCTGACTGCTAGCCGACCTGATATTATATTTAGTGTTTGTCTTTGTGCTAGGTTTCAAGATGATCCTAAAGAGTCCCACTTGACTGCTGTTAAGAGAATTCTTAGATATCTTTTAGGGACCCCAAACCTAGGAATCTGGTATCCTAGGCACAACACTTCTTTTGAGATTATTGGATATTTTGATTCTGACTTTGCAGGGTATAGAGTGGATAGCAAGAGTACTTCAGGAACTTTCCAATTCATAGGACAGTCTTTAGTCTCCTGGTCTAGTAGAAAATAGAACTCAGTTGCACTTTCTACTGCTGAAGCTGAGTACATTGCCTTAGGAAGTTGTGCGGCCCAAGTTCTTTGGTTGAAACAACAAGTTTTGGATTTAGGATTACCTGTTGGCATAATTTCAGTTCTATGTGATAACACCAGTGCCATCTGTATTTCTAAGAATCCAATCCAATATTCTAGAACCAAACACATTGATTTAAAGCATCATTTCATTAGGGACCATATTATAAAAGGGGACATTGAGCTACATCATATACCAACTAAAAATCAACTGGTTGACATCTTTACTAAACCACTAGCATTTGACTTATTTAGTATTTTGAGGACTAGATTGGGTGTGATTGACATAAATGCATGATTCTAATGACTGATGATTTCTGAGTTTTTTTCTAACTTTCTTTTATTTCTGTTAATCTTTCGATTTGATTATTTGTTTCTTGTTTTATTTTCATTCACTGTTGATTTCCTTTTATTGTTAGGTGTTTTTTTAATATTTATTTTGATGTGATTTCCTACTTGTTCTTGATTTACTATTTTATTTCTTTTAAAATCAGATCACAGCTCACTACTACTGATAAACTAGATTTCTAACTAAGAGTTTTGCCTTGTTTCATTTGAAAGCTTGTAAGCAGTGATTGACTCCTCTGAATCTATTAAAGGGAAGAAACATTAATAACTGTTTCTCTTCCTCTAACTCCCTTTAATTGTCTATTATTTCTTTTGGATAAAAATCTTCTTCAAAATTAAAAAAATTAGTTTTTGAAATAGAGATTTATTTTATCTTCTATAGTAATCTACCTCATATGAATAGTATTTTCAAAGTTTTGGATCATTGTTATGTTTTCTTAATCTAGTAATTGCACTTATCATATAATGTATGATTTTTATTCTCTGAATTACTCCTTATTATAGAGAATGCGTTTTGTCCTCTCTTATGTCTGGAAGGTAATTTCACAACTGAGTTTATTTAACGATTATGAAAGGAAGCAAGCTTACAAAAGATGCACAGTGTGCCAAATAAATTAAAAAAGAGGCACAAAATGAGCCTAAAGCTGAAAAGATGCGAAATGTTACCAAATTGAAAAATACACAAAGTGTATCAAAAATCAAAAGATGCACAGTGCACCAAATAAATTGAAAAAGATGCATAAAATGAGCCCATACCAAGCTTTCTTCCCTTTCAGATCTTTAAATGTCTTAGAAAAATACATGCGCCACTTAATATTTTCAAAAGCTTGAGATTAAAAATCATGATTTCTGATTCATTACTTCGTAATACTATTTTATCAGATATTTTTCTAGAATGAGGCTTAAAATGATCTCTTTTCGAATCTATTTTTTTTTCTTTTGAATTCGATTTTTGTTTGAAAAGAATCTAAACCTGTAAGGTATCCAAGGTAGGAGTTACGAAAGTCGATTTTCTAACTTTTTTGGATTTCAGCGTTGTCGATCTTCTTCTTATTAGTTTTTGGATTAAAATCAAGAGAAAATTCTGATTTACTAGAGCTGATCTAAAAAAATCATAGTTTTTACTGTTATTTTTTCCTTATTTCTATTTTTATTTGATGTGATTTTAGATTTTCCTTTTTTATGTGTTTTTTTGGATCCCTAATCTTTCTTCTCCATCCTCATCTGTTTCACTTTTTCTTCACATCGTCCTAGAGGATCCACACATCATCCTGGATGATCCTCTTCGTCTTGGACGATCCATTCAAATCATCCCCCCACTTGATCTGACGGCTGATATGCACCAATTATTGGTGAACGTCTTTGATGATCCACCTTATCGTCCTAGACGATCCACCTTATCGTCCTAGACAATCCACCTTATCGTCCTAGACGATCCACGTGGCAGTAGTTGGACGATTTAAATTTGGCCCTGACTGATTCATTTATTACCTATCGTCCTAGACGATCCACATAATCATACAGGACAATACCTTTTTTTTAAAAGTCATCCAGCTATCTACTTGGGATGATTTTCTGTCTCTTATCATCCTGGATGATATCTGATCGTTCTAGATGATCCGATCACCTTTTTGACCAATCCTCCTGGACGTCATAATTACACCTATCATTCGGTACGATCCTGCGATCGTACGGAATGATCTGGATGATTTCTATTTAAACAGCCATTTTCTTCCAAGTTTTTCACTCCACTCTTCCCTCTCCTTACTTGAATTGTGTTCCTCATGGCTGGTGGAAAAAGATCAAGGCAACACGGTGCCAGTTTCTCTCAGGGAAATACTGATCCCTGCTTTCCTGATGCAGCCGATCAAGCTGCCTTTCAAAGATATTCTGATGCTGGGATCACTATCTCAAAAATGATGAACCCACGGACCCTGACATATCTGGTACTTGATTTATTCACTCACACCTCCCTCACTTTCAGTCTTACTCTGGCCTTTCCGTTCAGCACTGAACTCCTTAGGGTGTTCTTTGCAAATCTGCGCATAACCTCTGATTACTCCACCCTTCAATCTTTCGTTAATCAACGACCAGTGGAATTAACCCGTGAGGACTTTAATAATATCCTTCAATTGTCAAATTCTGGCGATAAGCTTCATCTTGTAGCATCTAATCCTAATTTTAATTAGAGTGTCACCAACCACTTCCATCGTAACATAAATGCCCCATTCCATGTCCAGCTCTGTTCCTCCCTAGTCAAGGATGCTCGGACAGTCCAACATATCCTTCGCTCCTCCGTCAATCCTAAAGTTGGGGATCGCATCCACATCACTGCTCTACTCTTCATCACCACCTACTACATCCTTGCCCATCATGACTTCAATGCGACTGACTTGATTTTTCACTATATTGAATAATTGACTTCTATTCGGGATACGGGCCATAGGAGACGCCCTAATCTAGCCTTAAGACATATCATCCATTATGCCCTTCAAATGAAATACAATTTATAATATCCGGTACCACCCAATGTTCCCCCTTCCTTCTTCTCATATAATGCCTTCCATGTTCTACACAGCACTCGACTTCATCCGGGCCTGCCTCGTATGTGGAGGGAGAAGAGGAAGAAGCTGCTCCGGTACCTGCACCTGCTCCTCTCCTGATAGAGTCCCCTTTGGATCATCTGGTGCACCGTTTTGATCAGTGAGAGACTCATTTTAATTCCTACGTGACTCAAAAACAGGAGCAGTATGACTAGGACATGGCCTAGTTTAGTGAGCAGTTCACCACCATTCACAGTTACTTTCATCCACCACGGCCTCCTCCATTTGATCAGGATCCGCCTCTTTTTTAGTTTATTTATTTTACCTTATTTGTGATTTTTTAGTCTGTTATTATTTTTTTATATTTTATGTTCCTCCTTTTTTGTGATGTTAAAAGGGGGAGTTGTCTTTTGTGTTGTAGTAGTTTCGTTTGATGTTATCACTGATTATCAATGATTAAGAAAATTTATCTTCTCTCGCCTGTGCATTAATTACAAAAATTTGGTTGATTTAAAACTACTTAACAAATATTTGGCATCATCAAAAAGGGGGAGATTGTTGCAAATCTCGTTTTAAGGGGTATGATTTTGATGATAATAAATATTTCTGCTTCTGGTTACCTGTTTAATCTTTCAGGTCCACAGAATCAATTGCAAGTTCAAGCCAGTCCAAGATCGAGTCAGTTTATTTTGTAATTCAGGTCCAATGTACTATTTTTATCTTTATTGAGTCAAATATAATGTAATTGATCCCTTAGCTAAGTAACCTTGCACACACACTCAGGGAGAAAGTTTTAGTGAATTAGTGTTTCTTTTTATTTTTTGTTCTGATCATCCTGGACGATATTCACATCGTCCTGGATAATCCAATGAAAATAAAAACCCTAATTAGGGTGAACAAGTTAAGTTTGTCTGATTAAGCAGATCATCCTGGATGATCTATCGATCGTACATGACGATAGGCTCAAATCTAAAATTCTCAGTAGCCAGATCAAGTTAGGCAAGATTTTATTTTTAGAGATTTGGTATGATCATCCCGGATGATACGTGTATCATCTTGGATAATCCTTGACAATCATACCTAAATTAGTTTGGTAATTAAGGTAAACAATTAATACCTGATTGATACGATCATATCGTCCCGAACGATCACAATATCGTACGGGACGATACATACAAAATCCTAACCGTCTAGAGCATTTCACCTGGCCGAACAGAAATATCCTATGTACGATATTCCTATTTTTGAGCTAATCATACGGGACGATATAGATATCATCCCGAAAGATTAAGTCATTTTAAATCGTACAGCACATTTTGTACAGTCCGATCAGCTCGATGCTTAGGACAATCTTGGCTGTTTTGAACTAATCCTACATGATGATAGAAATATCATCCTAGATGATTAAGTCATTTTGAGATCGTCCAGCCTAAGTTGTCCTGGATGAATAGAACTATTCCCTAGATGAAATTCCTAATTTACACTAATTGTCCCTAACGATCGCAGAATCTTACGGGATGATCTAAACAAACTTTTCTTCTGATCGTCCAGAGAAACCAGATCGTCCAGGCTAAAATATGAGATTTTGTACTAATCGTACAGGACGATCCGTCGATTGTCCTGGACGATCTTTGACGACCAGTTGAGATTTAGGGTAATTTTTGAGCCCTCCTATTTAAGATCTTTTTCTTTCAACAAGAAAAATCATTTGCCACTTTTCTTACCAGAGAAAACCTATAGAGAGAGAGCTTGGGAGAGAGAGAGAGGATCTTGTGAGGGGGAGTTTGTGAGGGATTCACAAAGGTTGCTCCAAGCAAGGATCAGAGTCATCTTTTCTAGTCGTCATCTCTTATCTTGCTGGTTGTTCTTGGTGGGATCGTTCACAAGAAGATCCGGGTTCTCTGCCTGCTTCAGGAGGAAGCAAAAGGAGTTCGGGTTCTCTGCCTGCTTCAGGAGGAAGCAAAATGAGTTTAGGTTCTCTGACTCACCGGGTTGGTGGAAAGGAGTTTTTGTATAGGCTTCTCCACCTTGCTGTGAGAGCATAAGGAGAGTCACTTTGTGTCAGTGCAATACCTGGAGGGGAGGCTCTGGGGAGTGGACTTAGGTCAAGTTGATCGAACCACTATAAAATCTGGTGTGTTCTTTTCAATTACTTTCTGCACTTATTTTCTGTTGGTGATTGTGTGATTGTTCTTATTATTATGTTATCGTTAAACATGTGCACAACATCGGATGACTGTAAAAGTTTTAAAACATTCAAAAAGATTTTCGTAATAATTGTTTTGCTCTCAAATTTTTAAAACTACCAATTCACCCCCCTCTTGGTTAGCCTCGGGACTAGTTCATAAGGGCTTAATATCCCTATCGAACTTTCAACTAATGGTTTCAAAATTGAATAATTAAGTTTAAGGAAAGGGAGTGTGTAGATTAAATTATGACAATTATTGTAAACTCTAATATGGAATTAATGAACTTATAACAATACTTACATTAATTCAATATAGGGTTTCTTGAAGGATGAAGGCAATTAGATATTCAAAATTATTAATATAGCACTCAAATATGTTTGGAAAATTAAAATAATGAAAAATAAGCAAATCAAAAGAAAGGAAGGAAAAGAAAAATAAATACTTTATAAATAAAAAATTGGTATATGATGTTGCTACATTCCTAAAGAGCTCTAATACTTAAATCAAATAGGAGAGTGTAAGTAAACTAATACATTTGAAGGTTCCCACATGAATTTCTAATTTAACTAAAGGAAAAAATAATTTCTAAATGAAATATTATTGAACTCTAAAATCAGTAGTCAACAATGCACTTACACTTGTAGTTTTTCTTTTGAAACAATGCAAATAGAAAATTTTATTACTAACTACTTGATAGGTGCCCTATCACATTCTTCCTTCAACAAAGAAATAAAGAAGAAAGGAGAATTATTTTGAAAAAAATCCCAAAAAAATTACCATTTAAGGCATAGGTTGCACAAAGTCTACAACCTTATTTTCCTCTCTAGAAATACAATTAAAAATGATACGCTTAAAATCATATAAAAAGATAAGTCTAAAGAGGTAGAATTTGCATCTTTCCAAAATTGAGAAGTCCAAGATCTTTGAAAATACTTAATAACATTGATGTTATCTCCTTCAATCCTAATGCCTTCAGATTCAATCATCCATTCTTCAAGAATATCCTTTAAAGAAAGGATAAAAATGCTTTCAAGTTGAGCTATATCCTAATGATATAATTGCTTTCCAAAAGCTGATATAAATCTTCCTTTATCATCTCTTATTACACCACCAATTCCTGCACAATTGGAACTAAGAAAAGAAGCATCTACATTTACTTTAATCCATTTCGAAGGTGGAGGATGCCAAAATTTACAATTCAGTTCTGAGAACTGGTTAGCACCCCAGTTATTCAAAATAGGATTTAGAAAAGGCTTAATAGAAACTGATAGAACTTTGGTTGAAATAAATGTAGAGGATGAAGAAGGTTTTCCATGCTTGATACAATTCCTATCTTTCCAACAATAGAAAATAGAAGAGCAGAAAATTCTAACCAGAACTGGATTTTTTTTAGACAAAGAGTAAAGCTGCTGCCACATATCCAGAACAAAACTAAAAGATGGAATTTGAATTATACACTTATTAAGAACAATAAACACTTCAATAATTTTTTTGCATGAAATCACAATATAAAGAATATTTTTCTTTAGAAGACAGCCTCTCAGACAAAGGTTTGAATTTAGTAAATTCCTATGATTAAACCAATTGTTGGTAGGAAGTGCATCTTTTCAAGTCTCCACCAGAATCAATGAATTTTGGGTTGAAATTTTACTTTCTTCAGCCAATTGATGTTGTTAGTTTAAGGACTTTTGAGTTTTTCTCCAAATACTAAAACTGTTATTGTCTTGCCTGAATGCTGATGAATTAGCTCCATTCTATCTTCAAAATGATTTGGAAAGAATTGAATTTGTTTTGTAATCTTTATCAACTCTTCACCGAAGGAATCATGTAGAAAACTAGAATTAAAAATTCTGTTATCAGAAAATAAGTTGTCAATAGTCCGTTCCTCAAGATTGCTACTATTGACAAATGTTGGCCATTTACAAATAGGTTTATCACTAATCCATATATCATTTAAAAAATTGATGCTTCTCCAATTTCCAATCTTTGATTTCAAAATAGGCTTTAAATGCTTTGCACCATCTAAAATTATTTTCCATGTTGTAGAATTTCCTTTTTGAAAGGAACACCAAATGTTGCTCCCATATTTAGCAATAAGGGTTGTTTTTAGTAATGTTTCAGGATTTTGAATAAAGTTCCAAGCCAACTTTGATCTTAATCATCCCTCCCATAAAGAAGCCAAGTGAAACCTGAGACCACCATTTGCACTTGGAAGACATAGCTCATTCCAATTAATATAATGCATTCCTGGTTTACCATTACCCTTTTGCCATAAGAAGTTTCTGCAATGTTTATCCAAGTCTTCAAGAATTCCTTTTGGAACTAAAGAATGAGTAATGAAATAAGTAGGGAGAGAAATCAGAGATGAGTTAATTAGAGTAACCCTTCCAGTAAAGACAAAAATCTGCTTCCCCAAGAATTTAGCTTATCCATTGAATGCTTAATAAGCTTTTAAAAATCTATAGCAGATTTTCTTCTCATAACAAAATGAAATCCAAGATAACTTAACTCTTGAACAAGCCTAAACCCACATTTTTTTGAGATATATCTCTTTTTCCTTCTATTCATCTTCTTGGAGCAAAGAATCAATGATTTGCTTAGGTTAACTTTTTAGCTAGTCCACATATAATAATTCAATAAAATGCATGAAATACAATCCAAAGAATGAGAGTTTGCTTCAACAAATATTAATACATCATCAGCATAAAGTAAATGCAAAATTCTTTTTGCATTGGAGGAGATTTAATACCAAGATTTAATTTGTTTTGCTAAAAAGCTTTGGAAAGAAGTTCTGAGCAAAGAATAAATAAAAAAGGAGACAGTGGCAACCTTGTAAAATCCACATTCAGCCAAAATCTAATTGAAAAGCTGACCATTTATTAAAATAGAAAATCTTTGGAAATAGATACATTGCATAACCCAATTTATGAATTTGATTGGAAAATTCTTAGTAAGCATAACTTGATTTAATGTTTGCCAAGACATGCTATCATATGCTTGCTCCATGTTAACCATTAAAGCAATAAAACCTCTCTTTTATGTAGAGAATCCAAATTTATGGAAATTTTTTTGTGTTAAAAGATATTGGTTAGAAATTGATATATTTGGGACATATGCAACTTGTGTTGGCCCTATTTTCACCTCAGACCCAAGCCCGGGTCAACCAGGTTGACCCAATTAGCATGAATGGGTCTATTCAAGTCCAAATTAAATCCAAACTCAATCCTTGGACTCAACCCCCATCTTTTCGACTTGATTGACTAGGTTGACTAAGTCAACCCTTAACTTGGTCAACCCAAGCCTCTAATGGGTCAAATTGACTTATTCAAGTCAATTAAGACCTCTTTAATGCATTGGAACCTTTCATATTGTTCTCTAGACTCAAGCCACAACAAAACCTACCTATTTTCCCTCCTTATTCGATTGAGATTGAATCCTGGCCGTGGATCACAAGCCTTAGCCTTTAAATAGGAAAATTAGGGTTAGATGAAGGGACTTTTGACTCTTCCTCCCTCTCCAAGCTACCTCAAGCTATGAAACCTTGGGTGAGAGTTCTCCTAGACTCCCTCCACCTCCTACAAGCAAAATCAACCATTAAACACCCGCCGACGGCGAGATCTACGGTGAACCGAGCCTTAAAACCTCCTAAGGAGATTTCCTGTTGATCTAGAGCTTTTTAGAACACGATTTCTTCAACAAAAGGAGTATGAACAGTCTACAAGTGCAACAAGCTCGAGATCTCCCAAATCCATTGGATATTTTTGATCTCAAACCCTAGCATAGGACACTTAGGGTTAATTAGTTTATCATAAAGCACATTTTAGACCTTGAATTTAATCCCGCATGAATGCTCTTCATGTCTAGTGTTTAGGTTTAAAATTTCAATAAATTCCATCATCCCGTTCGCTAGAACGAGACGAAAAATGCAATATGGTCTCAGTTTTACCCTAGCTTCTGGTGTACTAGATCTCTGCCGTTGATCTTTTGATCAACACCAGAAATCCCGTTGTTCCACGGTTTCGTCCGAAAAGTGAAAATGATCCCGCGGTCAATCAGCCCGTCTGGCTCCATTAGAGCCATTGATTCAAACTGCGGGCGATCTAACGGCTCCGTTGTTTCACTGATGCGGATAAGTTACACGTTATTTTTTGCGCAATCATTGGAAATGATTGCCCGGAACCACAGAGCGAACCCGAAGCCGCCACGTGTCTGACCGCCGCCGCCGCTGATTTCGTTTTAATTAATTATAATTAGTTTTAAATCCTTTTTAATCCAGAAAACTTCAAATAATTATTCAAAATTCATTTTTAATCCTAAAAATTAGTATAATATATCAAATTGTTCGTATTTTAATCCTCTTTATTTTAAAATTAATTTTAATTAAAAATATTAAATATATTTTGAAATATTATCAAAATAGTAATCTTAATTATTTAATTATTATTATTATTATTTATGTTATTTGTATTATATTATCATTATTGTTATTTAAATTGTTCATCATTATTATTTTATTATAATTATCATAATTTTAATGATCATTTTAATTATAATTATTTTGGTTATTATTATTGTATTATATTATTATTATTATTATTATTATTATTATTATATAATAATAATAATAATTATTATTATTATTATTAAACATGATTATTTAAATTACTTAAATTATTTCATTATTTATTATTATTATTATTATTATTATTTTCAAAAAAAATTTATTTTAAAAAATTTTAGAAAACTTATCTTAAATATTTAATTTTATTTAATAATTATCTTTTTCATTTTAAATTATTTTAATTAATTAGTTATTGGATTTTACTTTATTAATAAATTAATTTAAAATTTAAATATATTTTAATAGATTTAAAATTATTATTATATTTTAAATTATTTTAAAAAAAATTTCAAAAAATTTTTTTATATTATTTATTAAATAATAAAGAGTTATTATTAATCAAAGTATTTTCTTATTTATTTATATTTAAATATTTAATTACTTTTAAATTAAATTAAAGTTAAATAATTTTAATTTAAAAATTATTTTTTAAAATTATTTTAAAATTTTAGAAACTTTAATATTTAATTTAATTCCATTTAATAATTATTTTTAAATATTTATTATTTTCTTAAATTATTTTAAAATAACTTTTAATTATTTTAACCTTAATAGTTTATAATAAATTCATTTTAAATCAATTTTTCATGTATAATATCTCAAAATTTTCAAAAAATTATGTGTTTTATTTTAAAATTACTTTTAGATACCAAAATCTAGTTTTCTAATTTATTTATGTATTACTTCTATTATTTAACTATTATTTAAATTATAATATGCTAATTATTTTAAAATTAAAAGTTATTTTTTTAAATTATAAATTATTTTGAAACCTTGCTTTGGGTGACAGGTGGATCTCTCAAAAATACATATTGAAATATTTTTATTCATATTTTTTTTAAACTTACACATTCATATATGCATGCTTAATATATATGTGTATTTAAATCATTTTAAAAAATATATATATTATTTAAATCCTCTAATTTTGAGGGATTCACTCTTTGGAACTTTAAACATAGGCTATATATATGAACAACATTCATGTGGGGAGGATTAGTGAATGATTGAGCTCTAATCATTCACTAATTGCTTCATTAGTTTCGTTTTACTTAGTGTTTTGTAGTCCATGTATGTGTAGGATGCACAAACACTTAGCTTAGGCTCTCCTAGATCTAAGAACTTGGTGTGCTTATGTTTGTATTTCATTTCCCTTATGTTATCCCAAGGGTTAGTTTTAAACACTTGTTCTAAACCTATCTAACATAGTGACACCTTAAGGACAATAACTAAGGACCCGTCTAATGGACTTAGAGAAATTCTAGGAGTTAGGATATACGTCCAAATGACTTGAAACTTGAAACACTTAAACTTAGTGACATCCTAAACCCCCTGAAAATTTCTAGAAATTTTTAGGACCCTTTAAACCCCTTAATTAACAAACCCTAATTTGCCCCTTTAATTAGGACTCGGTACCTTCAGAAAATTCTAATAAATTCAAATTAAATTAGAAAATTATCCATAATATATCAAACTCTTCAGAATTTAGTTCTTAACCCAAAAAATTAAAACCCCTTTAATTGGACTTCAATTTGAACCTTAATTTAATATTGATTAAAAATCACTTTTTTAATTAAATTAAATAATTAAAAATTATTAAAAATTCTAAAATTTCCCTGAACACCTAGTAACATTTCCTTAGGTCATTCCTGACCTTTGGGGGTGATTCCAAAAGGTTTGGAGCTGATTCAGATCAAAACCCCTAAAATAGCCCTTAATTAAATAATTTTGATAATTCATTAAATACCCCAAACTTTGAAAATTCATAACAAATTCTAGAAAATTTTAAATTGGGCAAACTAAAAGGCATTCAATTCATATTAAAATCTAGTATTTATTAAAAATATTAGGATTCTAGAAATCACCTTAAATAAAAAAGTTAATAATTCGGTCAAGCTTAAGTCAAAAATCATGTCAAAACTTTGGAAATTCATGAGGTAATGTAGAAAAATCCAAATTGAGCATGTTTATAGTTTAACTGATCGGGTTAAGATCAATTATTTCACAAAAATGTTAACTATTCACAAATCACTCTTAATTGAAAAGTCACCTTTTGGACCCCCTTAACTTAACGTATAGGAGGATCCCGGACCTTCTAAAACTCGCTAATACAACTTAAACTTTAAAGATTGCTATCATAAGTATTAAAAATAGATCCACAAACTAAATTAACTAAAAGTGGACCTCAATCCATTAATACTTAAACTTCAAGCAAATCCCCCTTTTCAAACCTTCAACAAATGTTAACACAAAATAACTTGAACTAAGCACCCAATATAGGACCTACCCAAAGCTACACAGCCTTTTACACACACTTAGATGATTTGCTAGGGCACTAATTCTAGCATTAGGCTAGGCCGATGTTTATTTTCCTGCTATGTGTCGAGTTTTTTATGTTTTCATTGCATGATGTGATTGAAACTTTATTGATATGTTTATTTACTTTTATTGCACTCTATGGATTGATATGACGGGTGATAGGTTACCCATAGGCTAGGTTCAATTTTTAATACTAATTATTTCTTCTGTAGGTGGCCATGCTCATGTAATACTGATAAAAAAGGGGGGCTAAAATAATAAATAATTATATAAATACTTGCTACAAGTGCTTCAACCGCTTAGTCCCCCAGAATAAAAGAGGGCTAAAATAAATTATAAATATAACTGCTATAGGTGCACCAAATGCTTATCCCTCAAATGATTAAAGAGTATGGCCAAGTGTGGCTGGCATGAGTATTTTATTTCTATATATTTATAACTACTTGGGATGTGCTATCTTATTTAACTGCTTAGGATGACCTTACAGGAGAGTCTAGAATTTTCTATTTCATATTATTATAATTATTTTATAATATTATTAAGAGTTGTGAAAGTTCACATTTGAGTGGGGATACACGGATCCAAAGGTTAAATTCAAAAGAGAAAAGGACACCCATTATGAGGATAGTCCTTTTCTTTTTGAAAGTTTAAATTTGGATCATTCTACTACCCCTGGTGGAAAGAATAACCTCCCCTTTGGGGGAGCGTTTTCTTCTCCACACTAGGGTATCCAGCTATAACAAACCCAAGGACCTCAAAGAAGAGAAGATCAAGGAGCCCGAGGAAGAGAAGGCCGGTAAGTTGAAGACAAAGAATATCTCACTCAAAGTCTTTTGCGTCTTTTTTAGGATTACAATTCAGGTTGTTGTTAATGGTGCCCGACTACTTTATTTTTCTGCAGGCCCTAGTTTGTAATAAAGGGTAGTTAGCCTATGGACATTTACTTAATTAATTTTATTATTTAATGTGTTGAATTTGATATTGATTGTGATTAGGATTTACATGTTCTTCTTAGTTTCTTAGCGATTGCATGCCGCCATTTTGTTTTAGCCTAGATTAGATCGGAGGCTCGTGAGGACACATAAAAATTCTTCTACTTAAATTAAAATAAAATTGCTTAAGGTCACATAGAAACTCTAATGCTCTTAAGAAGTAAGCCCGAGACCACCGGGAGTTTACATAGCATTTTTGATGCATTATTCTTTTCATTTATTAGGCCGCTCCCTGCCTGCGGGTTTTGACAGACCACCTGGCCTATGAGGGTGCAGATCTGTCAAGGGGAGTCTATGTACTATAGGATAAAACCTTTTTTAAAGCCTTTTTAAAACTGCTTCATATTCATTTTAAGCATTTAATCGAGTCAATCAGTATGCATTACATTAGAAACTAATTTAAAAGAGTCTAAAACTTTAATTGCATCTACTTTAGCATTTTTATCCTACATATGTACGAGGCCACTTAGGAACCTCTCTAGATGTCGGGCTCAAATTTAAAAAACTACAACATACCCGCCCATCTTTCATAAATGACTAGAATCATTATTTTGAATCGACTAGATGGTTAGCTGACTCCCCAATCCAAGCTAGGGTAAGTCCAAGTTTTATAATGTATTAGCTAGGACACGGGAGTTAGTGTTATGCGTAGAACACTAAACCCACTGGATCTAGGATTTAAGGCTACTACTATTAGTGTCTCATAGTATGCCTAATCAGTGGTTAAGTCCTCTTTCCTTCATAGGCTATAAATCATGCCTATCCACATCATACGGATGACGCCACCTCCATCCTTCTCTCTTGCATGCTTTGAGTGCATTATTTATTTCTTTTCTTTAATTTATTCTCACTACCTTAGTCCCTTCAGATGTGATGTGAGCCGTGTGTGTTGACTAAGGCAAGTCAAACCTTTCTTTCCCCTTTGAGTAGGAATTCCCTAGTCACCTCTCTATGTACCAATCCCATTTGAAAGTATAATGTAGGACCCTTAATCAAGAGTTTTCTCAGGCTTCAGCTTGAGATATAAATAACCATGGGGGCTTGCACCCGTGGGAAACTAAATCTCCCAATCAAATAAATCCCACTCAAGTTGATGTATCAGCTGGGGGAAACTCGTTGTTTCGATCAGGTCATGTATACTTTTACCCATCGGGATGCATTGGTGAGAGCTGTTATCCTCAATGGTTAATCATATGCAGGATCTAATCTGCCCTCCCATTGGCCCGCTTGAGAAGAGCGCAGAGGCATACGATCATTTTATCCTATGGGATAATGTGGTCATACCCTCTGCATTCTGTTCCCCTGCTAAGTGGTGTTCCTTTCGGAGGTCCACAGGTTTCTAGCGACCATAGTGGAACAAGTTTCTCTCTCTATCTTTTGGTTTTATATTATCCTTTCTTGTGTGTACTTTGGGATTGGTACTCCTTAGATTAGGTCTGTCCCACTCTTAGTTAGGATCATTCATTCTTCTTAACTTGGGTTCTCCCTAGCTTACTTCCTCTCCTTCCGGCCTACTAGGCCATTCCGTCCCTTATCTATCTCCCTCTTATCTTGTAATGCTATCTTTTATTAATTATTTCAGATTTCCTTTATTCTTCTTAGCAGATAGTGCCATAGCCCCCTTCCTTCCTTTCGTTACGTTCAGCTTCAGTTCGGACGTGTGGGTGACGCTTCCTGAGTCCCTACTAGCTAGTCCTCCTACTAGAGGAATCACTTTTGGTTCCTTCACTGACTTGACCTTCGTCACTCTTGGTGGGCTGACCCTTGTTGAGGCTGCTACCTTCTCTCCTCTCCAGAGGAGAGGTCGCTCAGTATTGCATCCTTTCGGATGTCCAGTCGCTTGGCAGACAGCATGGGCACCTACTTATCCCACTCCTGTTAGAGTGTAGCCAGTGCAGCCTATGGTTAGGCAACCAATGCCTAGACCACTCCCCGTTGAGCCTACCCATCCAGCGGTCAGGTGACTAGTGCCTACCGCACCAGTTATTGACGTTGCCCCAGCCCCTCAGCATCGGTAGGTAGTAGTTAATTATTGCTCTTGTTGTTCCGACAAAGGCAGCTCATGTTTGGGTTCCCCTCCTTCTTCCTCTAGGAAGAGGGGTGCCTAGACTAAGGCTCCTCTGCCTTCCTTCTATCGCTTTTCTATTTTTACTCGGTTGTCTCACCTAGAGACTGTCAAGCAGATCCTGGCGCTTCTTGTAGTCCCTGTTCCACCTGTCCCTTAAATAGTGAATTTAGATGTAGCTTTATCCTCCACCTCCAGCCTTGGGAGAAGGGCCAAGAGGAATAGAAATAGAAAACTCCAGTTAGCTGCATTCGAGGCAGATAGACAGCGGATGGCAGAGGCAGTGGCTCACCAGGAACTTGTTCAGAGGAGAGTGGTCCCCGTGCAGCGGGAACAATGACCAGTGTCAGTTCCACCCACACCAGAGGTTGTAGTAGCACCTGAGATAGATTTAGTCCAGGGAGGGAACTTCTCTCCTCTGGCATATAGTGGTGATGAGGAGGACATCGCTCGCATTGCGGTGGCCTCTCCTGTTACTATTATTTTACCACACACTAGGGTCCCCAGGAATGATGCTGCTCGAGCCCTCTCTTAAAGGGTTCGAAGTATTATCCGCTTAGTACAGGGTCGACGGCCTGTCAGTCGGGAGAGGTTACTCCATCAAATTTTTTTGGCATTCGTTCAGTTGCAGAGGCAGACTTTGAGGTAGAGATATAAGTGGCAGATAGGATAGCCACCCAGGCAACATGTCAGTTCAGTTCTGTTGGTTAGACCGCAGATAGTTGCTCCCACCACTAGATGATGCCCACGTAATCAAGGATGGAGATAGTAGTTGGAGCCTCCCAGACCCCAGCTCAGTTCAGTTGTGGTTGCCCATTAGAAGTCAGTTACCCATACTAGATCCCGTCACAGCAGATGGGTGTGAAGATGACGACAAGCAGAGTCTCCCGTCGAGAAAGTGCCATCAGTTGAGGCAGTATAGTCAGTTGAGACAATTGGATAGTTAGAGACAGTTGCTCCTTCCAGGACATAGGCAGTCCTGATGATTTATGATATAGTGGCAGATATGGATGACGTTGTTTCCCCCAACGGTTCACCAGTCCGAGTAGAGGCAGTTTTAGTTCCTAATCCCCATAGGATCTCTTCTTCTATGGGCCCATATATAGAAGCCTTTTGTCAAACCCTCTCCGAGGAGGACTTACTCGAGGAGTCAGATGGAGATGTGCCAGTGCACAGAGTATGTGTGATCACTAGATGAGGTCACTTAGATGAGCAGAGATAGATAGATGATGATGATGAGCAGGGAGAGGCTGAAGTAGGTGGATCTCCCTGATCAGTTGAGACTGATGCCATGATTCTACAGTTATAGTCTCAGATGGCAGAGATGGCCAGAGCTATGGTGGTGATGACCACTCAGTTGATAGCCTCGGGGGCAATGCCCTAGATAATGGGCGTAGGTACTCCCACTACATCCTGGGATGAGCCAGTAACCCCGCCAGTAGCACTAGATCCTGAAGGAGTGGATAGGGTCCATAGAGTAGTTCCAGTGGCACCTACAGCGGCTACCTTCACTACCCCAGTTCAGAGTCAGTCAGCTTAGTTATCAGTAGGACAGATTCAGGATCTGATAGCCTAGAAGGTCGAGCAGGCCATTTTCTCCAAGAAGTTTGGAGAGGTAGTTAGTAGGGGACGTCCTTACCTAGTAGAGTACGAGTACGAGCCCTACCCCCTAGTTTTGTCCCTCCTGAGTTCAGAGTCTCTGATGGGTTTGGGAACCCAAGACAGCATGTGGCTCAGTATTCGACCATATGTTATAACATAGGAGGGAACGATGCTCTGATGTTGAGACTTTTTATCAATAATTTAGTTAGGATGAAATTTACTTGGTATGCCGACCTCCCTAATAACTCAGTTCGCACATTTGCAGAGTTAAGCAGCTTTTTATTCTTTGATTTGTCAGTGCAGAGTACTGGGTTGTAGTTGAAGAGTTAGTTGTGACTAGATAGCATCCTCGAGAGACTCTCCTGAATTATATTGTCAAATGGATGAATCTCAGCTTGTAATGTGAGCCCCAGCTACAGGAGCAGCATGCAGTAGAGATCCTGCTGAAGAATATAGATGGTCCAACAACACCATATCTGAAGGGTTTCAGCATTAGAACTTTTTAAAAGTTATTGATAAAGGTGATTAGTTTGTAGGGCAGCATACCCAATGCAGTCCCTTCTAAGGTTGAGAGTCAACCTTCGTGTAGACCTCAGCGTAGGATTCTTCAGGGGCACCTCTACCTAGGAGAGGGGTGGTACACAGTACCTATGGACCATCAAATAAGGGCCAGAAGCCCTTAGTCAGTTCAGCACCACCTCAGTAGTCTCATATACTTGGTCAGTCAGCAGTGTAGTCTAAACCCTCCCATAAGACTCCATAGAGTCAGTAGTACCTACGGGAGAAGTTTAGTAAGGAAAATCCTTTTAAAAGGGAAAGTGTAAAGAAAATTTTCAAATTTCTTATTAAGAAGAACATCTTAACATTCCCAACAAATAGTAGAGTGGAGGAGGAGGGACAAACAGACCACCCACTCTATTATCCATTCCATAGATATATCGGGCATGTTATAAAAGACTGCCATGTATTCAAGGATAGAGTTGAGAAACTCATGGCGAGTGGGCAGAATCACCTACAGGACAGTGATTTGGTGCAGCCCCAAGGCAAGACTATTCATAAAGTTAATATGATTTCAGGTTCCAGTAGTTGTGACAGTCAGAGTGTAGTCAGGGTAGCAGTAGTAGATCACCTTGTGGTTCTGGGGGAGAGTGGTAGATAACACTCTCTTGGAAGATAAATCAGATGATCATACATGCAGTGTAGAGTTCAGAGGCAGTTGAGAGGAGGCCTTCTCATGCCAAGTCGATAGTTGCCACCCTAGTTACTTCGTCAGCACCTTTTTCTTCTTCTTCTGTTATAGTGCCTACTGAGCACATTTCTTTTTCTACTTTATGTAATAAAAAGATGTATGAAAGAGAGAAATTTATTATAACCTCAGAGGGGAAGATGGGATCCCTTCCAGCACTTATGCTGAAGGATTTTGTTCTCCCTTTGATTGATGATAGAATAATATAAAAAAATGATTCTAGTTACTTCTAATCTTTTGTACCTTCTACTTTTACTTTTGCTTCTTCTAATACTCGCTCTTTTAATATTTTACCTATTTCTTGTAATGTGAATGATTCAATATGTGATGATGAGTCTGAGTGTAATAAAGAACCTGTATTTATAATTCCAGAGGGTGATTATTATATGGATTTAGGAGATGAATCCAAGAACCCACTCTAGTCACTCTCCTTAGAGCCAACACAAGCCATCACCACTGAACCAAGTGAATCTCCTACTAAGGATGCCTCAATACAAGAAGTTCACTTATGTTTAAGGAAGGTCCTTTCACCTAGAATGGCTAAAAATATAAAAGAAAAAGATAAAAATATTATTTTCCAGCAGGATGATCCTATCCCTTCCTCCCAAGAGTAGTTTAAGGAGAAAGGGAAAGGCCCTCAACTGGAGGTCGATTACAATGTGTTGGCTCACTTAAAAAAAATTACTTCCCTTCTTAGTGTCTACGACACTCTGATGATGTCTCTTGACTTGAGAGAGACCCTAGTAAAAGCACTACTTGAACCAGAGTCTTATCAAGCCTTCTTTACTTCCGAGTCTATTGTGGATGTATACTACTTAAGAGAGATGCCATGCATTACCTTTTTAGATCAAGATCTTCTCCTAGGAACTTCTGATTATAATAATCCCTTATATGCCACTGCTGAAGTCAATAGTTACGAGTTGAATATGGTCCTCATTGACCAAGGAGCTTCAATCAATATCCTAAGCCATGAAACTTTAAAGAGCCTATCCCTTACTCATTTGAAGTTAACCTCTGATAAGATTATGTTGAAAGGCTTCAATGACCAAGGTCAGTGTGCTCTAGGGTCTATTACCCTATCTTTGAAGTTTGGAAACTTCCTAACTGAGGCAAAGTTTCATGTGATCGAGGTTGATACTTTATACAGGGCTCTCTTAGGATGGCATTGGATTCATGAATATGGAATATACCCTCTACCTTGCACCAATATATGAAATATATGAGGAATGATGTGGAGTATTCCATTCCTGGGGATACTCAACCCTTTGTCGTGCACGAGATCTCTATTTAGGATAATGTCTAGCATTATATACATCAGAATACTCATAGACCCCCTCCTACCTAGTCACCAGTGATACCTGCTAGTATTGTACAGGGTCCTACGCAGACACCTGCACAGGATCCTATACATCCACCAATACAGGGTCCATCACAGGTTGGTATTGAGGTAGATATTTTTGCTATAGATTTTGCTAGGTCTCCTTTTCAGTTCGCAGTCAGGCACGATGTTCCACCTAGTAGAGGTAGGGGAGGACGAGGAAGAGGTGGAGGTAGAGAGTCTACTCGCCCTATGAGAAACTTTGACACTCGAATTCCTCCTCCCTCATATTTATACACTTCTTCTTTGATTGTCGAGTTTGACTCTTCAGATGATGAGATAATCGACATCCCTCGTCGTCAATCCCTTCCCCAGCCTTGAGTTCTGCCGACTATAGGTACTTAATACATGATTGTGGTTTGGTTATTGATAGTAGCTTAGACGAGAAAGGAAACTTATGACATCTGTCCGCTAACAAATAATCTTCCTCCTATCAGATGTGCAGGATAATAGTCGAAGAATCTTGTCAAAGGTCTTTTGTTACTCCTTCCACTAGTGTTGGTGGTTCACCACAGACTAACAAACCTTCTATACCTCCGTTGTACAAATCCTTCGTGCCACCATGATCTAGTGAGTGTGCCTCCTTATCCCATAGTGTAGGTGCCCCACTGGGTCCTGAGAGTCAGGGCCTTGTGGAGACCATTATGGGTGAGGAGATCAGGAATGCCCCTTATTACTTTTCTCCCATTGTGGAAGGCTATGTAGAGCGGTGTGTTATTCCTTCGACTTGGTCTGATGAACGAGCTCTATAGTAAGTCCGTATTTGGCGAACTAATATACCTTAAACCCAGCAAGGCCTGGGTTATATTGAGAAGGATCAATTCACTCATGCCAACATTCGTGTTGTCTCTCATTCATATCCAGTTGTTTCTCTTGCTGATGAAGAAGACCCTGATGATGCTTAAGATAGAGTACTTGATGCTTCACGTGAGTTTGAAGATGGCATCACTTCCACCATTAATAAACTGTGTGAGGTTAACCTGGGCACTGAATTGGATCCTATTCCTATCTTTCATAGTGCCTTATTATCTTAATCAGAGGCTTAAAAATACATAAAGTTGCTATCAGAGTTTAGAGATTACTTTGCTTGGAATTACACCGAGATGCCTGGTTTAAATCCATATGCAGCAGTCCATAAGCTAGCTATCAAGCCTGATACAATCCCTGTTAAGCAATCACCTCGTAGGATGAGGTTGGAGATTGAACAATAGGTGATCCCTGAGATAAAGAAGCTTATATAAGCTGAATTTATCTGTGAAGAGAAGTATCCTACCTGGCTTGCTAACATTATTTCGATCTAGAAAAAGAGTGGATAGATTTGTGTCTATATTAATTTTCGTGTTTTGAATAAGGCATGCCCTAAGGATGACTTCCCTCTCCCTGTCCCTGAACTCATGGTGGATATAGCTTCATCCCATAGCATTTTCTCCTTCATGGATGATTCATCTGGTTATAATCAGATAAAAATGGACCATAAGGAGGAGAAGTTTACTGTATTCTGTACACCTATAGGTGTATTTTATTACAAAGTGATGCCCTTCGGTCTGAAGAATATCGTGGCCACCTATCAACGTGTTATGACTGTTACCTTCGATGAGATGATACATGAGCAGGTTGAATGCTATGTGGATTATCTAGTGGTCAAAAGCAAGGTCCATAGAGATCACCTTCGAGATCTATGAATCATTTTTTAGCGCCTACACAAGTATGAGTTAAAAATAAATTCATTGAAATGCACATTTGGAGTTAGTGTAGGAAAGTTCCTAGGGTTTATAGTTTGTTACCATGGCATTGAGATTGATCCTTTTATGATCAAAGCCATAGTAGACTTTAAGCCCCCTAAAAGTCTTACCCAGTTAAGATCTTTTCAGGGTAAACTCACCTTCCTGTGGAGATTCATCTCTAACCTTTCTGGTAGGTGCCATCCCTTCGCCGCCCTTGCAAAGAAGGATACTTGTTTTCATTAGGATGAGCATTGTCAGAAGGCCTTTAAGAGTATAAAGCACTACCTTATGAACCCCCCTTTTCTAGCTGCACCCATCCTAGGGAGGCCATTATTTCTCTTCAGTACGCCCTTGGATGAATCCTTGGGTATACTGTTAGCTCAAGAAAATGAGGAAGGCAAGGAAAATACCTTGTACTACCTTAGCAGATGATTGATACCTGTTAAGATGAAATGCCCAGTGATGGACATATATTGCCTGGCTTTGATCTTCACAGTGCAAAAGCTTAGGCTTTATATGCTCTCACACAAGGTTAAATTATTCTCTCAAGTCAACCCCTTGTAGTATTTGATGACCCGTCCGACCCTCTTAGGTCATTTAGCACGTTGGTTTATGATCCTACTGCAGTTTGATATTACTTCTGTCCCTCAATGGGCAGTCAAAGGATAGGCTCTAGCTGACTTTCTTGCCGCTCACCCAATCCCTGTAGATTCCCCACTCAATGATGATCTACCTGATGAACTAATCATGAGTGTGGATAAGCAGGAGTCCCTTACTTAGGAGTTCTACTTTGATGATACGTTATCCGTTACAGCCTAGAATCCAAATGAAACTCTCACAGTCAGGGTAGGTTTGGGCCTTATTTTTGTATTCTCTGAAGGTCACACTCTTAGATACTCATATAGCCTTTCAGAACCTCATACTAATAATGAAGCTGAGTATGAAGCTTTGATTTTGGGACTAGAGTTGGCCATTCAGATGAATATCATATGGGTGAAAATCTTTGAAGACTCTCAACTAATTATAAATCAAATAGCAGAAGTCTACAAAGTACGTAAGCCTGAGCTGTTGCCCTATCATAACAAAGCAATGGAGCTCTTATACCTAGTTTCTGAAGTGACTTTGGCTAAAATCCCTAGATCTATAAATGGAAAAGCAGATGCATTGGCCAAGTTAGCAAAAGAACTGGCTAACCCAACTGGCAACCCATTATCTATCATTGTTCAGTATCGTCAAGCCCTGTGCCCCACAGATTTGTCTTCTCCTGATCAAACCCTCACAGTGTTCTCGATTAAGGAAGAGTTAGATTGGAGAGTACTTTTTATAGAGTACTTGAGGCATGGCAGGCTTCCAGATGATAGATCTCTCACTGCTCAGATTAGAAAGAGAGCTCTATAATTCACTTATCTGAACAATACCTTATATCGATGCTTTTTTGACCAAATGTGGTTGTTTTACATCAATAATGAGGAGGCTCGTAAGGTCATGGGTGAGATAGACGAAGGTCTTTACGGTGCCCATCAATCCGGACCAAAAATGAAAGACAGAATTAAACATCTTAGTTACTATTGGCCGACCATGATCCGTGATTGTATGGAGCACGCTAGAAAGTGCCACCAGTGCCAAATTCATGGCACGGTGATCCACCAACCCCCTAATTTGCTGCACCCTACTATATCGTCTTGGCCATTTAAAGGTTTGGGCATGGATGTTGTGGGTCATATCGACCCTCCCTCCTTTAAGGGTCATAAGTTCATTTTAGCTGCCACTGATTACCTCTCTAAGTGGGTGGAAGTTGTACCGCTTAAGGAAGTCAAATCAGAGGATGTGATGCATTTCTTTCATGATCATATCATATACCACTTTGGTGTTCCACATCGTATCATTTTTGATAATGACCCGCCATTTAGAAGCACCAAAATTGCCAGATTTTCCCACCGCCATAACATTAATTGGCGATAGTCTTCGATCTACTACCCTAGAGCCAATGGCTTGGCAGAGGCATTTAATAAAACTCTCGTACAACTGATAAGAAAAAATCTCTTTGCAAATAAGTAAGAGTGGAATGATAGATTACCTGAGGCATTATGGGCCTATAGGACTACCTACCATACTCCTACTTAGTCTACCCCATATGCTTTAGCCTTTGGGGTTAAAGCAGTCCTCTCACTTGAGGTCGAGCTCCCCTCGTTATGTGTGGAAGTCACAACCTTTCCCATGAGGATAATGTCGACTACGATTGAAAGAGCTTGATGGTTTAGAAGAGCTTCGTTTGCAAGCTTATCAGAACCTCAAACTATACAGGCCCGTATGGCCCGATCACATGATCGCCTTGTTCAACCCCATGCTTTTTTGGTTGGTGACCTAGTTCTTATTTTTTGTAGGCCTATTATTTTGCACCGTCGTCGAAGTGGTAAGTTTGAGCCTATTTGGGAAGGCTCCTTCACTGTAGAGAAAGTTTATGAAGGTGGTGCCTACCTACGCGTTGATACAAATGGTGTTCACCCTATGCCTGTCATCAATGGGCAGTACTTGAAAAAGTACTATGCTTGAGTTTTGCACGTCGCAGGGGGAGTCTCCCTCCCGCCTATAAATATCCCTTTGTATATGTATCCCCTGAAAGGATCCTCCTTACTTTTCAGTAGTCTGTGTGGCCACAACAATTTGTCCTCTACCGCATGATGTTCGGTATGAAGAGTATAAGGCTTCCTTAAAGGTGATACGTTGATACGCCGTAGGGATGTTTGTGCTTATGTCTGTACACACCAATCACATTGGTATTAGTGTATAGAACTTTTGGTTCATTTCCCCTTTGTGAGGATTTGTTCTCCCCAGTTTTGCTTGGCACCCCCAAGTGTGATCTGGGATATCAAAACCACTAGTTTAAATCTCTTTGTTGAATGGGATATCGTGTCCAAACCCAAACTATGTTAGTTAGGTATGGTGATGTTGATCCCCTATCCCTATGTGGATTCCTTTCTTCTATCAATCTCATTATGATAATTATACTACCCAGTTCATTCAGGTGAGTTGAATGCTGTCTGGGATATCAAAACCATTAGCTTAAATCCCTTAGGGGATATGATACTAGGTCCATAACCTAAATTAGTCAGAAATGGTAATGTTGATCCACTATCCCAATATGGATCTCACTCATATATTAATGCTGTTGTGATTGTGCTCCCCAGTTCATTCATAATAGTTGAATGTGGCGTGGATTAACAAAGCCAGTATTTCACACCTTACAAGATTCAGTATACTCTCTCTCTCCCCAGTTTTATTCATGTGGCGAATATGACCTGAGTTATCAAAGCCATTCATATCTCCCTCTCTTTATGTTCCAATCATTAAAGGATATTTCGTACTAGGAGTAACTCGTGGATATGGTAAACGTTCCCTCTACCATGTGTTATCTTCAACAGTATGGGATATACTTAGTTTATAATTATAAATAGATAAAATATATACAAATAAAAAAATATACATTGATAAAATAAAAGAGGGGTGCTCTTAGTAGAGCAAAATTGGTTCCACTTGTCACAGGTGGAACCTGGCAATACTCTCTAAGAGCTCAAATTCCCAAACTTTTCTTTTTCTCTCCTTCAAAGCATCTAGGTGATCACTTCAAAGATGATCAAGCACTTACATTGTTATGATTCTTCATGATTATAGTAGTCTTTGTTAGTGATGTGATACATCCTATCTTAGATGTTAACATCACTGGCTTGGATTTTTTTGAGGAAAGATCGACTGCCCCATCTATTTTCTCTCAGTAACTCACTTTCCTATTCATAGCCTGCTCTCATATGCTAGAGCGGTTTTATAGAAGTGGTGATATTACTTTCACCTCTCGCAGGGTCCCACAAATTTGGATGAGTGTTACCACTGTGATCCTTTTGATGAATAAATGATCATATTCATTGTTACTATCCTCGATGGTGAGTGTCCCCTTGTTACCTTGAGTTATTTTTCAGTAGTGTCATGGTATACCTAGTCTCAGGTGTCAGCATCACTGCCTTTGAGAGCTTTGATCTTCTAGCATGAGATCAGCTCTCTAGTTTCTTTTAGCAATCTATCCTCCCATTCATACCCTGCTCTTAGCTGCCAGAGTAGTCCTATGAATGCGTTTGAAAGTTTGATAGGGGTGTTAAGTCCTGATGAACTAGTCCCGAGGCTAAATAAGAAGGGGGGTGAATTGGTTATTTAAAAATTTGAGAGCAACCGGAAATAATTTTTTCGATGATTTGCAGCAGAAATAAGCAAACAGATAAACGAAAAGATCAACCACAGATTTCACCCAAGAAGATAATCACAGAAAACTAAAGTGCAAAAAATAATTAGAAAGAACACACCAGATTTTATAGTGGTTCGGTCAACTTGACCTACGTCCACTCCCCGGAGCCTCCCCTCCGGGTATTGCACTAACTCAAAGTGACTCTCCTTCTGCTCCCACAGCAAGGCGGAGAAGCCTGTACAAAAACTCCTTTCTACTGACACGGTGAGGTAAAGAACCTAACCTCCTTTTGCTTTCTTCTGAAGTAGGCAGAGAACCTCAGACTCCTTTCGCTTCCTCCTGAAGCAGGCAGAGAACCTAAACTCCTTTTGCTTCCTCTTGAAGCGGGCAGAGAACCCGGATCTTCTTACGAACGATCCTCCCATAGAAAATACGGATAAGATGAGAGACGACGAATGGAAAAGATGACTATGATCCTTTCTTGGAGCAACCTTTATGAATCCCTCACAAACTCCACCTCACAAGATCCTCTCTCTCTCTCCCAATCTCTCTTTCTCTAGGGTTTCTCTGGAAAGGAAAGTGACAAAAGATTTTTCTTGTTGAAAGAAATAGATCTTTTATAGGAGGGCTCAAAGTTTGCCCTAAATCTCAATTGGTCGGCCAATATCGTCCATGACGATTGATAGATCATCCTATACGATCAGTTCAAAATCACCTGTTTCAGCCTGGACAATATGGCTCTTCTGGATGATTAGTAGAAAAAAATATTTACATCCTCCCATACAATTCTGCTATCGTCCAGGACGATTAGTGTAAATTCAGGAATTTCATCCAGAAGATCGCTCTGGTCGTCTAAAGGAACTTGTGCTGGACGACCTAAAAATGACTTGATCATCCAGGATGATATTGATATCATCCTGTATGATTAGTTAAAAAAGTGCCAAAATCATCCTGATCACCGCTCTGGACATACAGGTGAAACACACTGGATGATCATGATCATCCCGGACGATCTTGTGATCATCCCGGATGATATAATCGTATCAATTAATTATTAATTGCTTTCCTTAATCACCAGACTAATTTAGGCATGATTGTACTGGATTATCTAGGATGATACACGTATCGTCTGGGATGATCAGATCAAATCTCTAAAAATAAAACTTGCCTAACTTGATCTAGCGGCTGAGAATTTCTGATTTGAGCCTATCATCCCGTACGATGGATGGATCATCCAGGACAATCAGCTTAATCAGACAGACTTAGCTTGGTCGCCCTAATTAGGGTTTTTGTTTTCACTTGATCGTCTAGGATGATGTCAATATCGTTTAGGACGATCTGAACAAAAATTAAACAGAAACTCTAATTCACTCAAGCTCTCCCCCTGAGTGTGTGTGTGTAAGGTTACTTCGCTAGGTGATCAGTCACATTATATTTGACTCAAGAAAAGGAAAACATTACATTTAGACACACTTATACCTGATCTTGAGTTGGCTTGAGTTACTTTTGATCTTTTGTACCTGAAATGGATTAGACAAGCAAAACAGAATACAAATATATTTGTCATCATCAAAACTGTACTTTTTGAAACCAGATTTACAACAGCGTTGAGGTTACCTTCCCTTCCCACAGGGTCCCACTAGTTAGTGTGGGTGGCACCACTATGATTTTTTTATATTTACCCAATCTTATTCTTGATTACTATCCTCGGTGGAGGGTGTGTCCCCTAAGTGGTGATGTAGTACACCTAGCCTCAGGTGTTAGCATCGTTGCTTTGTGAGCGTTGATTTTCTAGCAGAAGATCAGTGCCCTAATTTTTTTTTGTCCACATACTTCCTCGTTAGAACCTGACTTAGGCTACCGAAGAAGTTCCTTGGACCTGTTGATGTCATTTTTACTTCTTACAGTATCCCCATCATTTAGTATGGGTCCACACTCTAGGTCCTTGATGATTATTTCTCATTGATATCATTTTATTCTTTGAAGCGGGTCCGCTCCCTTACTGCTTTGGTTATTGTCCACTTAGGATGAGATTGCCCCTCGCACTCCTCTGAGGGCATGCCTCTTCCTGTTGTTCCTTGAGGCATCATTCTGGTGCTTCCCCTCTTTCATATAAGGTTAGGGTTGCCTAAGAGATCCCACTGGCATTTTGATACTCATTGCCAGGATGACTGGTCCTCTACCACGTGGTAACTGGAGTGCTAGCACAGGATCCCTCAAATAACCTTTCCCCCTTGAAGTTCTTCTACTTACTTCTCCCTTCTCCCTCACATCCCTGTACAGTTCTGTGACAGGTTGGGGCTGAGATGACTTTTCCCCTAATTTTCTTGCTATTTCTAGCAGACATCAGATTTTACCCTGGTCGCCTTGCTGTTTCTAGCGGGCATCAAATTTTGCCTGGTTGAGAGAGCCTCGACAGAGTCCCTGGGAGGGCATTCCTCACCACCCTTTTTCCCTAATTGTCCTATTGAGACTGGGCAGGCATCATATTTCATGGCTTATTTATTTTGCTGAGGTCAGGCAAAATATTGAGTCACCCCAGTCCACTATTCCAAAAGGATCAGGAGGATATATGATCCTTTCGACTTCTATCTTGCTGATTCGATACGATCAGGCAGGTAATCAGTTTTAATTACTTATTCAGTTGAGAGATCCCTGATAGAGTCCCTAGGAGGGCATTCCTCACCACCCCTTTTCCCTGATTGTCCAATTGAGACTAGGCATGCATCAGATTTTGTGGCTTATTTATTTTGCTGAGGTCAGGCAAAGTATTGAGTCACCCCAGTCCACTATTCTGAAAGGATCAGGAGGATATGAGATCCTTTCACCTTCTATCCAGCTAATTTGATACGATCAGGTAGGTAGTCAGTTTTACATAAAAGTTTGTTAGGGATGTTAAGCCCTTATGAACTAGTCTCAATACTAACCAAGAGGGGGGTGAATTGGTTATTTTAAAAATTCGTGAGCAACCATGATTTAGAAAAATCTTTTTGAAGGTTTTTAAATAATTTCAGTTTCACGATGATATGCAGATGTTCAAAAATAATAGAGTAATAATCACAATCACACAATCATCATCAGAAAAATAAATACTGGAGATAATCAGAAAGAACACACCAGATTTTATAGTGGTTCGGTCAACTTGACATACGTCCACTCCCCGGAGCCTCCCCTCCGGGTATTGCACTAACACTAAGTGACACTCCTATTATTCCCACAGCAAGGCGGAGAAGCCTATACAAAAACTCCTTTCCACTAACCCGGTGAGGCAGAGAACCTGGACTCCTTTCACTTTCTTCTGAAGCAGGCAGAGAACCTAGACTCCTTTCGCTTCCTCCTTAAGCAGGGAGAGAACCTGAACTCCTTTCGCTTCCTCCTAAAGCAGGCAGAGAACCTGGACCTTCTTGCGGACGATCCTCCTATAGAGACACCAACAAGATAAGAAATGACAACCAGAGAAGACGACTTAGATCCTTGCTTGGAGAAACCTTTGTGAATCCCTCACAAACTCCCCCTCACAAGATCCTCTCTCTATCTCCAAAGCTCTCTCTCTCTCAAGGTTCTCTCTAGAAAGAAAGGTGGCAAAAGATTTTTCTTGTTGAAAGAAAAAGATGTTAAATAGGAGGGCTCAAAAATTACCATAAATCTCAACTAGTCGGCAAAGATCGTCTAGGACGATCGGTCGATTGTCCTATACGATCAGTACAAAATCACATGTATCAGCCTAGGTAATCTAGTTCTCTGGATGATTAGTAGAAAAAATTTGTTCAGATCATCCCGTATGATTCTGTGATCATCCGGGATGATTAGTGTAAATCAGGAATTTTGTCCAGAAGATACCTCGGGTCGTCCAGGGCAACTTATGCAAGACAATCTCAAAATGACTTAATCGTCCAGGATGATATCAATATCATCCTGTATGATTAGTTCAAAAATGACAATATCATCCTACACACAGCTCGGGTCGTACAGCCAAAATATGCTGGATGATCTCAAAATAACTTGATCGTCCGGGCCGATATCTCGATCGTCCTGTATGATTAGTTCAAAATCGAGAATATCATCCATCATATTTCTCGGATCGTCCAGGTGAAGTGCTCTGGACAATCAAGATTTTGCATGTATCATCCAGGATAATATGGCTATCATCCAGGATGATATGATTATATCAATCAAATATTAATTACTTTCCTTAATCACCAGACTAATTTAGGCATGATTATAAATGATCGTTCAGGATGATACATGTATTGTCTGGGACGATCAGACCAAATCTCTAAAAAAAACTTGCCTAACTTGATCTAGCGGCTGAGAATTTTTGATTTGAGCTTATCGTCCTGTATGATGGGTATATCGTCCATGACGATCTACTTAATCAATCTGACTTAACATGGTCGCCCTAATTAGTGTTTTTATTTTCACTTGATCGTCTAGGATGATATGAATAAAATTTGAAATAAAAATTCTAACTCACTAAAACTCTACTCCTGAGTGTGTGTATGCAAGGTCACTTAGCTAGGGGATCAATTACATTACATTTGACTCAAGAAAGGGAAAAATTTCCTTTTAAACACACACAGACCCGATCATGAGTTGGCTTAAATTGCATTTGATCTTTTATACCTGAAATGTTAGCCAATTAAAACATAACATAAAAATATTTATTATCATCAAAATTATAATCCTTAAATCCAGGTTCGCAACAATCTCCTCCTTTTTTATGATGGCAAATATTTATTTAGTAGTTTCAAATCAAGCAGATTGCAGTAATTAAAGCACATACGAGAGAGGATTTGTTATTGTAAATTTTACTAATTCTTGACAAACAGTGACATTCAATACACAAAAGAAACTACTACAATACAAAAATAATGAAAGAAACTACTAGTACCATAAAAATAACTCCCCCTTTTAACATCACAAAAAGGAGAGAAGAAAAGATAAAACAACAACAAACTAAAACATCCCAAAAACACAAAAAAAGAAAAATTCAAAATCAAATCAAATAAAAAATAGAAATGAGAAAAATAAACAGTAAAAATACCAAATTTTTTTAATTGATCAGCTCTAGTGAAATAGAATTTTCCTTGATTTTTAATTCAAAAGCCAATAAGAATAAAATCGACAACACTGAAATCTAAAAAAGGTTGGAAGGGCAACTTTTGTGACTTCTATCTCAAACACCTTATAGGTTCAAATTTCTTTCAAACAAAAGTTTAATTCAGAAGAAAAGAAATTAGTTTTGAAAAGAGATCCTTTCAAGGCTTGTTCCAGAAAAATATCTGATAGAATAGTATTACAAAGTAAGGAATCAGAAATCATGATTTTTCATCTCAAGCTTTTGAAAATATTAAGTAGTGCATGGATTTTTCTAAGAAATTTGGTGACATTGCACATCTTTTTAGCTTTGAGCTTATTTTGACTTTTTTGGCGCTCTTTACACATCGTTTACAAGCTTACTTTCTTTTATAATTGTTAAAGAATCTCAGTTGTGAAATTACTTTTCAAATATAAGAGATGACAAAACTAACTCTCTACAATAAGGAGGAGTAATTCATAGAATAAAAAATATACATCATATGATAAGTGCAATCACCTGATTAAGAAAAACATAATAATGATCCAAAACTTTAAAAATACTATTTATATGAGGTAGATTACTGTAGGAAGATAAAATAGATCTCTATTTTAAAAACTAACTTTGAATTTTGAAGAAGATTTTTTTTCAAAAGAAATAATACACCATTAAAGGAGTTAGAGGAAAAGAAACAATCATCAACATTTCTTCCTTTTAACAGATTCAGAGGAGTCAATCACTGCTTACAAGCTTTCAAATAAAAATAAGGCAAAACTCTCAATCAGAAATCTAGTTTGTTAGCAGTAGTGAGCAATGATCTGATTTATAAAAAAGTAGTAAAGAAAGAACATGTAGGAAATTATATCAAAGTAAATACTCAAATCAGGAAAATAACAACAACAAAAAGAAAAGCAGCAAAGAATAAAAACAAACATTAAAGAGATAATCAAATCAAACATAAACTAAATGAAAAAAAAAATCAAAACAAGAAAATTCAGAAATTAACAATCATCAGATTCATGCATTTATGTCAATCACACCCAATCTAGTCCTTAAAATGCTGAATGTGTCAAAGGCTAGTGGTTTAATAAAGATGTCAGCCAGTTAATTTTCAGTTGTTATATGGTGTAGCTCAATGTCCCCTCTTGTAACATGGTCCCTAATGAAGTGATGCCTTATGTCAATGTGTTTGGTTCGAGAATATTGGATTAGATTCCTAGAAATGCAGATGACACTAATGTTATCATATAGAACTGAAATTGTGCCAACAGGTAATCCTAATTTCAGAATTTATTGCTTCAACCAAAGGACTTGGGCCACACAACTTCCTAAGGCAATGTACTAAGCTTTAGCAATGGAGAGAGCAATTGAGTTCTATTTCCTACTGGAGCAAGAGACTAAAGACTATCCTATGAATTGGCAAGTTTCAAACGAGCTTTTTCTATCCACTCTATACCCTGTAAACTCAAAATCAGAATATCTAATAATCTCAAAGGAAGTGCTATGCCTAGGAACCAGATTCCTATGTTTGGGGTCCCTAAGAGATATCTAAGAGTTCTCTTAACAGCAGTCAGGTGGGACTTTTTAGGATCAGCTTGAAACCTAGTACAAAGACAAACACTAAATATGATATCAGGTCGACTAGCAGTCAGGTAAAGTAGTGATCATATAATTCCTCTATACTTCTTCTGATTAATAGATTTTCTATTTGAATCCTTATCTAACTGAACAGATGAACTCATGGGAGTGTTGTTTGGCTTGGCTTTGTCAATTTCTTTTTTTTTCAAAATATCCTTGGTGTATTTTTATTGATTCAGAAAGGTTCCATCATCCATCTGCCTTATGCTAAACCCCAAAAAGTAGTACAATTCTCCCATCATACTCATCTCAAACTCCTTACTCATTATTTTAGAAAAATCATCACATAAGTTTTTATCAGAAGATCCAAAAAGTATATCATCAACATAAATCTGGACAATGAGTAAATCATCTCCTACTTTCCTTAGAAAAAGGGTGGTGCTACGCTCCCCTTAAGAAACTCTCTTTCTAATAGGAATGTGCTAAGCCTCTCATACCCAGCTCTGGGTGCCTGTTTCAATCCATATAATGCCTTTTTTAATTTGTAAATATGATTAGGATATTGGGAACTCTCAAAGCCTGGGGGTTGCTCTACAAAGACATCCTCCTTTATTACCCCATTCAAAAAGGCACACTTGACATTCATTTGAAAAAGCTTAAATCCCTTATAACATGTAAGGCTACTAGCACTCTAATAGCTTCCAATCTAGCTACAGGGGCAAAGGTTTTATCAAAATTAATTCCTTCTATTTGGTTGTGCCCCTTAGCCATCAATCTTACCTTATTCCTAACCACCACACCAGAATCATTCATCTTATCTTTAAAGACCCATTTAGTTCCCACAATACTTTGATTCTTAGGTCTTTCTACTAACTCCTAAATATCATTCCTTGCAAATTGGTGCAATTCCACTTGCATAGCTAAGATCCAAAATTCATCAGAAAGGGTTTGATTGATGTTGGTGGGTTTAGTAATTGAGATAAAGGCAGAATAGTTTACTTCCTTCCTAAGTCCATGCCTAATTCTAACACCTTCAGAAGGGTCTCCTAAGATCAGTTCTTTAGGATTACTCGAAGAATATCTCCAATCTCTAGGCAAAGTATTTTGAGGTTCTACCCTTTCCTCCAGATTTGCATTTTTAACTCCTTGGGTAATCTCTCCTACATCTTCTTCTTTCTCAACTCTAGTCTCCTTAGGATCAAATTCATTAAACACCACATTAGTTGTCTCCTCCACCACCAAAGTCCTCTTATTAAACACCCTAAAGGATTTCCCCACACTGGAATAGCCTAAGAACACTCCTTCATCAGATTTGGGGTCAAATTTTCCTAAGGATGATTTTCTATTATTCAAAATGAAAACCTTACAGCCAAAGACATGGAGGTGGGATAGGTTTGGAGTTCTAGCCTTAATGATCTTATCAGGTGTCTTATTCAGATTGGATCTAATATTCACCCTATTTAGCACATAATAGGAAGTGTTCACCACTTCAGCCCAAAAGTATTTTGGAAGTGAATACTAAGCAAGCATAGCTCTAGCGGCTTCCACTAAGATCGTGTTCTTCCTTTCAGCTACCCCATTCTCCTGAGGGGTCTTAGGAGCTGAAAAGTTATGGCTAATCCCTTGCTCCTCATAGAAAATTCCAAATCTCACATTTTCAAACTCTCCACCATGATCACTATGACTAGTCAAGATCTCATAACCTAACTTCTTCTAAATCTAAGTGAAGAAAGATTTAAATTCATCAAATGACTCAGATTTATATGACAGAAATCTAATCCAAGTGAATCTCGAGTAATCATCAACAATCACAAATTCATAGACTTTCCCCCCTAAGCTGGCAGTGCTAATGGGTCCAAAGAGATCCATATGAAGGACTTTTAAAGGTCTAGAGGTGCTGATGTCCTTAATGGAGTGGAAAGAGAATTGGACTTGCTTCCCTAATTGACAGGCATCACACAAGTGGTCCTTAGTGAACTTAAGCTTGGGAACACCTCTAACTAAGTCCTTTTGGGTGACTCTTCTAAGGGTTTTCATACTGGCATGATATAATCTCTTGTGCCACAACTAAGAATCATTAGCAATAATTTTAAAGCAAAATGAAGAAACACATTTAATATTATTTAATTCAAGCATGTAGACATTATTGATTCTCTTTCCCTATAAAACAATGTTATTATTTAAGCTTATGATACAAGTATGTGCCAGGAACTTGATGCTGAACCCTTTGTCACAGAGCTGACTGATGTTAAGTAAGTTATGCTTCAATCCATCTACTAGCAAAATATTTTCAATCAAAAGGATCTTGGAGTTTCCGATTATACCTGCACTTACCACTTTCCTGGTGGTATTATCTCTAAGAGTGACCTTGCCTTTAGCCCTGGCCTCCAGTGAAATGAATTAATTTGTATCTCCAGTCATATGTCTTGAACATCTGATGTCCAGGTACCACATTCTCTCACTAAGTCTTGTGTGAGAGCAACCCTATAAAATCATCAAACATTAGCGGGTTCCTTCTTATGAAAAGAAGAGTGCAATGCATGTGTGTTGTGCTGTGAAGCATATAATTTGGGCCTCCACACCCAATGTGTACTATAGTGAACAGTATAGGTGTGACAGATATACCCTAACATGCCACAAGAAAAACTTCTAACACTAGGAAAAGAGTTAACTAATCTATGTGGGTGATAGTGCCTCTTCCTAGGTTTGAATGAAACATGCTTTGATGATTTTGAATGAGATTTTTCAAAAGGTGGAGGTGCATAAAATTATGCAAAAGTAGGAGGTGTTTCATTTTTCTCATATGCACTAATTTTTACACTTAGAAATTCATTTTCTTTCTTCAGACTTACAATTTCAAATTTCAAATAATGCTCACTACTATCTAAATTAGATGCATGAGTTTCTAATTCCTTAAATACAGTTTCTAATTTAACATGTGATGCTTTTATTGAATCATGCTAAATAATCAAATCAGAATACTTTTTATTCAACTTATCAAATTCATCAAGTAATTGCATGTGATTGCTATCAAGCGTTGAATAACCATTAATCAAAATTTCATGCTCTTTTTCTAAGTTTAAGAATTCCAATTTCAGGCTAGCATGCATTTTCTTAAGTTTCCTATATGATGAATGGATTTTCTTAGAAACTTCAAGTAATTGATCATAGGTTAGCTCACATACCTCTTCTTGGTCAGACTGACTAGGATGATCATCTACCATCAAACACAAGTTAGTAGTATCCTCTTCAGCTTCAGTCTCAGAGGAGTCGGATGCTGAATTCGCCTAGAAAGCCTTTTGAATCTTCTTCTTGTCCTTTTTGAACTTGGGTTTCTCCTCACCCTTCTCCTTACTTGGGTGAGCCTTAAGTGTAGGACAATCAGCCTTTATATGTCCAAGCTTTCTGCATTCAAAATAAACAGTATCTGATGAACCTTTAAGATTGCTGCTACTCTTACCTTTATTCCACTTCTAAAAGTTCTTGTGTTTCTTCCTTAGAAAGCTTTTAAATTACCTAGTGCTTAAGGCAACATCATCGTTATTAGACCTAAAAGAATCAGTGTCAATATCGTTGGCCTTCAGCGCCACAGTATTCTCCTTCTTCTTCTCACCTGCATCAATTTGTCGTTGGTTCACTCCTTGCTCATAGGCAATGAGTGACCCAAGTAAGTTATCAATAGAATAAGTATTTAAATCTTTGGATTCAGTAATTATAGTTATCTTGGCATCATAAGAAGAAGGCAAATATCTCAGAATTTTATTAACTTTTTTATTATTAGTAAGCTCCCTTCCTAAGGCATGCATGGAGGTGACAATTTGAGTGAACCTAGTATACATTTTAGAAATTGATTCAGTATGTTTCATGTAAAAAAGTTCATAGTCGTGAAGCAAGATATTCAATCTAGATTGCTTAACCTCAGATGTACCTTCATAAGTAATGGATAATATATCCCAGATTTCTTTACCAGTAGTGCAAGTAGAGACACGCATGTAATCCTCAAATTTCAGTGCACAGAAAAAATAGTTCAAGCATTTTGCAGTCAGTTGTGTTAAATCACGATCATCAAACGTCCCTTCAGTAAAAGGTAGTTCAGTTTTAACACCATTAACAAGTCTAAACGGTGCTTCATAACCATCTTTAACAAGCATCCACATGCAATAATCTATAGATTATAAAAAGGTGGACATGCGAGTTTTTTCAAAATCAAAAGGTATGCTATCAAACAACAGTAGTCGTGGAATTGAATAACTTTTAGCAGTATTATGATTACCAAATTTAGCCATGGATCAAATTCAAAAGTTTTTCAAAACTAGATTTTATGAATCCTACTCTGATACCACTTGAAAGTTCATTAGGGATGTTAAGCCCTTGTGAATTAGTCTCGAGGCTAACTAAGAGGAGGGATGAATTGGTTATTTTAAAAATTTGTGAGCAACAATATTTTAGAAAAATCTTTTTGAAGGTTTTAAAATAATTTTAGTTTCACGATGATATGCAAATGTTCAAAAATAACAAAATAATAATCACAATCACACAATCATCATCAGAAAAATAAATACGGAAGATAATCAGAAAGAACACACCAGATTTTATAGTGGTTCGATAAACATGACCTACGTCCACTCCCTAGAGCCTCCCCTCCGGGTATTGCACTAACACTAAGGACTCAACTTTTGCTCCCACAGCAAGGCGGAGAAGCCTGTACAAAAACTCCTTTCCACCAACCCGGTGAGGTAGAGAACCTAGACTCATTTTGCTTCCTCCTGAAGCAGGCAGTGAACCTGGACTCCGTTCACTTCCTCCTGAAGCAGGCAGAGAACTTGGACTCCTTTCGCTTCCTCCTGAAGCAGGCAGAGAACCTGGATCTTCTTACGGATGATCCTCCCATAGAGACACTATAAGATAAGAGACGATGACCGGAGAAGACGACTCAGATCCTTGCTTGGAGAAACCTTTGTGAATCCCTCACAAACTCCCCCTCACAAGATCCTCTCTCTCTCTCCCAAGCTCTGTCTCTCTCTCAAGGTTCTCTCTAGAAAGGAAGGTGGTAAAAGATTTTTCTTGTTGAAAGAAAAAGATCTTAAATAGGAGGGCTAAAAAATTATCCTAAATCTCAACTGGTCGTCAAAGATCATCCAGGATGATCGGTCAATTATCCTGTACGATCAGTACAAAATCACATGTATTAGCCTGGACGATCTGGTTTCTCTAGATGATTAGTAGATAAAATTTATTCAGATCACCCCGTACGATTCTACGAGCGTCCGGGACGATTAGTGTAAATCAGGAATTTTATCCAAAAGACAGCTCGGGTCGTCCAGAGTAACTTATGCTGGACGATCTCAAAATGACTTGATAGTGTAGGACGATATCAATATCATCATGTATGATTAGTTCAAAAATGACAATATCTTCATGCACACAGCTCGGGTCGTACAGCCAAATCATGCTGGATGATCTCAAAATGACTTGATCATCTGGGCTGATATCTCGATCGTCCTGTATGATTAGTTTAAAATTAAGAATATCATCCAGCATATTTCTCGGATCGTCCATGTGAAGTGCTCTGGATGGTGAAGATTTTATATGTATCATCCAGGATAATATGGCTATCGTCCAAGATATTATGATCATATCAATCAAATATTAATTACTTTCCTTAATCACCAGACTAATTTAGGCATGATTGTAAAGGATCGTTCAGGATGATATATGTATTGTTCGAGACAATCAGACCAAATATCTATAAATAAAAACTTGCCTAACTTAATCTAGCATCTGAGAATTTCTGATTTGAGCCTATCATCATGTACAATGGGTATATTGTCCAGGACGATCTGCTTAATCAAACCGATTTAATATGGTTGCCCTACTTAGTGTTTCTATTTTCACTAGATCATCCAGGCGATATGAATATCATCGAGGATGATATGAATAAAATTTGAAACAGAAACTCTAACTCACTAAAACTCTCCCCCTGAGTGTGTGTGCAAGGTCACTTAGCTAGGGGATCAATTATATTACATTTGACTCTAGAAAGGGAAAAATTACATTTTAAAACACGCGGACCTGATCTTGAGTTGGCTTGAATTGCATTTCATCTTTTGTACCTGAAATGTTAGCCAATCAAAATAGAACATAGAAATATTTGTTATCATCAAAATTATAATCCTTAAATCCAGGTTTGCAACATTACTTACTTACTCGGTTGAGAGAGCCTCGATAGAGTTATTGGGAGGGCATTCCTCACCACTACTTTTCCCTGATTGTCCTGTTGAGACTAGGCAGGCATCAGATTTTATAACTTATTAATTTTAATGAGGTCAGGCAAAGTATTGAGTCACTCCAATCTACTATTCCGTAAGGATCAGGAGGATATAGGTTCCTTTCACCTCCTATCCTGATGACTCGATACGATCAGGCATGTAGTCAATTTTACTTACTCGGTTGAGAGTGCCCGACAGAGTCCTTGGGAGGCACATATCTCACCACCCCTTTAAAGACTAGGCAAACATTAAATTTTGTGGCTTATTTACTTTGCTGAGGTCAGGCAGAGTATTGCGTAACCCCAATTCACTATTCTAAAAGAATCAGGAGGAGACGGGATCCTTTCACCTTCCATCTTGCTGGTTCAATATGATCAGGCAGGTAGTTGGTTACTTTACCTTCCACTCTTTGTTTCACTATTTTGATATGGTCATATGAACATCGAGCTGTTCGTATTTACCATTTCAATATTGCCAGGTGAATGTGAGACTCTTTACCTTCTTCCCCTCCCCCCCCCCCCCCCCCCCCCCCCCCCCCCATTCTCCCCTTACAAAAGTAAGGCAGATGGATGATCTACTTTACCCCTCCTCCCATTTGATGATCTTTTATTTTTTCACTCTTTCACCTCACTTCACTTATCGCATTTGGTCAATGCCAACATGAGTGATTCTCTAATTATTCGTCGCTCCTGTTGGGGGTCCGTTTGTTGACCCTATTTTCATCTCAGACCCCGGACCCGGGTTAACCTAGGTTGACCCAATTACTATGAATGGGTTTATTCAAGTCCAAATAAAATATAAACTCAATCCTCTAACTCAACCCCCATCTCTTGGACTTGATTGCCTAGGTTGACCAAGTTAACCCTTGACTTAGTCAACCCAAGCCTCTAATGGGTCAAATTGACCTATTCAAGTCAATTAAGACCTATTTAATGCATTGGAACCTTTCATATTATTCTCTAAACTCAAGCCACGGTAAAACCTACCTATTTTCATTCCTAATTCGATTGAGATTGAATCCTGGTCGTGGATCACAAGCCTTAGCCTTTAAATAGGCAAATTAGCGTTGGATGAAGGGACTTTTGACTCTTCCTCCCTCTCCAAGCCAACTCTAGCTGTGAAACATTGGGTGAGAGTTATCCTACACTCCCTCCACCTCCTACAAGTAAAATCCACCATTAAACACTCGCCGATAGTGAGATCTCTGGCGAACCGAGCCTTGAAACCTCCTAAGGTGATTTCCCGTTGTTCTAGAGCTTTTTAGAATGCAATTTTTTCTACAAAAAGGAGCGTGGATAGTGTACAAGTGCAACAAGCCTGAGATCTCCCAAATCCATTAGATATTTTTGGTAAAATCTCAAACCCTAGTGTAGGATACTTAGGGTTAATTAGCTTTTCATAAAGTGCATTTTATACCTTGAATTTTGCCCCACACGAATGCACCTCATGTCTAGTATTTAGGTTTAAAATTTCATTAAATTCCATCGTCCCGTTCGTGAGAACAAGATGAAAAATGTAATAAGGTCTCAGTTTCGCCCTAGCTTCTGGAGTATGAGATCTCCACCATTGATCATTTGATTAATGTCGAAGATCTTGTTGTTCTGCAATTTTATCCGAACCGCGAAATCAATCCCGCGGTCAATCAGCCATTCTTGCTCCATCAAAGCTGTTGATCCAAACTGCGGGCGATCTAATGGCTCCACTGTTTCGCTGACGCGGACAAGTTATGTGTTATTTTCCACGCAATCATTGCCAATGATTGCGCGGTGGCGCAATCATTGGCTTTGATTGCCCGGAACTGTGGAGCGAACTCGAAGCCATCACCGATTTAGTTTTAATTAATTATAATTAGTTTTAAATCCTTTTTAATCCAGAAAACTTCAAATAATTATTTAAAATTTATTTTTAATCCTAAAAATTAGTACAATATATCAAACTGTTCGTATTTTAATCATCTTTATTTTAAAATTAATTTTAATTAAGATTATTAAATAAATTTTGAAATATTTTCAAAATAGTAATCTTAATTATTTAATTATTATTATTATTATTTTTATTATTTGTATTATATTATCATTATTATTATTTAAATTGTTCATCATTATTATTTTATTATTATTACCATATTTTTAATGATCATTTTAATTATAATTATTCTAGTTATAATTATTGTATTGTACTATTATTATTATTATTATTGTTATTAAACAAGATTATTTTAATTACCTAAATTAGTTCATTATGATTTATTATTATTATTATTATTTAAAAAAATTTATTTTAAAAAATTTTAGAAAACTTATCTTAAATATTTAATTTTAATTAATAACTATCTTTTTCATTTTAAATTATTTTAATTAATTAGTTATTAGAATTTACTTAATTAATAAATCAATTTAAAATTTAAATATATTTTAATAGATTAAAAATTATTATTATATTTTAAATTATTTAAAAAAAATTCTAGAAAATTATTTTATATTATTTATTAAATAACAAAGAGTTATTTTTAATCAAAGTATTTTCTTAATTATTTATATTTAAATATTTAATTACTTTTAAATTAAATTAAAGTTAAATAATTTTATTTTTAAAATTATTTTTTAATATTATTTTAAAATTTCAAAAACTTTAATATTTAATTTAATTCCATTTAATAATTATTTTCAGATATTAATTTTTTTCTTAAATATTTTTAAATAACTTTTAATTATTTTAAGCTTCAATAATTTATAATAAATTCATTTGAAATCGTCTTTTCATGTATAATACCTCAAAATTTTCAAAAAAATTTGCGTTTTATTTTAAAATTACTTTTGAGATGCCAAAATCTAGTTTTTTGGTTTATTTTGTATTACATCTATTATTTAACTATTATTTAAATGATAATATGCTAAATATTTTAAAATTAAAAGTTCTTTTTTTTTTATTATAAATTATTTTAAAACCTTTCTTTGGGGGGTAGGTGGATCTCTCATAAATACGAATTGAAATATTTTTAATCGTATTACTTTTAAACTTACACATTCATATATGCATGCTTAATATATATGTGTATTTAAATCATTTTAAATATATATATATATTATTTAAATCCGCTGATTTTGAGGGATTCACTCTTTGGAACTTTAAACATGGGCTATATATATGAACAACATTCATGTGTGGAGGATTAGTGAATGATTGAGCTCCAATCATTCACTAATCACTTCATTAGTTTTATTTTTCTTAGTATTTCGTAGTCCTTGCATGTGTAGGATGCACAAACATTTAGATTAGGCTCTACTAGATCTAAGGACTTGGTGTGCTTATGTTTGTATTGAATTTCCCTTATGTTATCCCAAGGGTTAGTTTCAAACACTTGTTCTAAACCTATCTAACCTAGTGACAACTTAAGGACAATAACTAAGGACCCGTCTAGCATACTTAGAGAAATTCTAGGAGTTAGGATATACCTCCAAATGACTTGAAACTTGAAACACTTAAACTTAGTAACATCCTAAACCCCCTGGAATATTTTAGGACCCCTTAATTAACAAATCCTAATTTGCCCCTTTAATTAGGACCCGATAACTTTAGAAAATTCTAATAAATTAAAATTAAATTAAAAAATTACCCATAATATATCAAACTTTTTAGAATTCAGTTCTTAACCCAAGAAAATTAAAACCCCTTTATTCTTCGATCAAACCAGACAATAGTGTGTACTATAATATATGGTTTAATGATTCTATTAAGCTTTATTGTTTAATTTTTCTATGCATATGATTATTGAATTCCTAAGAAATGTGGGTACTCTAGCAAAAGAAGAAAAAGTAAATACATAAGCCATTTAATTAATGTTAATGTAATTCAATTAAGAATTTATCATATTATGATTTGTTTTATATATTTTAAAATAATTTATTTTTAGTATTCTTTGTGTATTATGATCCATTATTGTATTGAGGATTTGTTTAAATCTAGTCATAAGATATATATTATATTAAGCTAAACTTTGAATTAAGAATATGTTAAACTTATTTAATTAATTTATGTTTTTGTTATTTATGCAATATTAATTAACTTATTTTGAGTGTATTGAAGTTTCATTAATAACTTGTCAACACTAATATTTTAAGGAAAAGTCTTAAATGCTTATATTAAATTCTTCCTTATATACTAGAGAGGAGGAGTTTAAGATTAAGTGAACTACATGACATCAAAATTTAATGAAATTTTATTCATTGGTTAAGGGTAACCTAAACAAAATTTCCATAAAATTTAAAATCAATTAGAGTCATACAAAATTTTTAATGAATTTTAAAATTTATTTGAGAATTATTATTAAAATACATATAAAATTGGTCAAGGTGTGTAACTTAACAATGTGGTTAATTTTCTTAGCTTCTAGGGTTCATTAGGAATCCAATGTACTTTAATTTCATGCTTCTTCCTTTTCTTGAGTTAATGATGAATTTTAAATTTTTAAAATTATTTTATGTTCCAACATGGGGATAATTTAGTGTTTAGGAATTGGCTACCCAAATTTTCTCAAACCTCCACCAAATTAAATACAGAAGTCCATGAGGTCCTAAGGATCACATGGTGAAAGTTTAAAGGCATTTTGATGAGAGGTTGAATTTATAGATATTTCATAGGGCTTTTAACCCTAATCACTAAGTGAATTTATAGGTTAAATCAGGGCTTAGATTGGGGGAAATTCATTCAAAAATTAGCTACGAATGAAAGTTCGTTAGGGAGGTTAAGCCCTTGTGAACTAGTCCCGAGGCTAACCAAGAGGGGGGGGGGGATAAATTGGTTAATTTTAAAATTTTGTGATAAAAAATGATTTAGAAAAAAATCTTTTTGAATGTTTTAAAGAAATTTTAGTTTCGTGATGGTTTGCAGATGTTCAACGATGACCAAATAATAATCACAATCACACAATCATCAATAAAAAAATAAGTATAAAAAATAATCAGAAAGAACACACCAGATTTTATAGTAGTTGGGTCAACTTGACCTACGTCCACTCCCCGGAGCCTCCCCTCCGGGTATTGCACTAACACTAAGTGACTCTCCTTCTGCTCCCACAGCAAGGCGGAGAAGCCTGTACAAAAACTCCTTTCCACCAACCCGGTGAGGCAGAGAACCTGAACTCCTTTCACTTCCTCCTGAAGCAAGTAGAGAACGTAGACTCCTTTCGCTTCCTCTTGAAGCAGGCAGAGAACCTGGACTTCTTTCGCTTCCTCCTGAAGCACGTAGAGAACCCGGATCTTCTTGTAGACGATCCTACCACAGATACACCAACAAGATAAGAGACAATGACCGGAGAAGGTGACTCAGATCCTTACTTGGAGCAACCTTTGTGAACACCTCACAAACTCCCCCTTGCAAGTTCCTCTCTCTCTCTCTCTCTCTCTTAAGGTTCTCTATGGTAAGGAAAGTGGCAAAAGATTTTTCTTGTTTCAAGAAAAATATCTTAAATAGTAGGGCTAAAAAATTGCCCTAAATTTTAATTGGTCGATAAATATCATCCAGGATGATCGGCGGATCGTCCTGTATGATTTGTACAAAATCACACATATCAGCTTGGACGATCTAGTTTCTCTAGATGATTAGAAGACAAAATTTGTTTATATCATCTGGGACGATCCTACGATCATCCGGAATGATTAGTTCAACTTGAGAAAATTATCCTGCACATTGTTCGGATCGTCCAGGGTAAGTGATGCTGGACGATCAAAAATGACTGTTTTGATTGAAAAAGTATGAGTTTTGAAAAAGTTAATTATCTTTGGGAATAATCTAAAAATGACATTTAAATTTTAATTCTAGAATTGAACATCCATTAGTGATAATATACTACCTCGAAAGGTAGAGATAAAATCTCCTAATGGGTTCAAATTTAAAATTATAAATCTAATCCTGAATATCGTAGCTAGATTCAGGAGGGAACCACATGATCCCAAAGGATCAAAATGAAGTTCAATAAAATATCTGGCTATGATAATCTAGATAAATTATCATTAATTTCATATTCAAAATTATATCAATAAATAATATATCATCCCAAAGGAAGAAAATATCATTTATTATTAATTACTCAAATATAATGATAATGATCACCATTTTTATTTGATTTCCTAAAGGTAATTAATTAAAGTTTTGAAAAAGCTTGATTTTAAAAATTTGATCTGAGTTTCTAAATCTCCTATGAGTGCAAGCCCTCGTAGTTAATTACATCGTAGGAAACCAAAAATTTCCTACGAATACTCTCGATTAAAATAGCGATACGAATTTCATTTAAAGAATTCAAAGTTCAATATCAAGGAAGGTAGGGATTAAAATTTCAACAGGGATTGGTTCAAGATTGAACACTTATTCCTGGAGTCAAAGGAAGAAGGGTAGGAGGTGTTTTGAGATTATGAATCACTTCAGAAATATCTCAACCTATTCTAAGTGTTGGGCTCGAATTTGATGGAAAGAGATTTAATGTTTAAGTGATTGATTTTATTAGAAAGTGGGAATGAGATCCTCGGAGGTTGAGGTCTTAAGATTAAAAATCTGCCTCAGATCCTAAGTCTAAAGTGGGTACTGAAAATCAGTGATCTAGAATCTAGCTAATACAATGCGAATCTAGACTTATCCCGGCATGGATTGGGGAGCCAGCTAAATCACCTAAACGCTTTAAAACCATGTGTCCAGTCTTTTATGAAAGAGTGGTTAGGGACGTTATTTAAGATTAAGTTTAAGGAATTGGGGTCGACATCTAGAGCAGATTCCTAATTGACCACTTAACTTATGTTGGGTGAAATGCTTAAACTAAAATACAATTAAAGATTAGAATCAATTTTAATTTGTTACTAATGCAATGCATGCTAGTTGACTCGATTAAATGTTTACAATCAAAATGAAGCAGTTTTAAAATCAGGCTTAAAAATAGATTTTATCCTAGAGATTTTACAACATCCCCTTAGACAGAACTGCACCCTAATAGGTCAGGTGGTCTGCCAAAACCTGCAGACGGGGAGGTGCCTAACACGGAAGAGAAAAAATTAATATGAATACATGAAAAACCCCCAGTGAGTCTGGGCTTACTTTTTAAAGGCATTAGAGTTTTTATCTGAGCCTAAAGTTTTTAATTTTAATTAAAGTAGAAATAGTTTGACCGTACCCTCACAAGCCTCCGATTGAATTCTAGGCTAAATCAAATATGACATGCAAGAATCACTAAAAAAAATACTAAAAACATGCAGGTCCTTAATCGCAATCAACATCAAACAATCAACTCAATTAAATAATTAAATCAATTAAATGTAATACTCAAACTGAAAGTCCATATGCAAATGCCTTTTAATTGTATAACCAAGGGTCTGCAGGAAAAGTAAAGTGGCCGGGCACCACCGACAACAACTTGAATTTCTAATCCTAAGACTCAAGTGACTTTAAGAATGAGTCTTCTCGTTCTTCACTTCTTTGTCTTCTTAGAACTCCTTGGATCGTCGAGTCCGGATATCCAAATGAAAAGAAATTCTCCCTTGAAAGGGGTGTTATCTTTTCTATTTAGATATTTTGCAGATATCCTAACTTAGGCTTTCAAATGGAGGAGGACTCTCCTCTAAGGGATGTTCTCTCCTCTTTGGAATCTAAGTAGGATATATAATCCCATCTCGAAGCACTTAAATATTACAACTCAATTACATTTAAATTACATCAATGAAAATTAAAAATCTAGACTCGATCCTGCAAGATTATCCTAATAATCAATAATTTATTTAACATCCCAAGCAGTTAATACATATATTTGAAATTTAAAATGCTTAAATTCATAGCCATGCCTGGCCATGCTCATTTAATTTTAAAGGGGGTCTTAGCAAATTCTGAAGCACCTACAGAAAACAACGTTAATTTTAAAGCTTAATTTTATTGTGCCCCCTTTAATTTTAAATACCCTGTATGAGTATGGCCACATGCATAAGATTGAATTAGTACAAATTGTCCCTAACCTAGGGGTAGATCTAACATATAATCAATCACATCACAGAGTGTAGAAATTAAATAAATAATTACATCAATATCAAATACTTAAATCTAACAACCAGCATGCAATAAAAACCACGAAAAACCCGACACATGTAAGTACAGAAAAGTAAACACCGGCCTAGCCTAAGATTAGAGTTGGTTGTCCTAGCAAACCATCTAAAGTGTGTGTAGGAGGCTGTGTGGCTTTGATATGTCCTAAATAGGATCATTTGATTGAAGTTACTAAAAGTTCTGGTTGGTTGAAAAGGTTTCAAGGAGATTTTAATTAAAGTTTAAATCTTAATGATTTAAATTTAATTTTAAAGGTGATTTTAATTATTTGTTGGATACCACCTTTGTTTTACACCAAGGCCGTGAAGTTTATTTCATCTTCCTTAGGGCTAATTTAATAGCCTCGTAGGCATGGGTTACCTAGTGGTACTCGATATAATTAGATGATTTAAGTTTGATTAAGCTTGAGGGTTAATTAAATTTTAATCAAAGTTGATTGATTGTTGTTTTTAATATTGAATTGATATTTTCTAGAATTATTGATAATTTATTGAATTTTAGAATTTTTTGATTATTTTAATGATTTAATTAAGAGGTCAAAAGTTGATTTTTTGATTAAAAGTGATTTTTATAAAGTTAATATATTATTAAAATACTAGACCTTAATACGATCAGTTAGACTATAAGTTTGCTGGAATTAGATTTTTCTATATTTTATTATGAAGGTTTGAAGTTTTGACTAGATTTTGAACTAAGTTTGACCAAAAGTTGACTTTTTCAAATTTGATTGATTTCTAAAAATTTGATATTTTTGATAAATATTAGATCTTAAGGTGAGTTGAATGCCTTTGAGTTTGCTCAATTTGGAGTTTATTTGAATTACTTATGAATTTTTGAAGTTTGGTGAATTATTTGAATTACTTAATTTGTTTTATTAGAAGCGTTTTGATGATTTGAATCCAAATGACCTCCAAACTTCTTAAAATCACCTCCAAAGATCAAGAATGATCTAAGAAGGAATTATCAAGTGTTTGAGAGATTTTTGGAATTTTTAATTATTTTTAATTAATTAAATTAATTAAATATTGAATTTCACTTAAAATTAAATTAGGCTTAATTTTAAAGTCCAGTTAAGGGGCTTTTCTTTTCATTGATTAAGGGTTTAAATCTGGTCAGTGAGAGGTATTATATGTAGTTTTTATATTTAAATTTAATTTATTGCATTTTCTAGAAGGTTTTAAGGCTAAATTAATGTTCAATTTTGATTAAGTTAATTAAGAGGCTTAATTATTTCAAAAATTGGTGAGATATTTTCTACGAGCTGAGAATGTCACTAAGTTCAAGTGGTTTGAGTTTCAAGTCAATAGGAGGTGAATCCTAATTATTGAAAATATTCTAAGTTCTCTAAATGAGTCCTTAATTATTATCCTTAATGATGTCATTAAGTTAATTGGGTTCAAATGAAAGTCACTAACCCTTGATATACACATATAAATGCACACAAACACAATCAATTCCTGAATCTAGGAGAACTCTAAAGCTAGGTCGTGTGTGCACCTACACATGTAAAACTTAACATTTAATTGAGATGATTAACAAAGTGATTAATGAATAATTGAAATATCATTATTCACTAACCATTCCTCTACAAATTCCATTCATGTATACAACCTATGCTTAAAATTTCAAAAGGATCTCTTAAATATTTAAAGGTTTAAATGTATATAATTTTAAAATAGTTTTAAAATAAATATATACATATATGTCAAACTATATATAAAATATAGGTTTTAAAAATAAATAAATTAAAAATATTGTTAAAATAATTTTCAAAGGATTTGAGAGATCTTCAGGTTTTCAAAGTAATTTGAAAATAATTTTTTAATTTTTAAACTAATTAATATAACATTTAATTAAATATTGCTTAAATATTAAGATATTCAAATAATCTAAATTATTTAGAATAAATTAAAATTTAAAACATTTAAAAAAAATTAAAAATTAATTATTTGAAATTTCCAACAATTTGATATATTGTTTATATGTATATATATTTTTGATTTATTTTGAATTTATTTTAATTTTTTAAATCTTAAATTATTTAAATGAATTTTAAATTAACTTAAAATTAATCAATAATCAAAATAATTTTAAATCAAATCAATTTAAGTCTTAAAATGTTTCTGTAATTTTAAGGTTATTGAAGATAATTCTTTTGAAAATATTTGAATTTGAATTTGAATTAAGTGTTAATTAGATATTTAAATATTAAATTGATTAAAAGAGATTTAAAATATAAAATATACCTTAAATCCATCTTAATTTCAAATTAAAATATTTTTAAAATAATTCTTAGATTATTTAAAATATTTCGAAATAATAATAATAATAATGATAAAATTTGAATCCCCTTTTTTTTATATTTAAATTATCATTAAATCAAACATTAATTGAATATTGAAAATATTTAGATAATTAAAATCATTTAAAATATACTAAATATTTTAAAATAAAACTTTTAATTTAAAATAAAAAAAAGTTTACTGATTTAATTAAATATATTTAAAAGAATACTTAAATTTTAACTTATATTTAAATTAATATTTAATTTAATATCAATTAAATAATTAATTATTTAAATCTTTAATTATTAAAATATATGAAAGTATCTAAAATTAATATTAATTTTAATTAAAAGATTTTAAATTCTAAAAAGATTGGTATATTTTACATAATATTTTGATTTAAAATTAATTTTTTTAATAATTTTTATAATTTTTCCTATTTAAAACTGGTTTTTAAATAATTTAAAATTAATTTTAATTAGATGGCGGCGCTGGCGACTTCGGGGGCCACATGGCAGGCTTTGATTAGGTGCTGCAAACCGAGGTGGTGGCGCCCAATCATTGGTAATAATTGGCACTGCCGCCAATCATTGCGCACTGATTAGGAAAGCGCGTGGGCCCCACACGCTTTCACTTATCCGCGTTAGTAGAGCTCACCCACATTTGATCATCCGTGGTTGAATTCGATGGCTCTTATTAAGCTGGACAGAGTGCGAAACCGTAGATATCACCACGCGGTCAGACGAAACTGTAGAAGGCCTTGATCTGGACCATTGATCATGCGATCAACGGTCCAGAAAACGTGCAGTTAAACCCAGCTCAATCGAAACCCTAGAATGGGTTTTTGAGCTTGTTTATTTAATCTGATAGATCAAATTTAATGAAAATTTAAACCTTGGATAATAACATGAATAGAAATCATGTGGACGGCTTGATTTGGATTAAAATGAACTTATTAAAAAGCTATTTAATCTAGTGTAATCTAAACTAGGGTTTCGATTTTTACCTAATCCACACGGTGGATTCAGGAGTTCTTTGGCTCTCTAAGCTTGTTGACTATCCACGCATAAATCTCTAATTGAATCCACGGCCGGATATGCAATGGATCACTAGATATTTGAGCTGGACGGATCCTAGGCTCGGCTCGCCAAAATCTCACCGCCGACGAGCTTTTGGTGGTGGAATTTGATTAAAAACTGGAGAGGGAGAGATCTAGATCTTCCAGAGGTTGGAGTCTGGACTTGGGAAGCTTTTGTTAGAGAGAGAGAGTTAGGGATTCAATTCTCCTCCAAATGGAGATTTCCCCCCTATTCAAACATCCACAGGCCAATTGGACGGTTAGGATTGACTTGGGGGCTCCCTTGATGTTGCCATATGTCCCAAAAGTTGGTTAGGGGCAGAGAATCAAAAGGACTAGGGTATAATGACATGGAAAGCCACCTTGTCCTTGGGAGTAGATGGGGGTGAGGGGTTTGATTAGGGCTGGTTTAACTTTAATCCAAGAATTATAGGATGCCTAAGAAGCTTCCAGAAGTGATTTGGAACAACTGGAGTGGAATGGATCAGAAGGGATTAAGTTTAGAAGGGGTTTTGACAATTTGACCCCTTCAAAAGCTTGGTTTGACCATTTGACCAATCCACTTGCCATGTGGACTGGTGAGGTGGCAGCCAAGTGTCCATTTCAGCTCATTTGAGTAGATTAGAATTGGTTTGAGGCTGGAGGATTTAAGCTCAAATGAAAATATAAGGATTTGAGGTATTTTGACTAGGTTTCATTGAGTTGACTAAGTCAACTTGACCTGGGTTTGAATGGTCCATGATTAAAAGAGTTTAGACCATGATTAGGAATTAATTTGGAGTTTGAAAAGGGGTTTGAAATGTCAAATGAGTTAAAATAACTCATTTAAAACATTAAGGGGTATTTGGGTCAAACTAGGTTGGTTTGGTCAACTAGGTTGACCCAGAACCTGAGTTTGGGTTCAATGGATTTGATTTGATGTTTGAAGTCTGGTAGATGTGTTTCTGGAGTTTAAATGGTTTATTTGGATCAAATGACCTATTTAGGTCCTTAATGGGTTAAGGGGTCAACCCTGGTTGACCTGGTCAATAAGGTGGGTCCCGGGTCTGAGAATAGGCTCAATGGATTTGAAATGATATTTGAGACCAATAGAAGTGGTTCCAAGGTCTGGGGAGGTTGTTTGATCAAAATAACCTATTTTGACCTTTAAAGGCCTGTTTGGTCAACCTAGGTTGACTTGGTCAACCAGGTTGACCCAGGGTCTGGGTTTGGGTCCAACAGGTTTGGTTTGATATTCGAAGATTATTGGAAGTGGTTCAAAGTAATTCGGAGGTCATTTGATTTGAAATGTGCATTTGAACCCCTAAGGGGTATTTTGGTCATTTTGACCCCTAGTCAACTGGGGGTCAAAGTGGGTCCAATAAAATATAATTTAATATTTAATAAGTCATAATCAAGGGTCTCGAAGTGATTAGAGGCTTTGGAGAAAGCTCCAAGGTCAGGATCCAGTGGGTGGCTAGGTGGCATGTCCAGTGGCATAGGCTATAAAAATTTGAAAGTTTTATAGCCTTTGGAAATTAATTCAATTTATGGGGTTAGAAGCCTCAGAATGTACTCAAATTTGGAGGGCTGCCTCTAGAGACATGTCATATCAATGTGGAATTGATATACTCTAAATCAGAGGTCATTTGAAAGGGTTTTAAAGTGTTCAAAGATTCAATGGAAAAGGCTTTTAGGATTTAGACCTTAAGCCTTGGATTTGAGTCTGGATTTCTAGATTTGAAGTGGACTTTGGGTTTGAATTTTTGGATTTGAATTAAGTCTAGATTGAATTGAAATCTGGATTGAACTAGAGGAATCTTAGGGTTTAGAGTAGATCCTAGGGTCTAGATCAGCTTAAAGGAATCCTAGGGTCTAGAGTAGATCCTAGGGATTGAAGTCTTGGAAGATCCTAGAGTCTAAAAGTCCTATAGTCTGGGGTCTAGAATAACCCTAAGATCTAGAAATCCTAATGTCTAGGATAGGTCTAGATATTGGATTTATTTAAATCTAGATTGATGTACGGTAGATCCTAGAATCAGGATTGATCTAGAGTCTAGATTGATGTATGATCTAGATAGATCTAAGATCTAGGGTCTAGGTAGATTTAGGACTTAGGTAGATCTAGAACTTGTGTAAATCTTAATGCTTGAAGTCTAGGAGGATTCTAGGATCTAAAAGTCCTAAAGTCTAGAGTCTAGGGGCATCCTAGGATCTAGATAGATCTAAGATCTGGATTTGATCTCAGGTTTAAATTGATTATAGAATCTGGAGTCTGGTAGAATCCTAGGGTCTGGAGTCTAGGAGGATCCTAGAGTCTAGATTAGTCTGGAGTTTAATTAAATTAAGTTTAAGATTAATATGGGATAAAGATTGATTTGAATCTGGATTAATATTAAAGTTTGGATTGATCTAAGATCAGATTGATCCTAGGGTCAAGATTGATCCTAAGGACTGAAAAGATCCTAAGGTCTGGATTGGTCCTACTGACCTCATACAAAAATGAGGTCAATAAATGGACCCCTACTATGTGTAATAGACTGAAGTTCTATTGCACATATTGGCATTGACCGAATAAAATGGTCAAGTCTGGAATTTTGATTCTAAGGGAAAGAAAAATTTTATCCCTAGGGAATCAGGGTTTGAATTGATTCTATGGTAGTGCCATGGAGGGCGTACTCTACCACTAGTGGGTCTGGTCCTAAGGGAAAGGAAGAGTCTATCCCTGAAGGAAAAGAAAGCCTAGGTGATCATATAGAAAGGAAGAATTCCTAACTACAGAGGACCAAGTCTGGATTTGATTCTAAAGGAGAGGAAATCCTAACCCTAGAAGATTGAGTTTGAAATTGAAACTAGGGTAGTACCATGAGGGGCGTACTCTACCACTAGTAAATCTAATCCTAAGGAATGGAAGAAAACCTATCCTTACAGGAAAAGAAGACCTGGGTGATCCTATAGAGAGAAGGAACTCCTAACTATAAAGGATCGAATTTAGATTTGATTCTAAGGGATGGGAAATCTTAACCTTAGAAAATTGAATTTGAAATAATACTAGGGTAGTGCTGGGGACAGCGTACTCTACCACTAGTAGATCTAGTCCTAAGGGAAGGAACATCTAACCCTAAGGAAGTTGAATGATCATATAGGAAGGAAGAACTCCTAACTATAGAGGATCGAAGTTGAATTTTGATACTAGGGTAGTGCCACAATTGGTGTACTCTACCACTAGTGGATCTAATCCTAAGGGAAGGAAGAAGAGCCTGACCTTAAGGAGAAGAAAGTTTAATTTTGGAATTTGAAATTGAATCTAGGACGGTGCCACAGGGGACTTATTCCATCACTGGGGAGTCTAATCCTAAGGGAAGGAGAAAAGCCTAACCTTAAGGAGAAGAAAGTTTGATTTTAGAATTTGAAATTGAAGCCAGGATGGTGCCACAGGGGTCTTTTTCCATCACTAGGGAGTCTAATCCTAAGGGAAGGAGAAAAGCCTAACCTTGAGGAGAAGAAAGTTTGATTTTAGAATTTGAAATTGGATCCAGGACGGTGCCACAGGGGACTTATTCCATCACTATGGAGTCTAATCCTAAGATAAAGAGAATACTTACTCTAAGGAAAAAAGAAACGGATGATCTCAAGCGAAGGGATTAGTGCTTCCTATAGGAGATCAGGCTTAAAGGTTTGAATTTTGAAACTATAATAGTGTCGTATAGGGCGTTATCCATCACTAGTAAATCTAATCCTAAAGAGAGAAAGCACGATGACTCACATCTATCCTTAAGGAAAAGGAAACTGGAGGACCCTGAGGGAAGGAAGCATTACTTCACACAGAAGGTCAGATCTGGATTTTGAACCTTGGATGGTGCCATAGAGGGCGTGCTCCATCGCTAAAAGATCTAATCCTAAGGAAAAAAAGCACGATGACTCACATTTGTCCTTAAGGAAAAGGAAACTGGAAGATGCTAGGATAGTGCCATAGAGGGCGTACTCCACCACTAGCACATTATTCCTAAGAAAAGTAAGAATCCTATCCTAAAGGAAAAGAAAACTGGATGATCTTGTGAGAAGGAAGCATTGCTTCACACAGAATCGGGTCTAAATTTTAAACCTAAGATGGTGCCACATATGGTGTGATCCACCACTAGAAGATCTAATCTTAAGGATAGAAAGCACGATGACTCACATCTGTCCTTAAGGAAAAGAAAACTCGAGGAAGCTAGGATCGTGCCATGAAGGGCATACTCCACCACTAGCACGTCTAATCTTAAGGAAAGGAAGAATCCTATCCTAGAGGAGAAAAAAACCTGGAGGAAGCTAGGATGGTGCCACGAAGGGCATGCTCCACCACTAGTAGATGGTCATGTGGGGAGGGAGCTTGCTCCACACAGAGGACCTCAACTGGAAGGAATCTAGGGTAGTACCACAAAGGGCGTACTCCACCACTAGTGGATGGTCATGTGGGGAGGAAGCTTGCTCCACACAGAGGACCTTAACCGGTAAGAAACTAGGATGATGCCACAAAGGGCGTACTCCACCACTAGCGAGTGATCTTTGTGGAGAGGAAACTTGCTCTACACAAAAGATCATTTGGATGATCAAATATAGAGGAAACTTGCTCTACATAGAGGATCGGGTCTGGATGATCGTATACAAAGAAAACTTACTCTATACAGAGGATCAGGTCAGGATTCTGGAATTTGAGATTTGAAAGATTTTGAATTTAAATTTGAAGATTTTTGAATTTGAAAGTTGATTTGACAAATTTGAATTTGAAGGGTTTTAAATCTGTGATGCATTTTGAAATTGATTTGAATTATTTTGAATCTGAGGAATTTGAATTTGATTCAAGTCTATTTTGAATTCTTAAAAGATTTGAAATTCGATATTGAAATTAAAGGGTTTAAATTTGACTTTAAATTTGACACTCATCTGGCATGGTACTTCCTGAAGGGCCTCCCCAATTTTTTAAAAAAATTAGGTGGCATTCTTCAGGATTGATCAGTTGATTGGAAATTCTCTCGAAGATTGTCATTAGAATGAACAATTCAGCCAACGTTGATTCAAGATTTTCATCAAAAGTTGTCTCCAAAAGACTACGACCAAGTCTCCTACTTGGGGAGTTCTAAAGTGACACAATTTATTGGGATCTCGAATCAACTGTGACTTATGGATTTTCAAACTTCATCGAGCATGTATTTGACTTTGCTTGAGGCCCTCGAGCTCCTCAAATTGGAGTCAGGCACTCTGCTCAATTATAGTTTGATTTTAAACAACAAATTTCAGCGAAGGAAACTACACTCTTAGATCAGAAAGATCTAGGACCCAACACAGGGTGTGGTTTTATTTTAAATGACAATTTCTAGCTTTTGAAAATACTCCTCTAGTGAGATTGATCTTGGACCCATCATAGAGTGTAATTTTATAAAAAAAAGGCCTTAAAGGAAAGATGCCTATATGGAAGGACTTACACACACTCCTCAAGGACTGGATTTAAATTTTCATCAAGAGTAGAAGATTCATTCTTCTTATTAGAAAATTTTCTCTAGCTATTTGGACCCTGTCAGAAAGACAAACGGGAACAAACTCAGAAGTACAGTGAAAAGTTTTAATGACTCTAACTAACCTGAAAAGGTTAAAGGATTTAGGTTTTTTTGACCCAGACCAAGTTTCGTAGAAACTAAATGGGGGTTTCCCTTGAATAATTTGAATTAAAATCAATTTCAAGGCAGTTTAAGTTCAGTAAAGAAATTTGATCTTTTCAATTCTCTTGCACGACAAATTTTGTATCTTGATAGATTATCGATGCACGGCAAAAATTTTGGATTCAAGATTTCTAAAATCAAGCAATTTGAAGTTGACTGGGTCTTTTGAGATTTAATGATTTAGAAAGGAGCCTCTTTCTTTCTTTTCTGGTGGCGACATTGCGCATCTTTTAATTTATAGTGCATTTTTCACTGTTCTTAACTTGTGGCGCCCATTACGCATCTTTTAACTTCTAGTGCACTTCGTGTATTTCTCAATTTTTTTGGCGCAATTTGCGAATCTTTTGATTTCAATTGAATTTAAAAAGAGGCTTCACCTTCTTTATTTTAATGTCAGGATTACATCTCAAGTATAAGAGAAGAAAACTCATTCTCTTATGCAAGGATGGATAATCTTGAAGGCAAGACTCAATCTTTTGAAATGAATATTAACTTAACTTTTGAAGAATCATTGAACAGATTTTAAGCAAGCAAGGACATCTATTGAAGATAGAAAATTGCAAGAACATTAAGAAGATTTTCATTTTAGAGATCAACTTAAATTTGACATTGATTTTAACTCAAACATTGAATTAACCCACACAAGCGATGGGAGGGAAGGGTATTCAAACATTTGGAGTCAACTACAACTTTCTCTTACTTAAGACTTAAGGTAGAGGTCAATTTCCATTAAAAGAGGAATCTATTATCTTAAAATTATGAAATCAGTACACTTGAGAAATTGAAAGTTTCCTTGAAGAGAAATTGCAAATCTAGGTGGCAAGACCCAGTAGTGTGGAATTAAATTTCTATGATCTCCTTGGAGGGAGATACTGTTGTGGAGTCTTCACTATCCTTAGAAGTTGCTGCATCACTTTAATCAAAAAGATTTATCTCGATAGGATCCCATTGAAAGTTGAATTTTGATTGTATCACTATCTGATATAATCTTATATTATTTCCCCTCCCATTACTAGTGGTCTAGTAATTAAGAGAGTGGCACCCCGAGTGGTTTCTACACCTCCTCCTCTTTAGTTGATGTAGTGGGACACGTATAGAGATGTGACCTAACATCTTCTAGTAGAGTGGACGGGTCATAACTTAACTGGGGGCCTAGGGCCTAGTACTGGTATTTATTCAGTTCTAGCTTGATTGATTCTCTCCATGTAGTAGTCGAGAAGGTGTATTGAAGATCGTGCTCTCATTTCTACAACCTCCTTCCTTTGAGTAATAGGAGAAGGGTGGAATTGATTTCCACCAGGGAAGGGGTAAGTAGAAGGAGCAACAAACTTTTTATTAGCCTCAAACTTGATGTACTTTAAGACTTTCACCTCAGCAGTCTTTCTGGTCTTAACAACCTTCTTTCAGACTCTTCGAAGGTAATTCTTTCTTTTTTTTTGCTGGCGAAAGGGGTGCTAGAACTTGACCCAATCTTGGATTGAGATGGTAGCTCTCCCATTGTTATTGACTTTTGGTTGTTATCCTCCTTAGTAGAGTATACAGTGGGTAAAGGGGTGACAATGACCTCCATCTCAGAGATGGGGAAGTCAATTCCTGACCCTAAAGTAATCTTAACCAAGGGGACATCCCTTTGTATTCCGGCAAATAGATCAATTATTTCTTCTTCGTCGACTGATAACTTGAAGTCTTAGAATTGCATTTCAAACTGGATGAAATTACCAAAAGTGATTCCTTCTACTATCAAGTTTCTATCTAGGAGAAGATGAGTTTCCCAGCTGTTTGAGTGCTTAAATTCCTGAAATTAAAAGAATATAATTTGAATTAGTTTGATTTTGAAATCAAATTCAAATTTTGAACTTGATAAATTTTTTTGAACTTTGAAACCCAGCATACTAAGTTTTCACTCAACATGAGAGTTTACAAAAAAAATTTATGGGTTGAACTTGACTCTTTCACTTTGAAAATTGATTTGAAGGTGAAATGTCAGAGTTCATGTGTGAAATTAAAGTTGAGGTTAAACTTAAACTTAAGGTTGGAATTGAATTTGAAGTTGAAGTGGAGATTGAGGTTGAATGAGTTTTCTTCAAATTTTGCAACTCAACATATTAATATTCACCTAAACATGTAGGTTCACAAAATTGATATGAAAATCCCAAGGATTGGGCTCGACTCTTTTCAATTCACCAATTGACTTGGGTTAAAATGTCAAAGCCCTGAGTTTAAGTTTAGAATCAAATTTAAAGTTAAATTCAAAGTTAGAATCAAACTTGAATTCAAGGTGAAAATTGAATTCAGACTTAAGGTTTTAAATCTTGAAGTTAAGATTGGATTCGAATTCAAAATTGAATTTCAATTGAGATTGAATTTAAGTTAATATTGGATTTAAACTTAAGATTTGAACTGAATAGATCTTCTTCAAAATTTGAAACTCAACATATTGAATTTTGTTTAAATATGTAGGTTTATTAAATTTAACCTGATGATCTTAAGAAATTAGGCTTGACTCTTTTCACCCCACCAAGTGATTTGGGGTGAAATATCAAAACCTAAACTTGACAAAAATTTTGAATTTGTGTTGCATATGTTCAACTACAATAGAATATTGTAGAAGACACATGACAACAATGATTGAAATTGATTTGAGAAATCTTAAAGGAGAGTTAAGAAAAATTTGAAAATCCGGCATAATCTCCCCTTATTTTTGAAACTCAATGTGTTGAATTCACATTCAACATAAAGGTTTACAAATTTGGGGGGGGGGGGATTCTTAAAAGTCAACCCGACTCTTTCATGCAAAGGAACTGTTTGGGAATGAAATATCAAAGATCGAATACACCCGAAGATTGAAGTTTTGAAGTTTTGAACTGAATCTGAGGTATAATTTTATTGGAGGCTTGAAACTTTGATTTTGAGATTGAATGATCTTCTGTAAATTTGTGAAACTTAGCATGCTGTGATTTATTCGCACGTGAGTTTATAACATATACAGGAAGATTTTGAAAAGCTCAGCTTGACTCTTTCGCTCTACTATTGAACTTGGAGGCACAATGTCAAAGCCCAGCTTGGAGGGAGATTTCCTACACTCACCTCTCTTTTTACATGTCTTAATTGAGTTGGTCACACTCACCCAAGGGAGAAATGGGTAGAGGGACCAATGAAAGAAAAGTAGTCAAAACTACTGATGCACTAAAATTTGTATCGCTATTAAAGATGGAGAGAGAGATACTCCCCAACGGAATCGCCATTTTCGTTTTGATTGAAAAAGTATGAGTTTTGAAAAAGTTAATAATCTTTGGGAATAATCTAAAACTGAAATTTAAATTTTAATTCTAAAATTGAACATCCATTAGTGATAATATACTACCTCGAAAGGTAGAGATAAAATCTCATAATGGGTTCAAATTTAGAATTATAAATCTGATCCTAAATATCGTAGCTAGATTCAGGAGGGAACCACATATAATCCCAAAGGATCAAAATGAAGTTCAATCAAATATCTAGCTATGATAATCTGGATAAATTATCATTAATTTCATATTCAAAATTATATCAATAAATAATATATTATCCCAAAGGAAGAAAATATCATTTATTATTAATTACTCGAATATGACAATAACGATCACCATTTTTGTTTAATTTTCCAAATGTAATTAATTAAAGTTTTGAAAAAGCTTGATTTTGAAAATCTGGTCTAAGTTTCTAAATCTCCTATGAGCGTAAGCCCTCGTAGTGAATTACATCATAGAAAACTAGAAATTTCCTACGAATACTCTCGATTAAAATAGCGATATGAATTTTATTTATAGAATTCAAAGTTTGATATCAAGGAAGATAGGGATTGGAATTTCAACAGGGATTGGTTCAAGATTGAACACTTATTCCTGGAGTCAAAGGAAGAAGGGTAGGAGGTGTTTTGAAATTCTGAATTACTTCAGAAACACCTCAACCTATTCTAAGTGTTGGGCTCGAATTTGATGGAAAGAGATTTAATGTTTAAGTGATTGATTTTATTAGAAAGTGGGAACGAGATTCCCGGAGGTTGAGGTCTTAAGATTAAAAATCTGCCTCAGATCCTAAGTCTAAAGTGGGTACTAAAAATCAATGATCCGGAACCTAACTAATGCAATGCGAATATGGACTTACCCCGACCTGGATTGGGGAGCCAGCTAAACCACCTAAAAGCTTTAAACTATGTATCCAATCTTTTATGAAAGAGTGGTTAGGGATGTTATTTAAGATTGAGTTTAATGAATTGGGGTCGACATCTAGAGCATATTCCTAATTGACCCCTTAACTTATATTGGGTGAAATGCTTAAACTAAAATGCAATTAAAGATTAGACTCAATTTTAATTTGTTACTAATGCAAAGCATGCTAGTTGACTCGACTAAATACTTACAATCAAAATGAAGCAGTTTTAAAATTAGGCTTAAAAATATATTTTATCCTAGAGATTACACAACATCCCCTTAGATAGAACTGCACCATGATAGGTCAGGTGGTCTGCCAAAACCCGCAGGCGGGGAGGTGCCTAACACGGAAGAGAAAAGTGAATATGAATGCATGAAAAACCCCCGACGAGTCCGGGCTTACTTCTTAAAGACGTTAGAGTTTCTATCTGAGCTTAAAGTTTTTAATTTTAATTATAGTAGAAATAATTTGACCGTACCCTCACGAGCCTCTGATCGAATTCCAGGCTAAATCAAATACGACATACAAGAATCGCAAAAAAAACTACTAAAAATATGCAGGTCCTTAATCGCAATCAACATCAAATAATCAACTCAATTAAATAATTAAATCAATTAAATGTAATACTCAAACTGAAAGTCCATAGGCAAGCGCCTTTTAATTGTACAACTCAGGGTCGTCGGGTCCGGATATCCAAATGAAAAGAAATTCTCCCTTGAAAGGAGTGTTATCTTTTCTCTTTGGATATTTTGAAGATATCCTAACTTAGGCTTCCAAATGGAGGAGGACTCTCCTCTAAGGGATGTCCTCTCCTCTTTGGAATCTAAGTAGGATATATAATCCCATCTCGAAGCACTTTAACTACTACAACTCAATTACATTTAAATTACATCAATCAAAATTAAAAATTTAGACTCCATCCTGCAAGGTTATCCTAATAATCAACAGTTTATTTAACATCCCAAGCAGTTAATATATATTTGAAATTTAAAATGCTTAAATTCACAGCAACGCTTGGCCATGCTCTTTTAATTTTAAAGGGGGTCTTAGCATATTCTGAAGCACCTACAGAAAACAACGTTAATTTTAAAGCTTAATTTTATTGTGCCCCATTTAACTTTAAATGCCCTACATGAGCATGGCCACCTACATAAGATTCAATTTGTATAAATCATCCCTAACCTAGGGGTAGATCTAACATACAATCAATCACATTACAAAGTGTAAAAATTAAATAAATAATCACATCAATATCAATTATTTAAATCTAACAACCACCATGCAATAAAAACCATGAAAACCCGACACACGTAAGTAGCAGAAAAGTAAACACCGACCTAGCCTAAGATTAGAGTTGGTTGTCCTAGCAAACTATCTAGAGTGTGTGTAGGAGGCTGTGTGGCTTTGATATGTCCTAAATAGGATCATTTGATTGAAGTTACTAAAAGTTCTGGTTGGTTAAAAAGGTTTCAAGGAGATTTTAATTAAAGTTTAAATCTTAATGATTTAAATTTAATTTTAAAGGTGATTTTAATTATTTGTTGGATGCCACCTTTGTTTCACACCGAGGCTGTGAAGTTATTTCACCTTACTTGGGGCAAATTTAATAGCCTCGTAGGCCTGGGTTACCTAGTGGGTCCCAATATAATTAAGTGATCTGAGTTTAATTAAGCTTGAGGGTTAATTAAATTTTAATCAAAGTTGATTGGTTGCTGGTTTTAATATTGAATTGATATTTTCTGGAATTATTGATAATTTATTGAATTTTGGAATTTTTTGATTATTTTAATGATTTAATTAAGAGGTCAAAAGTTAATTTTTTGATTAAAAGTGATTTCTAGAATGTTAATATTTTATTAAAATACTAGACCTTAATACGATCAGGTATATTGTAAGTTTGCTCGAATTGGATTTTTTTATATTTTATTATGAACGTTTGAAGTTTTGACTAGATTTTGAACTAAGTTTGACCAAAAATTAATTTTTTCAAATTTGATTGATTTCTAGAAATTTGATATTTTTGATAAATATTAGATCTTAAGGTGAGTTGAATGCCTTTGAGTTTGCTCAATTTGGAGTTTATTTGAATTACTTATGAATTTTTTAAGTTTGGTGAATTATTTGAATTACTTAATTTGTTTAATTAGAAGGGTTTTTATGATTTGAATCCAAATGACCTCCAAACTTCTTAAAATCACCTCCAAAGATCAGGAATGATCTAAGAAGGGATTATCAATTATTTGAGAGATTTTTGGAATTTTTAATTATTTTTAATTAATTAAATTAATTAAATATTCAATTTCACTTAAAATTAAATTAGGCTTAATTTTAAAGTCCAGTCAAGGGGCTTTTATTTTTCGTTGATTAAGGGTTTAAATCTGGTCAGTGAGAGGTATTATGTGTAGTTTTTAGATTTAAATTTGATTTATTACATTTTCTAGAAGGTTTTAAAGCTTAATTAAGATTCAATTTTGATTAAGTTAATTAAGGGGCTTAATTATTTCAAAAATCGGTGAGATAATTTCTATGAGCTGAGAATGTCACTATGTTCAAGTGGTTTGAGTTTCAAGTCAATAGGAGGTGAATCCTAATTATTAATAATATTCTAAGTTCTCTAAATGAGTCCTTAATTATTATTCTTAATGATGTGATTAAGTTAATTGGGTTCAATCAAAGTCACTAACTCTTGATATACACATATAAATGCACACAAACACAATCAATCCCTAAATCTAGGAGAATCCTAAAGTTAGGTGGTGTGTGCACCTACACATGCAAAACATAACATTTAATTGAGATGATTAGCAAAGTGATTAGTGAATAATTGGAATATCATTATTCACTAACCATTCCTCCACAAATTCCATTCATGTATACAACCTATGCTTAAAATTTCAAAAGGATCTCTCAAATATTTAAAGGTTTAAATGTATATAATTTTAAAATAGTTTTAAAATAAATATATACATATATATTAAACTATATATAAAATATAGGTTTTAAAATTAAATAAATTAAAAATATTGTTAAAATAATTTTCAAAGGATTTGAGAGATCTTCAAGTTTTCAAAGTAATTTGAAAATAATTTTTTAATTCTTAAAATAATTAATATAACATTTAATTAAATATTGCTTAAATATTAAGATATTTAAATAATCTAAATTAATTAAAATTTAAAACATTAAAAAAAACTAAAAATTAATTATTTGAAATTTCCAACAATTTGATATATTGTTTATATGTATATTTATTTTTGATTTATTTTGAATTTGTTTTAAATTTTTAAAGCTTAAATTATTTAAATGAATTTTAAATTAACTTAAAATTAATCAACAATCAAAATAATTTTAAATCAAATCAATTTAAGTCTTAAAATGTTTCTGTAATTTTAAGGTTATTGAAGATAATTCTTTTGAAAATATTTGAATTTTAATTTTAATTAAGTGTTAATTAGATATTTAAATACTTAATTGATTAAAAGAGATTTAAAATATAAAATATACCTTAGATCCATCTTAATTTCAAATTAAAATATTTTAAAATAGTTCTCAGATTATTTAAAATATTTCAAAACAATAATAATAATAATAATAATGATAAATTTTGAATCCCCTTTTTTATATTTAAATTATCATTAAATCAAACATTAATTGAATATTGAAAATATTTAGATAATTCAAATCATTTAAAATATACTAAATATTTTAAAATAAAACTTTTAATTTAAAATAAAAAAAGTTTTACTGATTTAATTAAATATATTTAAAATAATATTTAAATTTTAACTTATATTTAAATTTGACGGCTTTGATTAAGCCAGATAGAGCACGGAACCGTGGATATCACCACGCGGTTGGATGAAATTGTAGAAGGCCTCGATCTGGACCGTTGATCGCGCGATCAATAGTCTAGAAAACGTGTAGTTAAACCCAGCTCAACTGAAACCCTAGAATGGGTTTTTGAGCTCGTTTGTTCGATCCGATAGATCAAATTTAATGAAAATTTAAACCTAGGATAATAACATGAACAAAAATCATGTGGACAGCTTGATTTGGATTAAAATGAACTTATTAAAAAGCTATTTAATCTAGTGTAATCTAAACTAGGGTTTCAATTTTTACCTAATCCACATGGTGGATTCGGGAGTTCTTTGGCTCTTTGAGCTTGTTGACTGTCCACGCATAAACCAAATAGGTTTATGTTCCTTCTTATGAAAAGAAGAATGTAATGCATGTGTGTTGTACTGTGAAACATGCAATTTGGGTCTCCACACCCAATGTGTTCTACGGTGAACAGTGTAGGTGTGGGAGATGTGTCCTAACATGCCGCAAGAAAAGCATCAAACACCAGGAAAAAGGTTAACTAATCTGCGTGGGTGATTGTGCCTCTTTTTACATTTGAATGAAACATGCTTTGATTATTTTGAATTAGATTCTTCAAATAGTGGAGGTGCATAAAACTGTGCAAAAGTAGGAGGTGTTTCATTTTTCTCAAAAGCACTAATTTTTACTCTTAGAAATTCATTCTCCTTTTTAAGGCTTGCAATTTCAAATTTCAATGCACCCTTACTACTCTCTAAGTCACATGCTATGGTGTCTAATTCTTTAAAAGCTCTTTCTAAATCAACATGCAAGGTTTTCAATGAATCATGCTCAATAATTAGTTTAAATACTTTTTGTTTAATTCATCAAATTCATCAAGTAAAGACATGTGATTGCTATCAAGTGTAGATTGATCCTTAATCATAACATCATGCTCTTTTTATAAATTTAAGAAATCCAATTTCAGGCTGGTTTGGGTTTTCTTAAGTTTCCTATATGATGAATAAATTTTCTCAGAAACATCTAGCAATTGATCATAGGTTAGCTCACATACCTCTTCTTAATCAGACTGACCAGGATGATCATCAGCCATCAGACACAAATTTGTAGTCTCCTCCTCAACTTCAGTCTCAGAGGAGTCGGATGTAGAATCTGTCTAGAATGTCTTTTGAATCCACTTCTTATCCTTCCTGAACTTGGGTTTCTCCTCACCCTTCTCCTTACTTGGGTGAGCCTTAAGTGAAGGACAATCAGCCTTTATATGTCTAGGCTTCCTACATTCAAAACAAATAGTATCAGATAAAGCTTTAAAGTTTCTGCTACTCTTATCTTTGTTCCACTTCTAAAAGTTCTTATCCTTCTTCCTTAGAAAGCTTTTGAATTGCCTAGTGATTAAGGCAACATCATCATTATCAGACCCGGAAGAATCAGTGTCAGTATCGTTGGCCTTTAGTGCCATAGTTTTCTACCTCTTCTTCTCACCTACATCAATTTATCATTGGTTCACTGCTTGCTCGTAACCATTGAGTGAGCCAAGTAAGTTATCAATAGAATAAGTGTTCAAATCTTTGAATTCAGTAATTACAGTTATCTCGACATCAAAAGAAGAAGGAAAATATCTCAGAATTTTGTTCACTTTTTTATAGTTTGAAAGTTCTCTTCCTAAAGTATGTAAAGAAGTGACAATTTGAGTGAACCTAGTATATATTTCAGAAATTGATTCACTAGATTTCATGTGAAAGAGTTCGTAGTCGTGAAGCAAGATGTTCAATCTCAATTGCTTAATCTCAGATGTACCTTCATAAGTAATGCATAATATATCCCAGATTTCTTTACCAGTTGTACAAGTGGAAACATGCATGTAATCTTCAGATTTTAAAGCATAGAAAAAATAGTTCAAATATTTTGCATTCAGTTGTGTTAAATCACGATCATCAAATGTCCATTCAGTAAAAGGAAGTTCAATTTTAATGCCATTTACAAGTCTATGAGGTGCTTCATAGCCATCTTTAATAAGCATCCACATGCGATAATCAATTGATTATAAAAAGGTGGACATGCTAGTTTTCCAAAAAATTAAAAAGGTATGTTATCAAACAAAGTTGGACGTGTAATTGAATAACCTTCAGCAGTATTTCTATAACCAAGTTAGCCATGGATCAAATTCAAAAGTTTTTAAACTTTATTTTTGAATCCGGCTCTGATACCACTTGAAAGTTTGATAGGGATGTTAAGTCCTTATGAACTAGTCCCGAGGCTAACCAAGAGGGGGGATGAATTGGTAGTTTTAAAAATTCGTGAGCAAACAGTGATTTGCGAAATCTTTTTGACTGATTTAAAAAATATTTACCGTTATGCGATGATTTACAGATGTTCAATGATGACAGAATAATAATCACAATCATACAATCATCAACAGAAAAGTAAGTGTGAAAAATAATCAGAAAGAACACCACTGATTTTATAGTGGTTCGGTCAACTTGACCTATGTCTACTCCCCAGAGCCTCCCCTCCGGGTATTGCATTAACACTAAGTGACTCTCCTTCTGCTCCCATAGCAAGGCAGAGAAGCCTGTACAAAAACTCCTTTCCACCAACCTGGTGAGGCAGAGAACCTAAACTCCTTTCACTTCGTTCTAAAGCAGATAGAGAACCTAGACTCCTTCCACTTCCTCCTGAAGTAGGCAAAGAACCTAGACTCCTTTCGCTTCCTCCTGAAGTAGGTAGAGAACCTAGACTCCTTTTACTTCCTCCTGAAGCAGGCAGAGAAGCTGGACTCCTTTCACTTGCTCCTGAAGCAGGCAGAGAACCCAGATCTTCTTGCAAACGATCCTCCCACAGAGACACCGACAAGATAAGAGATGATGAACGGAGAAGAAGACTCAGATCCTTACTTGAAGTAACCTTTATGAATCCCTCATAAACTCCCCCTCATAAGATCCTCTCTCTCTCTCCCAAGCTCTCTCTCTCTCTCTCTCTCTCTCTCTCTCTCAAGGTTTTCTCTGAAAAGGAAAGTGGCGAAAGATTTTTCTTGTTGAACGAAAAAGATCTTAAATAGGAGGGCTCAAAAATTGCCCTAAATCTCAACTGATAGTCAAAGATCATCCAAGACGATCAGTCGATTATCCAAGATGATCAGTTCAAAATCACATGTATTAGCCTGGACGATCTGGTTCCTCTGGAGGATTTATAGACAAAATTTGTTCAGATCATCCTGTACAATTTTACGATAGTCCGAGATGATTAGTGTAAATCAAGAATTTTGTCCAGAAGACAGCTCTAGTCATCCAGGGGAACTTGTGCTGGATGATCTCAAAATGACTTGATCGTCCGAGATGATATGGGTATTGTCCCATATGATTAGTTTAAAATTGCCCAAAATCATCCGATATATAGTTCTAGACGTACAGGTCATAACAAGTTGGATAATTTCAAAATGACTTAATCATCCAGGATGATATGGGTATCATCCCGTACGATTAGTTCAAAATTACCCAAAATCATCCGGTACATAGTTCTGGACGTACTGGTGAAAGGCACTGGATGGTCAGGATTTGTAACACATTGTCCTGTACGATCTTGCGATCATCCAAGATGATATGATCGAATCAATCAAATCTTAATTACTTTTCTTAATTACCAGACTAATTTAGGTATGATTGTGAAGGATAGTCCAGGACGATACACATATCGTCCTGGACGATCAGACCAAATCTCTAAAAATAAGAACTTACCTAACTTGATCTGGTAGCTGAGAATTTCTGATTTGAGCATATCATCCTGTCTAATGGGTATATCATCCAGGACGATCTGCTTAATCAAACTCACTTATCATGGTCGCCCTTAGTAGGGTTTCTATTTTCATTGGATCATCTAGGATGATATGAATATTATCCAGGATGATATGAACAAAAATTAAAAATAGAAATTCTAACTCACTAAAACTCTCCCCCTGAGTGTGTGTGTGCAAGGTTATTTAGCTAGAGGATCAATTACATTACATTTGACTCAAGAAAGGGAAACATTATAATTAAACACACGCAAACCCGATCTTGAGTTTACTTGGATTGCATTTGATCTTTTGTACTTGAAATATTAGCCAATCAAAGAAGAACACAAAAATGTTTGTTATCATCAAAATTATAATCCCTAAATCCAGGTTTGTAACAAATCATACTGTACGATCATTTGAAATCTTAGTCTAAATGATCCTCCATAATTAGGCAATTAAAATGTGGTTTCTTAATTACTACCATTTATTCTGTATGATATGAATCATACTGTATGAACTACAGAGATGGTTTTTGGTCATCCCATAGATCGTACCAGACAAAACCATAGTTTTTTTATATATTCATCCCGTATAATATTTGTATCATATAAGATGATGAACATAATTAAACTACTCATACTGTACGAAGTGTACAGTACGAAATGATTTACAGAGATGATTTTTGGTTGTCCCATAAGTCGTCCCGCATAAATAGTGCAAAATAAAATGATCGTCTAGTATGATTTCTTGATCGTACTCTATGATGTGCTTAAAATTTGTGAACTATTTGTCTTCCTTCGTACTTGACAGAACTGATTTTGAACTGATCGTACTGTACGATATTAGATTATACAATACGAATAATGTCAGCTAAATTGAATGATTAGGATTTTCTAAAGCCTAATATAAAAATAAATTTTTTATTATTCTTTAGTGATTGATTTTTTTTATGTGTGAAGGAGAGGAATGTGATAATTGAAGAAACTCTTGAGAGGGAGCTTTTGAAGAAATCTAGGCTTTGTGAGAGGAAGGAGAAGGTGAGCATGAGTGTGAGGGAGGAGTGTGAGGGGATCACATGGTTACTCCGAGCTAGCTGCACGCTTGCTCCTCTGTGGCCTTGGTGAGTCTTATGGAAGCTCTCTAGGGAGAGATGCTTCTAGGTTAACATCCTTAAGGTTCTCTGCCTTCTCTAGGAGGGAGAAAAAGGAGAAGGTCCACTATGTCACCAGGAGGGTGACATAGCATCTGACACTCCACTATACCGTGGAAGGTGAAAGAGAGTTTTGTAAATGCTTATCCTCCTTACTGTGGGAGTAGAAGGAGAGTTAACTTTTAATAGTGTAACTCTCGAGGTGGAGAACTCCAGGGAGTGGACGTAGGTCAAGTGGCCAAACCACTATAAAAATTTTTGGTGTACTTTTTTCATTTTCTACTTTTCTTTTCTTGTATTTATTTTTTGTGTTAACTGCTTAGTGAAAATTTTGATTTTAGCTTTTCCATTGTGAGATTTAAAAATTTTATCACCACTATTGTAATCGTGAACGAATCATTAGTTTCCACATTTGACTAGTTAAATCATTATTTTAAAAAATTGAAAAATCCTTAAAAAATTAGAACTATTGTTTATGATTCATTTTTAAATTACTGATTCCCCCCTTCTTGGCACATCTCGTACTTTCAAGTGATATCAGAGTGGAGTTTCAAAATAGTATTTTACAAAACCTAGAAACATACGATCCATGGCTTATTTTGGTAAACAGAACACTATGGAGAGTTATTCAATAACCTGTCCACCCTTATTTTACAATATATCATTTGAATTTTGGAAAATTCATATGTCTTCATTTTTTACAATCTATAGACTATCGCATGTGGATGTTGGTTCAAGAACTATTTTATTATTTAATGAATGGAGTAATGAGGATAGGAAACTTGCACAATTAAATGCAAAACACTTGAATTGTTTCTTTTGCGCATTAAGATTAGAAGATTATATGCAAGTGTCTACTTGTGGTAATAGCAAATAGATCTGGGATAGATTGTGTATCACGCACAAAGGAACTAGTGGGGTTAAATAGTCTAGGCTAAATATATTCCTGTATATTACGAACTCTTTCGTATAAAACCTAACGAGATTGTACCTGATATGTACACTTGATTCACCTGGATTGTGACATCCTTACTTGTACTAGGAAGAGAGTTATCTAATTCTAAAAAAGTTTATAAAATTTTGAGATGTTTACCTAGTTCATACGATGCAAAAATAACTGTAATAACTGAGTCCAAAGATATAAATATTTGTTCAATTGATAATCTGCTTGGGTCACTCATTGCCTACAAGCAAGGAGTGAGTTCAAGGCAAAGTGATGTATGAGAAAAGATAAATGAGCAAAATGTGGCTCTAAAAGTGATTAATTCAGAAAGTGATAGTTCTGCAATAGAGGAAGATGAAGACATTATTGTGAACCAGGTTCCAAGGACTATGATTTTGATGATAGCAAATATTTCTGTTTCTGGTTGCATGTTTAATCTTTCAGGTCCGTATGATCAATTGCAAGTTCAAGCCATCCCAAGATCGAGTCAGTATGTTTTGTAATTCAGGTCTAATGTACTATTTTCATCTTTATTGAGTTAAATGTAATGTAAAGGATCCCCTAGCTAAGTAACCTTGCACAAACACACTCAGGGGGAGAGTTTTAGTGAATTAGAGTTTTTGTTCATTTTGTGTTCAGATTGTCCTGGACGATATTCATATTGTCTTAGAAGATCTAATAAAAATAGAAACCCTAATTAGGGCGACCAAGTTAAGTCAGTCTAATTAAGTAGATAGTCCTGGATAATTATTTGATCATACAGACGATAGGCTCAAATCAGAAATTCTCAACCACTAGATTAAGTTAGGTAAGTTTTATTTTTAGAGATTTGGTCTGATCATCCCAGACGATACGTGTATCATCCTGGACGATCATTTACAATCATGCCTAAATTAGTCTGATAATTAGAAAAGTAATTAATATATGATTGATACGATCATATCATTCTGGATGATCGTAATATTGTACGGGACGATACATGCAAAATCCTGACTATCCAGAGTATTTCGCTGGCCGAACCGAACTATCCTCTGGATGATATGCCCAATTTTGAACTAATCATACGGGACGATATAGATATAATCCCGGATGATCAAGTCATTTTAAATCGTACAGCACATTTTGTGCAGATCGATCAAAACTATGCTTAGGATGATTTTGGCTGTTTTGAACTAATCGTACAGGATGATAGAAATATCATCTTGGATGATTAAGTCATTGTGAGATCGTCTAGCATAAGTTACCCTAGACGAATAGAACTATTCTATGGATGAAATCCTAATTTATACTAATTGTCCCGAATGATCACAGAATCATACGGGACGATCTGAACAACTTTGTCTTCTAATAGTCCAGAGAAACTAGATCATCCAGGCTGAAAAATGAGATTATACACTGATCGCACAGGATGATCTTTCAATCGTCCTGGATGATATTTGTCGATCAGTTGAGATTTAGGGTAATTTTTAAGCCCTCCTATAAAAGATATTTTTCTTCCAGCAAGAAAAATCTTTTGCCACTTCCCTTTCCAGAGAAAACCTTGAGAGAGAGAGAGAGAGAGAGAGCTTGGGAGAGAGAGAGAGAGGATCTTGTGAGGGGGAGTTTGTGAGGAATTCATAAAGGTTGCTCTAAGCAAGGATCTGAGTCATCTTCTCCATTCATCGTCTCTTATCTTATCGGTGTCTCTATGGGAGGATCGTTCGCAAGAAGATCTGGGTTCTCTGCCTGCTTCGGGAGGAAGTGAAAGGAGTCCAGGTTCTCTGCATGCTTCAAGAGGAAGTGAAAGGAGTTCAGGTTCTCTGCCTCACCGGGTTGGGGGAAAGGAATTTTTGTACAGGCTTCTCTGTCTTGCTGTGGGAGCAGAAGGAGAGTCACTTAGTGTTAGTGCAATACCCAGAGGGGAGGCTCCGGGGAGTGGACATAGGTCAAGTTGACCGAACCACTATAAAATCTGGTGTGCTCTTTCTAATTATTTTTTGTATTTATTTTCCTGTTGATGATTGTGTGATTGTGAGTATTATTCTGTTATTGTTAAACATCTGCACAACATCGCATAATTGTAAAAGTTTTAAAACATTCAAAAAGATTTTCTAAATCATTATTTTACTCTTGAATTTTTAAAACTACTAATTCACCCCCCCTCTTGGTTAGCCTCGGGACGAGTTCATAAGGGCTTAACATCCCTATCAAACTTTCAAGTGCTATCAGAGCGGGATTCAAAAATTAAGTTTAAAAACTTTTGAATTTTGATCCATAGCTAACTTTGGTAATCGTAATATTGCTGAACGTTATTCAATTACATGACCACTATTATTTGATAACATACCTTTTGATTTTTGGAAAACTCACATGTCCACCTTTTTTACAATCAATTGATTATCGCATGTAGATGCTTGTTAAGGATGGCTATGAAGCACCTTTTAGAATGGTTAATAATGTTAAAACTGAACTGCCTTTTACTGATTGGGCATTTGATGATCGCGATTTAGCACAACTGAATGCAAAATATTTGAACTATTTTTTCTGTGCTTTAAAATCTAAAGATTACATGCGTGTTTCCACTTATACGACTAGTAAAGAAATCTGGAATAGATTATGGATTACTTATGAAGGTACATATGAGGTTAAGCAATCTAGATTGAACGTCTTACTTACGACTATGAACTCTATTGCATGAAACTTAGTGAATCGATTTCTGAAATGTATACTAAGTTCACTCAAATTGTCACTTCTTTACATGCTTTAGGAAGAGAACTTACAAACTATGAAAAAGTGAATAAAATTCTAAGATATTTGTCTTCTTCTTTTGATGCCAAGATAACTGCAATTACTGAATCCAAAGATTTGAACACTTATTCTATTGATAATTTACTTGGGCCACTCATTGCTTACGAGCAAGGCGTGAACCAACAACAAATTGATGCAGGTGAGAAGAAAAGGGAGAAAACTGTGGCGCTGAAGGCAAATGATACTGGCACTAACTCTTCGGGGTCTGATAGCGATGATGTTGCCTTAATCACTAGGCAATTCAAAAGCTTTCTAAGAAGAAACATAAGAACTTTTAGAAGTGGAACAAAGGTAAGAGTAGTAGAAATTTTAAAGGTTCATCTGATACTATTTGTTTTGAATGCAGGAAGCCTGGACATATAAAGGCTGATTATCCTACACTTAAGGCTCACGCAAGCAAGGAGAAGGGTGAGGAGAAACCCATGTTTAAGAAGGACAAGAAGCAGATTCAGAAGGTATTCTGGGCAGATTCTGCATCTGTCTCCTCTGAGACTGAAGCTGAAGAGGAGACTACTAACTTGTGTCTGATGGCTGATGATCATCCTGGTTAGTCTGACCAAGAAGAGGTATGTGAGCTAACCCACGATCAATTACTTGAAGTTTCTAAAAAATCCATTCATCATATAGGAAGCTTAAGAAAACTCATGCTAGCCTGAAATTAGAATTTCTGAATTTATAAAAAGAGCATAAAATTTTGATTAAAGATCATTCTACTCTTGATTACAATCACATGTCACTACTTGATGAATTTGATGAATTGAATAAAAAGCATTCTAATTTGATTACTGAGCATGATTCATTAAAAACCTCGCTTGTTGATTTAGAAAGAGCTTTTAAAAAATTAGACATCATGGCATGTGACTTAGAGAGTAGTAAGGGTGCATTGAAATTTGAAATTACAAGTCTAAAGAAAGAAAATAAATTTCTAAGTATAAAAATTTATGCTTTTGAGAAAAATAAAATACCTCCTACTTTTGTATAATTTTATGCACCTCCACCATTTAAAAATCTAATTCAAAATCATCAAAGCATGTTTCATTCAAACCTAGGAAGAGTTGAAAATATAAATCTGGAGGAAATGGTAGAGCCTCAAAACACTTTGCCTAGAGATTAGAGATATGATTCGAATCATCCTAAAGAATTGATCTTAGGAGACCCTTCTAAAGGTATAAGAACTAGCATTAACTTAGGAAGGAAGTAAACCATTCTGCCTTTATCTCAATGACTAAATCCACCAACATCAATCAAGCCCTTTCTGATGAGTTTTGGATCTTAGCTATGCAAGAGGAATTGAATCAATTTAAAAAAAACGATGTTTGGGAGTTAGTAGAAAGACATAGGAATCAAAGTGTTGTAGAAACCAAGTGGGTCTTTAAGAATAAGATGAATGATTCTGATGTGGTGGTTAGGAATAAGGCAAGATTGGTGACTAAGGGGTACAATCAAATTGAAGGGATTAATTTTGAGGAGACCTTTTGCCCCTGTAGCTAGATTGGAAGCCATAAGGGTGCTACTAGCCTTTGCCTGTTATAAGGGATTTAAGCTATTTCAAATGGATGTCAAGAGTGCCTTTTTGAATGGGGTAATAAAAGAAGATGTCTTTATAGAGTAACCCCCATATTTTAAGAATTCTCAATGTCCTAATCATGTTTACAAATTAAAAAGGCCTTATATGGATTGAAACAGGCACCCAGAGCTTGGTATGAGAGGCTTAGCACATTCCTATTAGAAAGAGAGTTTGTAAAGGGGAGCGTAGACACCACCCTTTTCCTTAGGAAAGTAGGAGATGATCTACTCATTGTCCAGATCTATATTGATGATATACTTTTTGGATCTTCTGATAAAAATTTTTGTGATAATTTTTCTAAGATAATGAGTAAGGAGATTGAGATGAGTATGATGGGAGAATTATCCTATTTTATGGGGTTTAGCATAAGGAAAATGGATGATGGAACCTTTCTGAATCAATCAAAATTCACTAAGAACATCTTGAAGAAATATGAAATGGACAAAGCTAAACCAATCAATACTCCGATGAGTTCCACTATTCAGTTAGATAAAGATTCAGATGGAAAATTTATTAATCAGAAGAAGTTTAAAGGAATAATTGGATCACTGCTTTACCTGACTGCTAGCCGAACTGATATTATGTTTAGTGTTTATCTTTGTGCTATGTTTCAAGCTGATCCTAAAGAGTCTCACCTGACTGCTGTTAAGAGAATTCTTAGATATCTTTTAGGGACCCCAAACCTAGGAATCTGGTACCCTAGGCACAACATTTCTTTTGAGATTATTAGATATTTTGATTCTGACTTTGCAGGGTGTAGAGTGGATAGAAAGAGAACTTCTGGAACTTACTAATTCATAGAACAGTCTTTAGTCTCCTGGTCCAGTAGAAAATAGAACTCAGTTGTACTTTCCACTGCTGAAGCTAAGTACATTGCCTTAGGAAGTTTTGTGGCCCAAGTCCTTTATTGAAGCAGCAAGTTTTGGATTTAGGATTACCTGTTGGCATAATTTCAGTTCTATGTGATAACACTAGTGTCATCTGTATTTCTAAGAATCAATCCAATATTCTAGAACCAAACATATTGATATACTGTATCACTTTATTAGGGACCATGTTATAAAAGGGGACATTGAGCTACATCATGTAGCAACTAAAAACCAACTGGCTGACATCTTTAGTAAACCACTGGCCTTTGACTCATTCATCATTTTGAGGACCAGATTAGATGTGATTGACATAAATGCATAAATCTGATGACTTCTGATTTTTGATGTTTTCTATTTTTCATTTTTTTTTTCTCTTAGTTTTTATTTGATTTGATTATCTGCTTCCTATTTATTTTTTAGTCTCTGCTGCTTCTTTTTATTGTTATTGTTTCTCTGATTTGAGTATTTATTTTGATACAATTTCCTACCTATTCTTGATTTACTATTTTTTTATCAGATCACTACTCATTACTACTGATAAACTAGATTTCTGACTGAGAGTTTTGCCTAATTTTTATTTGGAAGCTCATAAGCAGTGATTGAATCATCTGGATCTATTAAAGAGAAGAAACGTTGATGACTATTTCTCTTCCTCTAACTCCTTTAATGGTGTATTATTTATTTTGGATAAAAATCTTCTTCAAAATTAAAAAGTTAGTTTTTGAAATAGAGATCTATTTTATCTTTCTACAGTAATCTACCTCATATGAATAGTATTTTCAAAGCTTTGAATCATTGTTATATTTTTCTTAATCAAGTGATTGCACTTATCATATGATGTATGATTTTTATTTTATGAATTACTCTTCCTTACTATAGAGAGTGAGTTTTGTCGTCTCTTATGTCTGGATGGTAATTTCACAGTTGAGATTTTTTAATGATTATGAAAGGAAGCAAGCTTACAAAAGATGCGCAAAGCATCAAACAAAATGTAAAAGAGGAACAAAATGAGCCCAAAGCTGAAAAGATGTGCGATGTCATCAAATTGGAAAGATGCATAAAGTGTATCAAAAATTAAAAGATGCACAAAGCGTCAAATAAATTGAAGAAGAGGCACCAAATGAGCCCACAAAGAAATAAGCTTTCTTCCCTTTCAGATCTTAAATGTCTTAGAAAAATCCATGTGCCACTTAATATTTTCAAAAGCTTGAGACAAAAAATTATGATTTCTGATTCCTTACTTTGTAATATTATTATATAAGATATTTTTCTGGATCGAGGCTTGAAAGGATCTCTTTTCAAATCTAATTTTTTTCTTCTAAATTAGATTTTTGTTTGAAAGGAATTTGAACCTGTAAGATATCTGATGTAGGAGTTACGAAAGTCGATTTTCTAACTTTTTTGGATTTCAGCACTGTTGATCTTCTTCTTATTGGTTTTTGAATTGAAAATCAAGGAAAATTCTATTTTACCAGAGCTGATCGATTATTCAAAAAAAATGCCTTTTGATTTAATCCTTTTGATGTTCTCTTATGTTTGACTTGTACTGGTTTTAATGTTTCTATATATTGTTTTTCCTTTTTGAGATGTCAAAAGGGGGAGTGGTAGTTCTTGTGGTTTGGGTTAGTTCAGTGTTCCTGTATTATTCACCCGTTGTTTAATTAAATATTTGTCATCATCAAAAAGGGGGAGATTGTTATGAATCTGGTTTCAAGGACTATAATTTTGATGATAGCAAACATTTCTATTTTTGGTTGCCTATTTAATCTTTTAGGCCCGCAGGATCAATTGCAAGTTCAAGCCAGCCAAAGATCAAGTCAGTCTATTTTATAATTCAGGTCCAATGTACTGTTTTCATCTTTATTGAGTCAAATATAATGTAAAAGATCCCCAAGCTAAGTAACCTTGCACACACACACTCAAGGGGAGAGTTTTAGTGAATTAGAGTTTCTATTCATTTTTTATTCAGATCGTCCTGGATGATATTCACATCGCCCTAGATGATCCAATGAAAATAGAAACTCTAATTAGGGTGATCAAGTTAAGTCAGTCTGATTAAGTAGATAGTCTTGGACAATCATCTGATCGTATAGGATGATAGGCTCAAATCAGAATTTCTTAGCCGCCAGATTAAGTTAGGCAAGTTTTATTTTTAGAGATTTGGTCTGATCGTCCCGGACGATACTTGTATCATCCTGGATGATCCTTTACAATCATGCCTAAATTAGTCCGATAATTAAAGAAAGCAATTAATACCTGATTGATACGACCATATCATCCCGGACGATCGCAATATTATACGGGATGATACATGCAAAATCCTGACCATCCAGAGCATTTCCACTGGCCGAACTGAACTATCATCTGGACGATATCCCGATTTTGAACTAATCGTACGGGACGATATAGATATCATCCCGGACCATCAAGTCATTTTAAATTATACAGCATATTTTGTGCAGACTGATCAGAACTATGCTCAGGATGATTTTGGCTATTTTGAACTAATCATACAGGACGATAGAAATATCGTCCTGGACGATCAAGTTATTGTGAGATCATCTAGCATAAGTTGCCCTGGATGAACAGAACTATTCTCTGGACAAAATCCTGATTTACACTAATCATTCCGGACGATCGCAGAATCGTACGGGATGATCTGAACACTTTATTTTCTAATCGTCCAGAGAAACCAGATCATCCAGGCTAAAAATTGAGATTTTACACTGATCGTATAGGACGATCCTTTGATCTTCGAGATGATATTTGTCGACCAGTTGAGATTTAGGGCAATTTTTAAGCCCTCCTATAAAAGATCTTTTTCTTCCAGCAGGAAAAATATTTTGCCACTTTCTTTTTCAGAGAAAACTTGAGAGAGAGAGAGAGAGAGAGAGAGAGGAGAGAGGATCTTATGAGGGCGAGTTTGTGAGGGATTCACAAAGGTTGCTCCAAGCAAGGATCTGAGTCATCTTCTCTATTCATCGTCTCTTATCTTATCGGTGTCTCTGTGGGAAGATCATTTGCAAGAAGATCCGGGTTCTCTTCTTGCTTCAGGAGGAAGCGAAAGGAGTCTAAGTTCTCTGCCTGCTTCAGGAGGAAGTGAAAGGAGTTTAGGTTCTCTGCCTCACCGGGTTGTGGAAAGGAGTTTTTGTACAGGCTTCTCCGCCTTACTGTGGGAGCAGAAGAGAGTCACTTAGTGTTAGTGCAATACTCGGAGGGGAGGCTCCGAGGAGTAGACATAGGTCAAGTTGACCGAACCACTAAAAAATCTGGTATGTTCTTTCCAATTATTCTTCGTATTTATTTTCTTATTGATGATTATGTGATTGTGAGTAATTCTGCTATTATTAAACATCTGCATAACATTGCATAACTGTAAAAGTTTTAAAACATTCAAAAAGATTTTCTAAATCATTATTTTGCTCTTGAATTTTTAAAACTACCAATTCACCCCCCCCCTCTTGGTTAGCCTCGGGACTAGTTCACAAGGGCTTAACATCCCTATCGAACTTTCAGCCCTGATGACTCATCAGTTCAAGAATTTTTTGAAAAGAAAGCAATGGTGTCATCAAAATAACTAGAGCAAAGGTAAAAGCACAAAGAATATTAAAGTTGCATGTAACATAATTTACTTTTAAGTGTAGAAAACCAGGTCATCTTCGAGCTGATTGCCCCAATGTAAAGACTCACCGAACTAAGGAGAAGGGCGAGGAGAAGTCAAAGTATAAAAAGGGCAAGCTAAAAACACAAAGAGCTTCTTATGCCGACTTGGCCTCAGAATTGTCAGAAGAAGAAGCAGAGGAGGAGGTAATGAATTTGTATCTTATGACCATTGATAACCATAATCAATCAGATCAAGATAAGATATTTCATGATGAATTATTAGTTATTTTTGAAAAAATTCATGACTCATATAGGAAGTTAAAGAAAATGCATGCTAGTCTTAATATGGATCTTAATACTTTACAAAAAGAGCATGCTGATTTAGTTAAAGAATATTCTGACTTGGATAGAGATCACATGTCCCTGCTTAGAGAATTTGATATATTAAATAAGAAGCATATTGAATTAACTGTTATACAAGATTCTTGAAATCATCACATGTTGAACTAGAAAGTGTATTTAAGGAATTAGAAGAACTTGCATGTCAACTAAATAGCCATGAGCATGCATTGAAACTAGAAGTGTTACGCTATGAAAGTGCAAATGAATACTTAAGAGCAAAGGTAATAACTTTAGAAAATAATAAACCATTACCCTCACTTGTCCAATGGCACAACCCCTCAACATTGCATGCATCAACAAACCTAGGAAGAGGCATCATCACTCACACAGGTTAGTGAACCCATTTCCCGGTATTAGGTGTTAGTCTTATGGAATGTTAGGTCACATAGCCCGCATTTGCATAATCCACTATAGGACACATCTAGTGTGGAGACCTAAATTATATCCATCATAGCATAACATGCATACATCTCATTTATTCAAGTATAAGGAGAAACCCAAACTCACTTGGGTTCCTAAAACTAACCTTTGATTGACATTATAGGGGTGCTCTCATAAAAGGCCAAGTGAGAGCATGTGGTACCTGGACATTGCCTGCTCGAGACATATGACTGGAGGCATGAGGCAGTTCATGACACTGGAGGCCGGGACAGGAGGCAAGGTGACTTTAGGAGACAACAACACTAAGAATGTGGTGGGCTCAGCTATCATTAGAAACTCTAAAAATTTGTAATTAAAAATATTATATTAGTTGATGGTTTAAAGCATGATCTGTTAAGTATTAGTCAACTGAGTGACAAGGGTTTTGACATAAAGTTCTTTCTAACAAATGCATGATTAGCTTAAATGATGAAATTGTGTTAAAAGAAAAATAGATAAATAATGTCTATATGTTAGACTTCAATTGCATTAAAAATTCAAACCCTTTATGTTTAAAAATAATAGCTGATGACTCTTAGCTATGACATAGGAGACTATGCCATGTTAGCATAAAATCACTTAGGAATATCACTCAGAAAACCTAGTTAGAGGCATACCTAAGTTAGACTTCACTAAGGATTACCTATGTTATGCCTGCCAACTAAGAAAATAAGTGAAATCATTATTTCATTCAATCAAGGATATCAACACCACTAGGCCACTAGAAATTCTTCATATGGACATATTTGGACCTATTAGTACAACTAGCCTAAAAGGGAAAACTCATTTTTAATTAGCTAAGGCTTATAACCAAATTCAGGGAATAGATTTTGAGTAAACCATTGCCCTAGTAGTTAAACTAGAAGCCATAAGAGTACTCTTAGCCTTTGCTTATGTCAAGGGTTTTAAATTATATCAAATGGACGTTAAGAGAGATTTCCTAAATGCGGTAATCAAAGAAGATGTTTTTGTTGAGCAACCCGCCAAATTTGAAAACTCATAATTTTTAAACCATATATTTAAATTGAAAAAGGCATTGTATGGGTTAAAGTAAGCACCTACAGTATGGTATGAAAGACTTTACACATTTCTATTAGATAGAGGCTTTGTTAAGAATAGTATGGACACCACCCTTTGAGATACTCATTATTCAGATTTATGTAGATGACATCCTGTTTGGATCTTCAGAGAAAATCTTATGTGATGAATTTTCAAAAATAATGAGTGACAAACTTGAAATGAGCATGATGGGAGAACTTAGTTACTTCCTTTGATTCAATATAAAATAGATGAAAGATGGAACATTCCTTAGCCATTTTAAGTACATCAATGATATTCTAAAAAAGTATGAAATGGATAATGCTAAGACCATGAACACTCCCATAAGTTCTACCATTCAACTAGATAAAGATCCAAATGGAAAGTCAGTAGACCAGAAGAAGTATAGGGGAATAATTGGATCTCTTCTTTATTTAACTGCCAGCAGGCTGAATATAATATTTAGTGTATACCTTTATGCTCAATTTCAAGCTGACCCAAAAGAATCCCTCATGACTGTTGTCAAGAGAATTCTTATATATCTACTAGGCACCCCAAACTTAGGAATTTGGTATTCTAGCCACAACACTATATTTGAAATCTTAGGGTATTCAAATTTTGATTTTGTAGGATGTAGGGTAGATAAAAAAAGCACCTCTGGTACCTATCAATTCATAGGACAATCTTAGTTTCATGGTCCAGTAGAAAATAAAATTTGGTAGCCCTTTTTATGGTTGAAGCAGAATATATAGCTGTAGGAAGTTGTGTTGCTCAAGTTTTATGGTTAAAATAATAACTTTTAGATCTTGGACTACCTGTAGAAACCATCCCAGTTATGTGTGACAACACTAGTGTAATTTGTATATCCAAAAATCTAATTCAACACTCACGCACAAAGCATATAGATATTAGGCATTACTTCAAAAGAGATCATATAGCCAAGGGAGATGTTGAACTGTACCATATATCTACAGGAGATCAATTGGCTGACATATTCATAAAACCACTAGCTTATGACACCTTTAGTACCTTGAGGATAAAATTGGGTGTCATAAATAATCTTGCTTAATTCAAAAAAATAATAATAATAGTAAAACACATGAGTTTGTTCATGAAGTCATTTTGTGTGTTATTATTTTGGTAGTAAAAATAAGGGTTTCTTACCATCTCACACACATCTTCCTGACACCAAAACTTCAACTTTTATTTATAGCATAATGTACGATCTTTATAAATACACAAATCACCACACTTAATTTCATCAACAGTCTAGATTTACTTACTGATATATACATCATAATGTACGAGCCGCCACTCGTACAGTATGATACACATTATTAATCATCATATTATGTGATTCCTTCTTCATACGGTACAATCCACATGTCAAACTAGATTATGATGAATTTAAACTTGGTCGGTATGATCATAATTGCTTTTCATACTGGACGAACACCTATTTGTACTGTACTGTACCTTTTGTCAAAGGTCGTACTGATGATCCCTCGAGACGAATGACATCTCTTCAGATCATCCAGTACAATACCGATCGTACTGTATAATTTGACTGCTTTTTCCTACAAGTCATCCATATGAATTAATTCACTTGATTGTACTGTACGAATCCCTATCGTACTTACGATCATCCAAACAATCTATAAATTAGAGCGTTTCATTAGCTCAACTCACTCTCAACCTCTCTAAATCTCTCATCCCTTCAATATTTCTATCTAATGGTCGATGAAAGCAAACGTGATAGACTGATCAAGGGGAGCTCCTCCTCCTCTCATCAGTTCAATGATCATTTTCTCTCTATCACTGATGAAAAAGCCTATAATAAGTTCAAAGAGGCAAAGATTACTCCGTCTTGCATTCTAAACCAAGCCGCCTTAAATTTTGAGGTTATGAACCTTTTTGCCTCCACCACTCTGTAGTTTCTTCTTACCCTGGTCTTCTCATTTCACTCTGAACTCCTATATGAATTTTTAGCTAATCTTCAAATAGATTTCGAATGCACAACCTTGACCTCCTTTATATGCAAATGAAATGTCAAAATCACTAAAGCTGATCTAGCTGAACACATTGAACTCTCTACTAAAGGACCTCATCCCAAATCTCTGCTTAGGAATGTGCCGACAAACCAATACCTACCACTTATCCAAACTCTCACTCAAAATTCTCGTATTATCCTGCACGTTCTCCGAACATCTATCATACCAAAAGCTGGCGATCACATACACATTACCCCGCTTCTGTCTCTAGTCACTTAATCATGTCAGCCACCAAATTTAATGAAGACCAAATAATCTTAGACTATATTTATAACTTGTCTGCTATTCAACATCCAGTGCCTGACATAAATAAAATATTACCTTAGGACATATCATAGGCTACATCCTCGATGCCAAATATTAACTCAGTTATCCTATTCCACTTGATAATCTTCCTACCGTTTACATAGATGCTTCATTCCATATTCTTTTATATTGGGGGCAAGAGCATGCTAATCTGGATTTTGATAAAAAAGAGGAAGCTGCATCTATAGAGGACCTCAACCACCACTGATACCACCACCTACACCTACCTACCCTGCCTACCCTCAGGACAATATTATTCAGTAGCTCAATCACCTTGAAACTTGGCTAGACTACAACATTGACGAATAATAATGACAACACGAAGAGGATATGCAATGGTTTGACGAATGATTCACCTCGTTAGATCATCAATTTGCGTCTATCCATCAGGACTATCATCCACCACCACCACCACATGATCAGGATCCAGACTACTAGTAATTTTTGTTTTTTTGTTGTATTTTTTCTTTATCTTGTACTTCTGTACTTCTCCATTTTTGTATACTCCTCTTTTTGGTGATGTCAAAAGGGGGAGAAGTTCTTTGTTCTTGCTATCTATATGCTATATTATTTTTTAAGCTATATATGTTTGTTTTACTATGTTGTGTTACTTTTAATCTGGTTATGTTTTATTTATATTTTATAAAAAAAATTGAAAAAAAGTATTGTTTGAAAATCCTCACATCTTTTCAAATCCATCATCTAATGAGGGAAAGCTAAGGAAGAAATAACATTTATCTTGTCTATAAGATAACATTATTTGACATCATCAAAAAGGGGGAGATTATTACAATTCAGGATCCCTAGTACCTGATTTTGATGATGACAAATAACATTGACTGGATTACTATACTCTTCCTTAAATTATATAGATATTATTTTTTGTCTGTGAGCACTAACATTTTAGGTAAGATACACACCGCTCAAGATTGCTGGAGACTCTAGACTCGGTAGAATATAATGTAAAAGAATTTATATTTTGTATTTTCTTTATTTTTTATTTTTTTGAGTCTACCACAAAAGAGTGTATGCAAATTAGGTAACCATCCACACACATAGGGGGAGAGTTATTTTTTGAAGATAAAATTTTTTTAAAGAATATTATACTATATAATTTTTAATCATACTATATGATCTGTCATCAAAAATTAGGCCTAATGATTAATTCTGATAATTAGTTTGTGAACTAATCGTACTGTACGATTATGATTATACTGTATGATTTATTCCCATCTGAAAACCCTAGTCGCCAACATAATTTAGGTAAGATTTTGAATTTAATTTTTGAACTAATCGTATTGTACGATATTAATGTACTATAAACTCATTTAAAATCTTGCCAAAATTATCCCCCATAATTAGGCAATTAAAGCATGGTTTCTTAATTCATATTGTACAAACTTTTGAGATGATTTTTGGTCGTCCCGTAGGTCGTACTAGAAGAAACCACAATTTTAAACTATTCATACCGTACGATATTTGTATCGTACAAGACGATGAACTGAATTGAACTATTCATGCAGTACGAAGTGTATATTACGAGATGATTTACAGAGATAATTTTTGGTCATCCCATAAGTCATCCCATATGAACAATGGAAAATAAAATGATCATCCAGTATGATTTCTTAATCGTACTGTATGATGTGCTTAAAATTTGTGAACTGTTCATCTCCCTTCATACTGGACAAAATGGATTTGAACTAATCGTACTATATGATATTGGATCGTACTGTACGAACAATGTCAGTTGAATTGAATCATTAGGATTTTTTGAAGCCTAATATAAAATAAGTTTTTTATTATTCTACAGTGATTATTTTTTTTATGTTTGAAGGAGAGGAACGTGATAATTGAAGAAACTCTTAAGAGGGAGCTTCTAAAGAAATGTAGGGTTTGTGAGAGGAAGGAGAAGGTAAGCTTGATCGTGAGGGAGAAGGAGTGTGAGAGTATCACACGGTTACTCCGAGCTAGTTGCACGCTTGCTCCTCATGTGGCCTTGCTGAGTCTTGAGGAAGCTCTCTAGGGAGAGAGGCTTCTAGGTCAACATCCTCGAGGTTCTCTGCCTTCTCTAGAAGAGAGAAAAAATAGAAGGTCCACTGCCATAACCATGAGGGTGACATGGCGTCTGGCACTCCGCCACATTGGGGAAGGTGAAAGTGAGTTTTGTAAAGGCTTCTCTGCCTTGGTGTGGGAGAAGAAGGAAAGTCAACTTTTAATAGTGCAACTCTCAGAGTGGAGGACTCTGAGGAGTGGACGTAGGTCAAGTGACCGAACCACTATAAAAATTTTGGTGTACTTTTTTTCATTTTCTATATTTTACTTTTCTTGCATTTATTTTCTGTGTTAACTGCTTGGTAAAAAATCTGTTTTTAGTTTTTCCATTGTGAGATTTAAAAATTTTATCGCCATTGTTGTAATTGTGAACAAATCATTAGCTTCCGCATTTGACTAGTTAAATCATTATTTTAAAAAATTAAAAATCCTTAAAAAATTAGAACTCGTGTTTAGGATTAATTTTTAAGTTACCAATTCTCCTCCCCTCTTGGCGCATCTCATACTTTAATCTCTACCTCTCTTCCGTTGACTCATAAAGAATTGTTCAAACTTTAAATATTTTCATGTTGACAGGTTTAATCTCAAAATCCTGAATTAAAAAAATCTAACGAAGCTTAATCATCACTTTAATTGAGAGTTTTCTTAAGACTTATCTTGGGATGCAATTAACTATAAAGGGCTTGCCTTTATAGGAGACCAAGGACCCATACAAAAATAAACCTTATTTTAATTCACTAAAGTAGGGGAATAATCTCTCGATGTAGATAGAAGTTTTATACCTTGGTTAGTTTATTTTCAAATTGATAGATGAATATCATTTTATCATCCAATGTGAATATTATATTCCCTATATTGAGTTTGATTATGAATATAAATCACATATAAGTTTTTATAATGATAGTGAAGCATCAATCTTCCCATATGAATATTACATTCCCTATACTGAGTTTGATTATGAAAATAAATCACATATAAGTTTTATAATGATAGTGAAGCATCAATCTATCTTTCAAGATAGTATGATGTTAACTATACAAATTTGATTAGAGAAACTTAAAGTGCATATTGGTCAATACAATTTATTTATTTATAAACACTCCTTGCACACTTGGTTCCTCTTCCCTTAGCTTTCACACACATTTTCCCTCCCTCTAAGCTCTGCCTAAGACTTAATACAAGAGAGAAAATGGCCAGCCCCCATGAGAAGTTTGACCAAACTATTTATATTTTACACTTATAACTAACTTTGACACTGCAACTTTATTAGTGATAACGTTGTGTTGTGCTCACTGAATCAACATATCGCTTCCTTATGGTAATAAAATTAATTTCTCTACCATGATGCCCATGATATTTGGCACTATAGCACTGAGGTGAGCTGACATTATGGTTTAATACGGCATTGTAATTATTTGCACTATATCTTTAGTCAAAGTTTAGGGTTGAATGCCACAGCACTCCAAGGTTTAATGCCATGGGGTTGGGCCTTTTCTTCAATTTTATGGTTGTTTAACCAAATTCTCCCATACAAAATCATTAAGAAAAGTCTATTCAAAGCAAAAGAGGATAGAATAAATTAAAACAAAACTTTCACTAATAACCACTTCATACTATATAATAATGTAGACAAGCATGACTCCCAAAGTCCAAAAATTATAGAATGTAATACATATTATTATTGATAGTATTATACATACCCATTTTGTATTGTATGTTCCTCATGGAATCAAATATTTCAATGCTTATAATTTCAATATTAACAATTTGGTGCAATTCATTATCATATATCATAATGATGAACACGTCATCATACTGGATGATTTATCTTAGTCAAAGATTTGGTCATCTATATGAAAAGATGATCTAAAGCTGAAGATCATACTATATGATGTTAATTGGACAGTATAATTTGATCAGTCTTCAAAAAACATTTAATGTGATGATTTATTTTGTATTGATATTACTATACAAATCCCATTCATAATGTACTACCAATATGATCTTATAAGAAGGGATGTCATTTTGCAATTCAAATCACTCCAAAACCTCCCAACTCCCACTCTTACATATAGAAACTTTTGATGGCCAACAAGAGGTCAAGAATTATCTCTTACTTTTGACCCTAGAGGGATAACAGACTCAAGGGTGACTAGAATGTAGATGCTTACTAGCATTACTAGGAAGCATCTATTACAGTCTCCAAAGTCTTGGATCAATAATGGATTAGCTTTTAGGTACAAGATCTATTTTCAAGACCCTTCATCTTGTTATTTCCCTAGCTTTCCCATACCACACAAAACACGTGCTTCAATTCTTTGCAAACTTTGAGTCACAAATGATAGGTTATCTATGCAAATAATTGTTTGTCAACACTAAGTGGCAATAATTGAGTAAGATCTCCATGACTACATCTACATTTTTAATACTTGTAGCAAACCTTATGATATCCTTGTAGATCTTCACAATCACCGATCTGATGTCAATAGGAAACTTAAAAACTCTCCCTTACCATAACATTAACCCTTAGTAAGCTTGATGGTGTTGAATTCATGTGTTATCCAACATGTCCTTCGATACAATATCATTCCTAAGGTTGGTGACCAAATAAATTGTTCTCCTCTCCTCTTAGTTGTGACTTACTTCTAAATGATTAAAACTAAATTTAAGGTTGTTAATATGATCATCTAGTATATACATAATCTAACCTTAATTAGGAGCTCTAGTGATTGCCAAAAGCAAAATCATGCCCTAGGCCATATCATTGCCTATATATTATAATCCAAATATAGTCTTACTTTCCCCTTACCACCTATTCACCTACCTTCCTACTTCTCTAATAACTCATTTCATCTAGTTTATAGTGAGCAGTGTAGGCATGTTAGTTTAGGAGAAGTGTAGGATGAGTAAGAAGAAGGAGAAGCCCCACCAATAAAGTAACTTCCTCCACTAACATAATAGTATCAGCATCCACATGATGCTTGGACTAACTTATTTACTTATCTTGAGTTAAAAGTGGATTAACATATTGACCAGAGCAAAAAGAATGGGAGGATCTCCCCCAATAGCACTAGGAGGATTAGGAGTGTGTGAACCTACGAAAGGAACATCGCTCAACGGGGGAACAGAATGTAAAGGGTACGACCGCACCATCCCATAGGATAAAACGATCGCAGGCCTCTGCGCACTTTGCAAGTGGGCCAATGGGAGGGCAGATTAAATCATGCATAAGATTAACCATTGAGGATAACACCTCTAACCAATGCACCCAATTGGATAATAGTATGTATGACCTGATCGGAACAACGGGTTTCCCCCACTCGATATATTAGCTCGAGTGGGATTTATTTGATTGGGAGATTCAGCTTCCCATGGGCGTAAGCCCCTGTGGTTAATTATATCTCAATCTGAAGCCTTAGAAAACTCTAAATTAAGGGTCCTACATTACACTTTCAAATGGAATTGTCACATAGGGAGGAGACTAGGAAATTCCTACTCAAAGGGGAAAGAAAGGTTTGACTTAGCTTAGTCAACACACACGGCTCACATCACATCCGAAGGGACTAAGAGAGTGAGAATAAAGTGGAGAAAAGAAATAAATAATACACTCAGAGCATGCAAGAGAGATGGATGGACGTGGCATCATCCATATGACACAAATAGGAAGGATTTATAGCCTCTGAAGGATACTCTTTGTCTTCAACTTCCCAGTCTACTCTTCCTCAAGCTCATTGATATTCTCTTCTTCGAGCTCCTCGGGCTTGTTATAGTTGGATACCCTAGTGTGGAGAAGAAAACTCTCCCCCAAAGGGGAGGTTATTCTTTCCACCTTGGATAGTAGAATGATCCAAATTTGAACTTCCAAATAGAAAAGGACTATCCTCATAATGGGTGTCCTTTCCACTATAGAATCCAACCTTTGGATTCGTGTATCCCCATTCAAATGTGTACTTTCACAACTCTTAATAATATTACAAATTAATTACATTAATATAAAATAGAAATTTCTAGACTCTCTTGCAGGGTTATCCTAAGCAGTTAAATAAAATAGCACATCCCAAGCAGTTATAAATATGTGAAAATAAAATACTCATATGAGCCACACTTAGCCATGCTCTTTAATCATTTAAGGACTAAGCATTTGGAGCAACTGTAGTAGTTATATTTATAATTTATTTTAGCCCTCATTTATTTTGGGGGGCTAAGCGGTTGAAGCATGTATATCAATCATTTATATAATTATTTATTATTTTAGCCCCCCCTTTTTATCAGTGCTGCATGAGTATGGCCACCTTCAGAAGATATAATTAGTATCAAAAATTGAACGTAGCCTATGGGTAACCTATCGCCCATCACATCAAACCACAGAGTGCAATAAAAGTAAATAAACACATCAATAATATTTTAATCACACCATGCAGTGAAAACTTAGAAAATTTGGCACACAGTAGGAAAGTAAACACCGGCCTAACCTAATGCTAGAAGTAGTGCCCTAGCAAACCATCTAAGTTTGTGTAAAAGGCTATGTAGCTTTGGGTAGGTCCTATGTTGGGTGCTTAGTTCAAGTTATTTTGTGTTAACATTTGTTGAAGGTTTGAAAGGGGGATTTGGTTGAAGTTCAAGTATTAATGGATTGGGTTCCACTTTTAGTTAGTTTAGTTTGTGGATCTTATTTCAATACTTAGGGTAGCAATCTTTAAAGTTTAAGTTGTATTATCGAGTTTTAGAAGGTCCACGATCATCCTATACGCTAAGTTAAGGGGGTCCAAAAGGTGACTTTTCAATTAAGAGTAATTTGTGAATAGTTAACATTTTTGTGAAATAATAGACCTTAACCCGATTAGTTATACAATAAACATGCTCAATTTGAATTTTTCTACATTAAGTTATGAATTTCTGAAGTTATGAATTTCTGAAATTTTGACCTAATTTTTGACTTAAGCTTAACCGAATTGTTGACTTTTTTATATAAGATGATTTTTGAAATCTTGATATTTTTAATAAAAACTATATTTTAATATGAGTTGAATGCTTTTTAGTTTGCCCAATTTGGAGTTTTCTAGAATTAGTTATGAATTTTTAAAGTTTGGGGTATTTAATGAATTATCGAAATTATTTAATTAAGGGCTATTTTAGTGGTTTTGATCCGAATCAGCTCCAAACCTTTTGGAATCATTCCCAAAGGTCAGGAATGACCTAAGGAAATGTTCCTAGGTATTTGGGGAAATTTGTAATTTTTTAATTATTTAATTTAATTAAAAAAGTGATTTTTAATCAAAATTAAATTAAGATTCAGGTTGAAGTCCAATTAAAGGGGTTTTAATTTTCCTGGGTTAAGAACTGAATTCTGAAGATTTTGATATATTATGGGTAATTTTATAATTTAATTTGAATTTATTAGAATGTTTTGAAGTTACCGAGTCCTAATTAAAAGGGCAAATTAGGATTTGTTAATTAAGGGGTTTAAAGGGTCCTAAAAATTCCTAGAAAATTCTAGGGTGTTTAAGATGTCACTAAGTTTAAGTATTTCAAGTTTTAAGTCATTTGGAGGTATATCCTAACTCCTAGAATTTCTCTAAGTCCGCAAGACTGGTCATTAGTTATTGTCCTTAAAGGTTTCACTAGGTTATATAGGTTTAGAACAAGTGTTTGATACTAACCCTTGGGATAACATAAGGTAAATGTAATACAAATGTAAGTACACCAAGTCCTTAGATCTAGGAGAGCCTAAGTAAAGTATTTGTGCATCCTACATATGCAAGGACTACGAAATAGTAAGTAAAATTAAACTAATAAAGTTGTTCATATACATAGCCTATGTTTAAAGTTCCAAAGTGTGAATCCCTCAAAATTAGAGAATTTAAATAATATATATTTTTAAAATGATTTAAATACACATATATATTAAGCATGCATATATGAATGTGTAAGTTTAAAAATAATACTATTAAAAATATTTCAATTTGTATTTATGAGAGATCCAGCTGCCACCCAAAGCAAGGTTTCAAAATAGTTTCTAATTAAAAAAAATAACTTTTAATTTTAAAATAATTAGCATATTATCATTTAAATAATAGTTAAATAATTGAAGTAATAAAAAAATAAACTAAAAAACTAGGTTTTGGTATCTGAAAGTAATTTTAAAATAAAACACATTATTTTCTAAAGATTTTGAGGCATTATACATGAAAAACTGATTTAAATGAATTTATTATAAATTATTGCAGGTTAAAATAATTAAAAGTTATTTTAAATTATTTAAGAAAATAATTAATATTTGAAAATAATTATAAAATAAAATAAAATTAAATATTAAAGTTTATGAAATTTTAAAATAATTTTAAAATAAAATTTTAAAATAAAATTATTTTACTTTAATTTAATTTAAAAGTAATTAAATATTTAAATATAAATTATTTAATAAATAATATGAGAAAAGGTTTCTGAAAATTTTTTTAAAATAATTTAAAATATAATAATAATTTTTAGTCTATTAAAAAGATATTTAAATTTTAAATTGATTTATTAATTAAGTAAATTCTAAAAACTAATTAATTAGAATAATTTAAAATGAAAAAAAGATAATTATTAATTAAAATTAAATATTTAAGGTAAGTTTTCTGAAAAATTTTTAAAATAAATTTTTATGGAAATAATAATAATAATAATAAATAATGAAATAATTTAGGTAATTAAAATAATCATGTTTAATAATAATAATATATAATACAATAATAATAACACGAATAATTATAATTAAATTGATCAGTAAAATTATGATAATAATAATAATAATAAAATACTAATGATGAACAATTTAAATAATAATAACGATAATATAACACAAATAATATAAATAATAATAATAATAAATAAATAATTAAGATTACTATTTTGATAATATTTCAAAATTTATTTAATATTTTTAATTAAAATTAATTTTAAAATAAAGAGGAGTAAAATACAAAGAATTTGATATATTATACTAATATTTTGGATTAAAAATGAATTTTTAATAATTATTTGAAGTTTTCTGGATTAAAAAGGATTTAAAACAAATTATAATTAATTAAATCTAAGTCGGCAATGGCGATCAGACACGTGGCGGCTTCGGGTTCGCTCTGCGGTTCAGGGCAATCATTGTCAATAATTACGTAGCCGTGCAATCATTGGCAATAATTGTGTGGAAAATTATGCATAACTTATCCACGTCACCGAAATAGCATAGTCGTTGCATCACCTACGATTTGGATCAACGGCTCTGATGGAGCCAAACAGGTTGATTGACCACGGGATCAATTTTGCGGTTCAGATGAAACTGCGGAACAACGGGATCTCCACCGTTGATCAAATGATCAACGGTGGAGATCTCGTACACCAGAAGCTAGGGCGAAATTGAGTCCTTATTGCATTTTTCATCGTGTTCTCATGAACGGGATGATGGAATTTAATGAAATTATCTAATGGAGAGAGGTCTAAAATACACTTTATGATAAGCTAATTAACCCTAAGTGACCTACGCTAGGGTTTGAGATTTTACTGAAAATATCCAATGGATTTGGGAGATCTTGGGCTTGTTGCACTCGTAGATTGCCCTTGCTCCTTTTGTAGAAGAAATTGCGTTCTAAAAAGCTCTAGATCAATAGGAAATCGCCTTGGGAGGTTTTAAGGCTCAGTTCGCTGGAGATCTCGCCGCCGACGAGTGTTTAACGATGGATTTTGCTTATAGGAGGTGGAGGGAGTCTAGGAGAACTCTCACCCAAGGTTTTACAGCTTGAGGTAGCTTGGAGAGGGAGGAAGAGTCAAAAGTCCCTTCATCCAACCCTAGTTTACCTATTCAAAGGCTAAGGCTTGTGATCCACGGCCATGATTCAATCTCAATCGAATTAGGAGAGAAAATAGGTAGGTTTTTCCATGGCTTGAGTCTAGAGAACAATAGGAAATGTTCCAATGCATTAAATAGGTCTTAATTGACTTGAATAGGTCAATTTGACCCATTAGAGGCTCGGGTTGACCAAGTCAAGGGTTGACTTGGTAAACCTAGTCAATCAAGTCCAAGAGATGGGTTTTGAGTCCAAGGATTGAGTTTGGATTTGATTTGGACTTGAATAGACCCATTCATGCTAATTTGGTAAACCTGAGTTGACCTAGTCAACCAAGTTGACCCGGGGCCTGGGTTTGAGGTGAAAATAGGGTCAACAAACGGACCCCCAATAGAAGCGACGAACAACTGGTGAATCGCTCGTGTTAGCATTGACCAATTTCATAAGTGAAGTGAGGTGAAAGAGTGCAAAAATAAAAGATCATCAAACGGGAGGAGGGGTAAAGTAGATCATCCATCTGCCTTACTTTCGTGAGGAGAAAATAGGGGGGGGGGCGAAGAAGGTAAAGAGTCTCACATTCACCTGGCCATATTGAAATAGTAAATGCGGACAGCTCGATGTTCACATGACCATATCAAAACAGTGAAATAAAGAGTAGAAGGTAAAGTAACCAACTACCTGCCTGGTCATATTAAAATAGCAGGATGGAAGGTGAAAGGATCTCGTCTCCTCCTGATCCTTTCAGAACAGTGGATTGGGGTGACTCAGTACTCTGCCTGACCTCAATAAAGTAAATAAGCCATAAAATCTGATGCCTGCCTAGTCTTTAACAGAACAATCAGGGTAAAGGGGTGGTGAGATATGTGCCTCCCAGAGACTCTGTCAGGCACTCTCAATCAAGTAAGTAAACTGACTACCTACCTGAACGTATCGATTCATCATGATAGAAGGTGAAAGGATCTCATATCCTCCTGATCCTTTCAGAACAGTGGACTGGGTGACTCAATACTTTGCCTGACCTCAGCAAAATAAATAAGCCATGAAATCTGATGCCTGCCTAATCTTAACAGGACAATCAGGGAAAAGGGGTGGTGAGATATGTGCCTCCCAGGGCCTCTGTTGGGCACTCTCAACCGACTAAGTAAGTAAATTGACTACCTGCCTGATCGTATTGAATCAGTAAGATAAGAGGTGAAAGGATCTTATATCCTCCTGATCCTTTCAGAACAGTGGACTAGGGTGACTCAATACTTTGCCTGACCTCAGCAAAATAAATAAGCCATGAAATCTGATGCCTGCCTAATCTCAACAGGATAATCAGGGAAAAGGGGTGGTGAGATATGTGCCTCCCAGGGACTCTGTCAGGCACTCTCAACTGACTAACTAAGTAAAATTGACTACCTGCCTGATCGTATTGAATCAGTAAGATAGGAGGTGAAAGGATCCTATATCCTCCTGATCCTTTCAGAACAGTAGACTGGGGTGACTCAATACTTTACCTGACCTCAGCAAAATAAGTAAGCCATGAAATTTGATGCCAGCCTAGTCTCAACAGGACAATCAGGGAAAAGGGGTGGTGAGGATTGCCCTCCAAGGGACCCAGTCGGGGTTCTCTCAACTATGTAAGTAAGTAAAACCAACTACTTGCCTGATTGTATCGAATCAGTAGGATAGAAGGTGAAAGGATCCCATATCCTCCTGATCCTTTTGGAACAGTGGACTGGAGTGACTCAATACTTTGTCTAACCTCAATAAAATAAATAAGCCATAAAATATGATGCCTTCCTAGTCTCAACAGGATAATCAGGGAAACGAGGTGGTGAGGAATGCCCTCCCAGGGACTCTGTCGGGGCTCTCTCAACCGAGTAAGTAAAACTGACTACCTGCCTGATCGTATCGAATCAGCAGGATAGAAGGCAAAAGGATCGCATATCCTCCTGGTCCTTTCGGAACAGTGGACTGGGGTGACTCAATACTTTGCCTGTCCTCAGCAAAATAAATAACCAATAAAATCTGATGCATATCTAGTCTCAACAGGACAATCAAGGAAAAGGGTTGGTGTGGAATGCTCTCCCAGGAACTCTGTCGGGGCTCTCTCAATCAGGCAAAATCTGATGCCTGCTAGAAATAGCAAGGTGACTAGGGTAAAGTCTGATGTCTGCTAAAAATAGCAAGACAATCAGGGGAAAAGTCATCTCAGCCCCAACCTGACACAGACCTGTACAGGGATGTGAGGGAGAAGGGAGAAGTAAGTAGAAGAACTTCAAGGGGGAAAGGTTGTTTGAGGGATCCCGTGCTAGCACTCCGATTACTACGTGGTAGAGGACCAGTCATCGTGGCAACAAGTATCCAAATGCCGGCGGGATCTCTTAGGCAACCCTAACCCTATATGAAAGAGGGGAAGCACTAGAATAATGCCTCAAGGAATAATAGAAGAGGTACGCCCTCAGTGGAGTGCGAGGGGCAATCTCATCCTAAGTGGACAACAACTAAAGCAGCAAAGGGGCAGACCCGCTACAAAGAATAAAATGATATCAAGGAGAAATAATCATCAAGGAACTACAGTGGTGGACCCATACTAATTGATGGGGACCCTGTAGGAAGTGAAAATGACATCAATAGGTCCAAGGAACTTCTCCGGCAGCCAAGAGTCAGGTTCAAACGGGGAAGTATGTGGATAAAATAAAAATTGGGGCACTGATCTTCTGCTAGAAAATCAACGCTTACAAAGCAGCGATGCTAACACCTGAGGCTAGGTGTACTACATTACCACTTGGGGAAATAACTTAAGATAGCAAGGGGACACACCTGCCACCAAGGATAGTAATCAAGAATAAGATTGGTAAATATCAAAAGATCACAGTGGTGCTACCCACACTAACTAGTGGGACCCTGTGGGAAGGGAAGGCGACCTCAACGCATCCATAGGACTACTCTGCCAGCTAAGAGTAGGGTATGAATGGGAGGATATATTGCTCCAATAAACTAGGGAGCTGATCTCCTGCTAGAAGATCAAAGCTCTCAAAGGTAATGATGTTGACACCTGAGACTAGGTATACCATGACACTACTGGAAAAACAACTCAAGGTAACGAGGGGACACTTGCCACCGAGGATAGTAACTATGAATATGGTCATTTATTCATGAAAAGGATCACAGTGATAATACTCACCCTAACTAGTGGGACCTTGCGAGAGGTGAAAGCAACATCACCATATCTATAAAATTGCTTTAGTAGATGAGAGCAGGCTATGAATAGGAAAGTGAGTTGCTGAGAGAAAATAAAAGGGGCAGCCGATCTTTCCTCAGAAAAAATCCAAGCCTACAAGGCAGTGATGTTAACATCTAAGATAGGATGTCTTGCATCACTAATAAAGACTACTATAACCATGAAAAATCATAACAATATAAGTGCAGGATTATCCTTGAAGCGACCACCTAGATGCTTTGAAGGAGAGAAAAAGAAAAGCTTGGGGAATTTGAGCTCTTAGAGAGTATTGCCGGGTTCCACCTGCGACAAGGGCAACCGGTTTTGCTCCACTAAGAGCTTCCCTCTTTTATTTTATCAGTGTATATTTTTTTATTTGCATATATTTTATCTATTAACAATCATAGACTAAGTATATCCCGTATTGTCAAAGATAACACAAGGTAGAGGGAACGTTTATCATATCCGTGAGTTACTCCTAGTACAAAATATCCTCTAATGATTGGAAAATAAAGAGAGGGAGATATGAATGGCTTTGATAACCCAGGCCATATTCGCCACAAGAATAAAACTAGGGAGAGAGTATATGGATCTTGAAAGGAATGAAACACTGGCTTTGTGAACCCAGGCCACATTCAACTAATATAAATGATCTGGAGAGAACAATCACAACAAAATTAATATATGAGTGAGATCTATATTGGGATAGTGGATCAACATTACCATTTCTGACTAATGTAGGTTATAGACCCAGTATCATATCCCCTAAGGGATTTAAGCTAATGGTTTTGATATCCCAGACTGCATTCAACTCACCTAAATGAACTAGGTAGTATAATTATCATAATAAGATTGATAGAAGAAAGGAATCCACATAGGGATAGGGGATCAACATCACCATACCTAACTAACATAGGTTGGGTCTGGACCCAGTATCCTATTCAGCAAAGAGATTTGAACTAGTGGCTTTGATATCTCAGACCACACTTGGGGGTGCCAAGCGAAACTAACGAGAATAAATCCTTGCAAAGGGGGAACGAACCAAAAGTTCTATGCGCTAACACCAATGTGATTGGTGTGCACAAACATAAGCGCAAACACCCCTACGGCGTATTAGCGTATCACCTTTAAGGATAGCCTTATACTCTTCGTACTAAATATCGTGCGGTAGAGGACAAATCGTCGTGGCCACACAGACTGTCAAAAAGTAAAGAGGATCCTCTCAGGGGATATATATATATATATAGGGATACTTACAGGTGAAAGGGAGAATACCCCTACGACGTGTAAGACTCAAGCATAGTACTTTTTCAAGTACTGCCCATTGATGACAGGCATAGGGTGAACACCATTTACATCATTGAGTAGGTAGGCACCACCTTCATAAACTTGCTCTATAGCGAAGGGGCCTTCCAAAATAGGCTGAAACTTACCGCTTCAATGATGGTGCAAAATTATAGGCCTATGCAAATTAAGAACTAGGTCACCAACCCAGAAAGCATGGGGTCGAATAACGTCATGTGATTAGGCCACACGGGCCTGATATAGTTTGAGGTTCTAATAAGCTTGCAAATGAAGCTCTTATAAACCATCAAGCTCTTCCAATTATAGTCTAGCATTATCCTCATTAAAAAGGTTGAGGCTGACTGCCACACATAATGAGGGGAGCTCAACCTCAAGTGGGAGGACTGCTTCAACCCCAAAGGCCAAAGCATATGGGGTAGACTGAGTAGAACTACAGTAGCCCATAATGCCTCATGTAATCTATCATGCCACTCTCTCTTATTTGCAATGAGAATTTTTCTTATCAGTTGTTTGAGAGTTTTATTAAATGCCTTCCTCAAGCCATTGGCTATAGGGTAGTAGATTGAAGAGTATCGCCAATTAATGTTATAACTGCAGGCAAATTTGGCAATTTTGATGCTTCTAAATGATGGGCCATTATCAGAAATGATACGGCGTGGAATACCAAAGTGATATATGATGTGATCATGAAAGAAACACATCACATCCTCTAATTTAACTTCCTTAAGTGGTACAGCTTCCGCCTACTTAGAGAAGTAATCAGTGTCAGCTAAAATGAACCAATGACCCTTAGAGGAAGGAAGGTCGATATGACCCACAACATCCATGCCCCAACCTTCAAATGGCCAAGATGTCCTGGATGATTAATTAGAAAACCTGACCATCCAGTGCATTTCACCTGGACGACCCAAACAGTCTGCCGAATGATATTCCCGATTTTGAACTAATCATACAGGATAATATATATCATCCTAGATGATCAAGTCATTTTGAAATCGCCCGGCATGATTTACCTGTATGACCCAACCAGTGTGCCGGACAATTTTGGACTTTTTGAACTAATTGTATAGGACGATATATATATCATCCTGGACGATCAAATCATTTTGAGATCATCCAACACCAGTTCTCCTGGATAACCCAAATAATCTTCTAAATGATATTCCTGAATTGAACTTATCATCCCGGACGATCGCAGAATCATCTCAGATGATATGAACAGAATTTATCTTCTATTCGTCTAGAAGAACTAGATTGTCCAAGCCAAAAGGGTCTGATTTATACTTATCGTACAGGATGATCTATTGATCATCCTAGATGATCTTTGATGAAAAGTTAAATTTTAGGAAATTTTGAGCCTTTGTATTTAAGATCCCTTATCTTTTATCATTGAGATCTTTTGCCGCTGTCCTTTCCTGTGAGAGCTTTGAGAAGGAGAGAGAGAATTTTTTGTGAGGGGGAGTTTGTGAGGTATTCACAAAGGTTGCTCCAAGCAAGGATCTGAGTCATCTTCTCCGGTCGTCTTCTCTTATCCGTTGTGTCTTTGTGGAAGGATCGTCTACAAGAAGATCAAGTTTCTCTACCTGCTTCAAGAGGAAGCAAAAGGAGGTAAGGTTCTTCGCCTACTTCAGGAAGAAGCAAAAAGAGTCTGGGTTCTCTGCCTCATCAGATTAGTGGAAAAGAGTTTTGTAAAGGCTTCTCCGCCTTGCTGTGGGAGTAGAAGGAGAGTTACTTAGTGTTAGTGTAATACCCAGAGGGGAGGCTTCGGAGAGTGGACGTTGGTCAAGTTGACTGAACCACTGTAAAATCTGGTGTGTTCTTTCTTATTATTTTCTGCACTTTATTTTTCTGTTGATGATTATGTGATCATGGTCATTGGTTTATTTTGTTAAATATCTGCACATCATCACAAAGTGGTAATTATTTTAGAACATTCAAAAAGATTTTCTAAATCATTTTTACTTAAGAATTTTTAAAAATACCAATTTACCCCCCCTCTTGGTTAGCCTCGGGACTAGTTTATAAGGGCTTAACATCCCTAACAAACTTTTAGATACAGTAGGGTGCAGCAGATTAGGGAGTTGGTGGATCACCGTACCATAAATTTAGCACTGCTGTCACTTTCTAGCATGCTCCATACAATCATAAAACTTGGTCGGCCAATAGTAACCAAGACGTTTAATTCTGCCTTTCATTTTTGGTCCAGATTGATGGGCACCGCAAAGACCTTCTTGTATCTCACCCATGACCTTATGAGCCTCATCATTACTGAGGCAACGCAACCACATTTGGTCAAAAGAGTATCGATACAAGGTATCGTTCACATAAGTGAATGATAGAGCTCTCTTTCTAATCTGAGCAGCAAGAGATTTATTATCTGGAAGCATGCCATGCCTCAAGTACTCTATAAAGGATACTCTTCAATCTGACTCTTCTCAATTGAGAACACTGTGAGGGTCTGATCAGGAGAAGATAAATATGCAGGGTATAGGGCATGATGACACTGGACAATGATAGACAATGGGTTGCTAGTTGGGTCAGCTAGTTCTTTTGCTAACTTGGATAATACATATGCTTTTCCATTTGTAGATATAGAGATTTTAGCCAAAGTCACTTCAGGAATTAGGTACAAGAGCTCCATTGCTTTGTTATGATAGAGCAAGAGCTCGGGCTTAAGTACTTTGTAAACTCCTGCTACTTGATTTATAATTAGTTGGGAGTCTCTAAAGATTTTCACCCGCATGATATTCATCTAAATGGCCAACTCTAGTCCCAAAATCAGAGCTTCATACTCAGCTTTGTTATTAGTACGAGGTTCTGAAAGGCTATATGAGTATCTAAGAGTGTGACCTTCTGGGGATACAAAAATAAGGCCCAAACCTACCCTGACTATGGGAGTTTCATTTGGATTTGAGGCTTTAATGGATAACGTATCGTCAAAGTAGAACTCCCAAGTAGGGGACTCCTGCTCATTCACACTCATTATTAGTTCATCAGGTAGATCATTAATGAGTGGGGAATCCATAGAGATCGATTGAGCCGCAAGAAAGTCAGCTAGAGCCTGTTCTTTGACGGCCCGCTAAGGGACAAAAGTAATGTCAAACTGCAATAGGTTTATAGACCAAGGTGCTAAATGACCTGAGAGGGTCGGATGGGTTATCAAATACTACAAGGGGTTGACTTGAGAGATCAAGTTAACATTGTGTGAGAGCATATAATGCCTAAGATTTTTCACTGTGAAGATAAAGCCAGGCACTGCTTCTCCATCGCTGGGTATTTCAACTCAGTAGGTATCAATCATCTGCTAAGGTAGTGCAAGGAATTTTCCTTGCCTTCCTCATTTTCTTGAGCTAATATTGCATCCAAGGATTCATCCAGGGCCGTAGCATAGAGAATTAACGGCCTTCCTGGGATGGGTGCAGCTAGAACAGAGGGGGTTCATCAGGTAGCACTTTATACTCTCAAAGGCCTCCTGATAATGCTCATCCCAATGAAAATGTGCATCCTTCTTCGTAAGGGCAGCAAAGGGATGGCACCTACCAGAAAGGTTGGAGTTGAATCTCCACAGCAAGGCAAGTTTACCCTAAAAAGATCTTAATTGGGTAAAACTTTTAGGGGGCTTCAAGTCTACTATGGCTTTGATAATAGAAGGATTAATCTACATGCCACGATAGCAGACTATAAACCCTAGGAACTTTTTTGCACTAACTCCAAATGCACATTTTAAAGGATTCATTTTCAACTCATACTTGCACAGGCGCTCAAAAATGCTTCATAGATCTCGAACGTGATCTCCACGGACCTTGCTTTTGACCACTAGATCATCCACATAGCATTCAACCTTCTTGTGTATCATCTCATCGAAGATAACAGTCATAGCATGTTGATAGGTGGCCCCGACATTCTTAAGACTGAAGGGCACACTTTGTAACAAAATACACCTATAGGTGTACGGAATGCAGTAAACTTCTCCTCCTCATGGTCCTATTTTTATTTGATTATAATCAGATGAACCATCCATGAAGGAGAAAATGCTATGGGATGAAGCTATATCCACCATGAGTTCAGGATAGGGAGAGGGAAGTCATTCTTAGGGTATGCCTTGTTCAAATCACCGAAATCAATGCAGATAGAATCTGTCCACTCTTCTCTAAACTAGAATAATGTTAGCGAGCTAGGTAGGATACTTCTCTTCTAAATCTGGGTTCTATAAGCTTCTTAGTCTCAGCGATCACCTATTATTTAATATCTAACCTCATCCGACGAGGTGATTGCTTAACAGGGACTACATCAGGCTTGATAGCAAGCTTGTGGACTGCTATATTTGGATTTAAACTAGGCATCTCGGTGTAATTCCAAGAAAAGTAATCTCTAAACTCAAATAGCAACTTGATGTATTCTTGAGCCTCTGAGTCAGATAATAAGGCACTATGAATGATAGGCCTAGGATCTGATTCAGTGCCCAGGTTAACCTCATACAGTTCATCCATAGAAGAAGTGGTGCCATTTTCAAACTCACATGGAGTATCAAGTAATCTATCCTCAGTATCATTCGGGTCTTCTTCATCAGTAAGAGAAACAACCATATATGAATGAGAGACAATATGAATGTTGGCATGAGTGAACTGATCCTTCTTAATATAACCCAAGCCTTACTAGTTTTGAGGTATGTCAGTTTGCCAAACACGTGCTTACTATAGAGCTCGTTCATTAGACCAAGTCGAAGAAATGACACCTCGCTCTATGTAGACTTCCATAATGGGAGAAAAGTAATGAGGGATATTTATGATCTCCTCACCCATAGCGATCTCTGCATGGCCTTGACTCTCAGGACCTAGTGGGGCACCTACACTATGGGATAAGGAGGCACACTCACTAGATCGTGGTGGCACGAAGGATTTGTACAATGGAGGCAGAAGGTTTGTTAGTGTGTGGTGAACCACCAACACTAATGGAAGGAGTAACAAAAGACCTTTGACGAGGTTCTTTGACTCTTATCCCGCATATCTAACAGGAGAAAGATTATTTGTTAGTGGCCAGATGTCAGAAGTTTCCTTCCTCGTCAAAGCTACTATCAATAATTAAACCACCCTCACGTATCAAGTACCTACGAATGGTAGAGAATGAACTATAATCGGTAAAACTCAAGGCTGGCGAAGGGATTGATCGACGAGGGATATCGATCATCTCAAAGAGCTGGACTCGACAGTAAAAAAAAAGTGTATAAATATGAAGGAGGAGGAATTTGAGTGTCAAAGTTTCTCGCAGGGCGAGTAGACTCTCTACCTCCACCTCTACCTTGCCCTCCCCTACCTCCACTAGGGGGAATATCGCACCCAACTACGAACTGGAAAGGAGACCTAGCAAAATCTGTAGTAGAAACATCTGCCTCAATACCAACCTATGATGGATCCTATATTGGTGGCTGTATAGGACCTTGTGCAGGTGACTGTGTAGGACCCTGTACAACACTAGCAAGTATCATTGGTGATTAGGTAGGAGAGGATCTACGAGCCTTCTGAGATATGTAATGCTAGACATCATCATAAATAGAGACATCATGCATGACAAAGGGTTGAGTATCCCCAGGAATGGAATACTCCACATCATTCCTCATATACTTCATACATTGGTGCAAGGTAGAGGGTACCATTTCATATTTATGAATCCAATACCTTCCTAAGAGAGCCCTATCTGAAGTATCAGTCTCGATCACATAAAACTTTGCCTCAGTTAAAAAGTTTCTAAACTTCAAAGGCAGGGTAATAGACCCTAGAGCATGCTGTCCTTGGTCATTGAAGCCTTTCAATATAATCTTATCAGAGATTAACTTCAAATGACCAAAGGGGAGGCTCTTTAAAGTTTCATAGCTTAGGATGTTGACTAAAGCTCCTTAGTCAATGAGGACCCTGTTCAACTCGTAACCATTAACTTTAGCGGTGACATATAAGGGACGATTATAATCAGAAGTTCCTATAAAAAGATCTCAATCTAAAAAGGTAATGCATGGCATCTCTCTCAAGTAGCACGCATCCGCAATAGACTCAAAAGTAAAGAAGGCTTGATAAGACTCTGGTTCAAGTAGTACTTTTATCAGGGTCTCTCTCAAGTCAAGAGACATCATCAGAGTGTTATAGACACTAAGAAGGGAAGGAATTTTTCTTAAGTGAGCCAACACATTATAATCGACCTCCAGCTGAGGGTCTTTCCCTTTCTCCTTAGACTGCTCTTGGGAGGAAGGGATAGGATCATCTTGCTGGGTAACAATATTTTTATCTTTTTCTTTTAAATTTTTAGTCATTCTAGGTGAAAGGACCTTCCTTGAATGTAAGTAAACATCCTGTATTGAGTTATCCTTAGCAGGAGATTTACTTGGTTCAACGGTGATGGCTTGTGTTGGCTCTAAGGAGAGTGACTGGAGTGGGTTCTCAGATTCATCTCCTAAATCCATGTAATAACCACCCTCTGGAATTGTAAACATAGGTTCTTAATCACACTCAGACTCATCATTACATACAAAATCATTTATATTGCAAGAAATATGTAAAATATTAAAAGAGTGAGTATTAGAAGAAGTAGAAGTAAAAGTAGAAGGTATAAAAGACCTGAAGTAGCCAGAATCATCTTCTTCTATTATTCCATCATCAATCGAATGGAGAATGAAATCTTTTAGCATAAGCGCTGGAAGGGTCACATCTTCCTCTCTGAGGTTACAACAAATTTCCCTCTTTCATACATTTTTTTATTATATAAAGCAGAAAAAGAAACGTGCTGAGTAGGCACTACAATAGAAGAAGAAGAAAAAAAAAGGTGCTGGCGAAGTAACTGGGGTGACAAAAGTCGACTTAGCCTGAGAAGGCCTCCTCTTAACTACCTCTAAACTCTGCACTGCATGTCTGATCATCTGCTTTATCTTTCAAGAGAGTGCTAGCTGCCACTCTCCCCAGAACCATGAGGTGATCTACTGTTGCTGCCTTGACTATCACTCTAACTATCACAACTGCTAGAACCTGAAATTATCTGAACTATCTGAGTAGTCTTGCCTTGGGGCTGCACCACTGTCATGTAGGTGGATTTGTCCACTGGCCATGAGTTTCTCAACTCTATCCCTGAATACATAGCAGTCTTCTATAATATGCCTGATATGTCTATGGAATGGATAATAGAGTGGGTGGTTTGTCTATCCCACCTCCTCTACTCTACTGTTCATCAGAAATGTTAAGATATTCTTCTTAATAAAGAATTTAAAAATTTTCTTTACACTTTCCCTTTTAATAGGATATTTCATACTAAGCTTCTCCTGTAGGTACTGTTGACTCTCCTGAGTCCTACGGGAGGGTCTAGGCTGCACTGCTGACTGACCAGGTATGTGAGACTGCTGAGATGGTGCTGAACTGACTAAAGGCTTTTTGCCCTTATCTGATGGTATATAGGTACTATGTACATCCCCTCTCCTAGGTAGAGGTGCCCCTAAAGACTCCTGTCGTTGAAGTCTACTCGAAGGTTGACTCTCAACCTTAGGAAGGACTGCATCGGGTATGCTATCCTACAAACTAATCACCTTTGTCAACAACTTTTGAAAGGTTCTAATGCTGAAACCCTTCAGATAAGGTGATAATGGACCATTTATGTTCTTCAACAGCATCTCTACTACATGCTGCTCCTATAGTTGGGGCTCACACTGCAAGCTGAGATTCCTCCATCTAACTATATAATCTGGGAGAGTCTTTCAAGGATGCTGTTTAGTCACAACTAACTCTCTAACTGTAACTCGGTGCTCTACACTAATAAATCTCTGAATAAAAAGCTGCTCTAACTCTACGAAGGTGCGAACTGAGTAGTTGGGGAGGTCGGCGTACTAAGCAAATGCCACCCCAACTAAACTGCTGATAAAAGTCTCATCATCAGAGCGTCGTTCCCTCCTATGTTGTAATATATGGCCTGGTACTGAGCCACATGCTGCCTTGGGTTCCCAAACCCATCAAAGACTTTGAACCTAGGAGGGATAAAACTAGGGGGTAGGGTTCGTGCTCGTACTCTACTGGGTAAGGATGCCCACTGCTAACTACCTCTCCAGACTTCTTGGAGAAAATGGCCTACTCGACCTTCTAGGTTATCAGATCCTGAATCTGACCAGCTAATAATTGAGCTGACTGACTCTGAATTGGAAGTGAAGGTAACCGTTGTAGGTGCCACTAGAACTACTTTATGGACCCTGTCCACTCCTACAAGGTCTAGTGCTACTGGCGGTATTAGTGGCTCATCCTTGGACATAATGGGAATACCTATGCCTGTTATTTGGGGCATTACCCCCAAGGCTATCAACTGAGCGGTCTTCACCGCTATGGCTCTGTCCATCTCTACCGTCTGAGTCTGTAACTGTAGAATCATGGCATATGTCTCAACTGATCTGGGAAATCCACCTACATCAGCCTCTTCCTGCTCATCATCTACCTCTCTCTGCTCATCTGAGTGACCTCATCTAGTGATCACACATATTCTGTGCACTGGCACGTCTCCATCTAACTCATCAAGTAAGTCCTCCTCGGAGAAGAGATCTATATATGGGGGACTAGGAACTAAAACTAGGCTCTACTCGGACTGGTGCACCGTCGGGGGAAATAACATCATCCATATCTGCCATTGTATCACAAATCATCAGGACTGCCTCTATCCTAAAAGGAGCAACTGTCTCTAACTGTCCAATTGCCTCAACTGACTGTACTACCTCAACTGACAGTACTGCCTCAACGGGAGACTCTACCTGTTGTCATCTCCACACCCATTTGCTGCGATGGGATCCAGTAGGGGTAACTGACTGCTGAGGGGCAACCACAATTGAATTGAGCTAGGGTATGGGAGGCTCCAATGGTTGTCTCCATCCCTGATGATGTGGATTTCATCCAGTGATGGGAGCAACTATCTGCAGTCTAACCAACGGAACTGAACTGACATGCTTCCTGGGTGGCTGTCCTCTCTGCCACCTATATCTCTGCTTCAAAGTCTACCTCTGTAACTGAACGGATGCCTGAGAAATCTGACAGAGTAAACTCTCCCGACTAACAGGCCCTCGACCCTGTGTTAAGCGGATAATGCTTCGAATCCTCTGAGAGAGGGCTCGATCAGCATTATCCCTGGGGACCCTAGCGCATGGTAAAGTAGTAGTTACAGGAAGGGCCACAGCGATGCAAGCGACATCCTTCTCATAACCACTATATGTTAGAGGAGAGAAGCGCCCTCACTGGACTGCTTCTATCTCAGGCGCTACTACAACCTCTGGGGTGGGTGGAACTGACACTGGTCGTGGCTCCCGCTACACGGGGACCACTCTCCTCTGAACAAGTTCCTGGTGAGCCAATACCTCTATCATCCGCTGTCTATCTGCCTCAGACGCGGCTAATCATAGTTTTTTATTTCTATTCCTCCTGGCCCTTCTCCTAATGCCAGAGGTAGAGGATGAAGCTACATCTAAACCCACTATCTGAGGGATAGGTGGAACAGGGACTAAAGGAAGCACCGGGGTCTGCTCGACGGTCTCTGGGTGAGATAACCGAGCAAAAATAGAAACCCGATGGGAGGAAGGTGAAGGAGCCTTGGTCTGCGCACCCCTCTTCCTAGAGGAAGAAGGAGGGGGAACCCGAACACGAGTTGCCTCTATCAGAACAACAGGAGGAGTAACTACTACCTGCCAACGCTGAGGGTCCGGGGTAACCTGAACAACTGGTGCGGTAGGCACTAGCCGCCTGACCACTGGACGGGTAGGTTGAACGAGGTGTGGTCTAAGCACTGGCTGCCTAACCACAGGGTGCACTGGCTGCACATTAACAGAAGTGGGATGAGCAGGCACCCCGGTATATCTGCCGAGCGATCGGACCTCCGAAAGGGCGCATGGCTATGTGACATCTCCTCTGTGGAGGAGAGAAGGTAGCAGCCTCAGCAAGGGTCAGCCTGCCAAGAGTGACGAAAGGCCGAGTTAGGGAAGGAACCAAAAGTGATTTCTTTAGTAGGAGGACTAGCTAGCAGGGACTCAAGAAGCATCACCCACTCGTCCGAACCGAAGCTGAAAGTAACAGAAGGAACGAAGGGGGCCATGGCACTGTCTGCCAAGAAGAACAAAGAAATTTGAAATGATTAGTAACAAATAACATTACAAGATAAGAGAGAGATGGATAAGGGACGGAATGGCCCAGTAGGCCGAAAGGAGAGGAAGTAAACTAGGGAGAACCCTATCTAAGAAGAAGGAACGATCCTAACTAAAGAAGGACCCTAACTAAGAGTGAGATGGACCTAATCTAAGAAGTACTAATCCCAGAGTACACACAAGAAAGGATAATACAGAACCCAAAGATGAGAGAGAAACTTGTCCCACCGTGGTCACTAGAAATCTGTGGACCTCTGAAAGGAACACCACTCAGCAGGAGAATAGAATGTAGAGGGTACGACCGTACTATCCCATAGGATAAAATGATCGCAGGCCTTTATGCTCTTCGCAAGCAGGCCAATGGGAGGACAGATTATATCATGCATATGATTAACCATTGAGGATAGTGGCTTACACCAATGCATCCCGATGGGTAATAGTATATGCGACCTGATCGGAATAATTGGTTTCCCCCACTCGATACATCAGCTTGAGTGGGATTTATTTGATTGGGGGATTCAGTTTCTCATGGACGCAAGCCTCCGTGGTTAATTACATCTCAAATCGAAGCCTGAGAAAACTCTCGATTAAGGGTCCTACATTATACTTTCAAATGGGATTGGCACATAGGGAGGAGACTAGGGAATTCCTACTCAAAGGGGAAAGAAAGGTTTGACTTGGCTTAGTCAACACACATGGCTCACATCACATCTAAAGGGACTAAGGTAGTGAGAATAAATTGGAGAAAAGAAATAAATAATGCACTCAAAGAATGTAAGAGAGAAGGATGGAGGTGGCATCATCTGTATGACGCGAATAGACATGATTTATAGCCTCTGAAGGATAGAGAACTTACCCACTGATGAGGCATACTACGAGACACTAATAGTAGTAGCCTTGAACCCTAGATCTAGTGGATTTGGTGTTCTATGCATAACACTAACACCCATGTCCTAGCTAATGCAATGTAAGACCTGGACTTACCCCGGCCTAAATTTGGGGAGCCAGCTAACCACCTAGTCGATTCAAAATTATGAGTCTAGTCATTTATGAAAGATGGGTGGGTAGGTTATAGTTTTTAGAATTTGAGGCTGATATCTAGAGAGGTTCCTAAGTGGCCTTATACGTATGTAGGGTGAAAATGCTAAAGCAGATGTAATTAAAGTTTTAGACTCTTTTAAATTAGTTTCTAATGCAATGCATGCAGATTGACTTGATTAAATACTTGAAATGAATATGAAGCAATTTTAAAAAGGCTTAAGAAAAAAGTTTTATCCTAAAGTGCACAGACTCCCCTTGACAGATCTACACCCTCATTGGCCCAGTGGTCTGACAAAACCCGCAGGCGGGGAGTGGCCTAACAAATGAAAAGAATAATGCATCAAAAATGCTATGCAAACTCCCAGCGGTTCCATGCTTACTTCTTAAGAGTGTTAGAGTTTCTATGTGACCTTAAGCAATTTTATTTTAATTTAAGTAGAAGAATTTTTGTGTGTCCTCATGAGCCTCCGATCGAATCCAGGCTAAAATAAAATGACAGCATGTAATTGCCAAGAAACTAAGAAGAACATGTAAATCCTATTCACAATCAACATCAAATTCAACACATTAAATAATGAAATTAATTAAGTAAATATCTATAGGCCAACTGCCCTTTATTACAAACCAGGGTCTGTAGAAAAATAAAGTGGTCAGGCACCATTGACAATAACCCGAATTCTAATCCCAGAAACTACGCAAGTGACTTTGAGTGGGATACTCTTTGTCTTCAACTTCCCGGTCTACTCTTCCTTGAGCTCATTGATATTCTCTTCTTTGAGCTCCTCGGGCTTGTTATAGCTGGATAACCTAGTGTGGAGAAGAAAACTCTCCCCCAAAGGGGAGGTTAATCTTTCCACCTTGGATAGTAGAATAATCCAAATTTGGACTTCTAAATAGAAAAGGATTATCCTCATAATGGGTATCATTTCCTCTTTAGAATCCAACCTTTGGATCCGTGTATCCCCACTCAAATGTGCACTTTCACAACTCTTAATAATATTACAAATTAATTACATTAATATGAAATAGAAAATTTTAGACTCTCCTGCGGGGTTATCCTAAGTAGTTAAATAAAATAGCACATCCTAAGAAGTTATAAATATATGTAAATAAAATACTCATGACAGCCACACTTGGCCATCCTCTTTAATCATTTGAGGGCTAAGCATCTGGAGCACCTGTAGTAGTTATATTTATAATTTATTTTAGCCCTCATTTATTCTGGGGGGCTAAGCGGCTGAAGCACATATAGCAAGCATTTATATAATTATTTATTATTTTAGCCCCCCTTTTTATCAGCGTTGCATGAGCATGACCACCTGCAGAAGATATAGTTAGTATCAAAAATTGAACCTAGCCTATGGGTAACCTATCGCCCATCACATCAATCCACATAGTGCAATAAAAGTAAATAAATGCATCAATAATGTTTTAATCACACCATGCAGTAAAAACTTAGAAAATTCAGCACACAGTAGGAAAGTAAACATAGACTTAGCCTAATACTAGAAGTAGTGCCCTTGCAAACCATCTAAGTTTGTGTAAAAGGCTATATAGCTTTGGGTAGGTCCTATGTTGGGTGCTTAGTTCAAGTTGTTTTGTGTTAGCATTTGTTGAAGGTTTAAAAGGGCGATTTGGTTGAAGTTCAAGTATTAATGGATTGGGGTGCACTTTTTGTTAGTTTAGTTTGTGGATCTTATTTCAATACTTAGGATAGTAATCTTTAATGTTTAAGTTATATTAACGAGTTTTAGATGGTCCGAGATCCTCCTATACACTAAGTTAAGGGGGTCCAAAAGGTGACTTTTCAATTAAGAGTGATTTGTAAATAGTTAATATTTTTGTGAAATAATAGACCATAACCCGATCAGATAGACCATAAACATGCTCAATTTGGATTTTTTTACATTAAGTTATGAATTTTTGAAGTTTTGACCTCATTTTTTACTTAAGCTTGACCGGATTGTTGACTTTCTTTATTTAAGATGATTTTTGGAATCTTAATATTTTTAATAAATACTAAATTTTAATATGAGTTGAATGCCTTTTAGTTTTCTTAATTTGTAATTTTCTATAATTAGTTATGAATTTTCAAAGTTTTGGGTATTTAATGAATTATCGAAATTATTTAATTAAGGGCTATTTTAGGTGTTTTGATCCGAATCAGCTCCAAACCTTTTGGAATCATCTCCAAAGGTCACGAATTACCTAATAAAATGTTCTTAGGTGTTCGGGGAAAATTTAGAATTTTTAATAATTTTTAATTATTTAATTTAATTAAAAAAGTGATTTTTAATCAACATTAAATTAAGGTTTAGATTGAAGTCCAATTAAAGGGATTTTAATTTTCTTGAGTTAAGAACTGAATTCTGAAGAATTTTATATATTATGGGTAATTTTCTAATTTAATTTAAATTTATTAAAATTTTTGAAGTTACTGGGTCTAATTAAAAGGGCAAATTAGGGTTTATTAATTAAGGGGTTTAAAGGGTCTTAAAAATTCCTAGAAAATTCATGGGGTTTAGAATGTCACTAAGTTTAAATGTTTCAAGTTTCAATTCATTTGGAGGTATATCCTAACTCCTAGAATTTCTCTAAGTCCACTAGACGGTTTCTTAGTCATTGTCCTTAAGGTGTCACTAGGTTAGATAGGTTTAGAAAAAGTGTTTGAAACTAACCCTTGGGATAATATAAAGGAAATACAATACAAACGTAAGCACACTAAGTCCTTAGATATAGGAGAGCCTAAGTTAAGTGTTTGTGCATCTAACACATGCAAGGACTACGAAACACTTAGTAAAACGAAACTAATGAAGCGATTTGTGAATGGTTGGAGCTCAATCATTCACTAATCCTCCCCACATGAATGTTGTTTATATACATAGCCTATGTTTAAAGTTCAAAGAGTGAATCCCTCAAAATTAGAGGATTTAAATAATATATATTTTTAAATGATTTAAATACACATATATATTAAGCATGCATATATGAATGTGTTAGTTTAAAAATAATATGGTTAAAAATTTTTCAATTCATATTTATGAGAGATCCACTTGCAACCCAAAGTAAGGTTTCAAAATAATTTATAATTTTAAAAAAATAACTTTTAATTTTAAAATAATTAGCATATTATTATTTAAATAATAGTTAAATAATAGAAGTAATACAGAAATAAACCATAAAATTAGGTTTTGGTATTTGAAAGTAATTTTAAAATAAAACACATAATTTTATAAAAATTTTGAGGTATTATACATGAAAAACAAATTTAAAATGAATTTATTATAAATTACTGAAGGTTAAAATAATTAAAAATTATTTTAAAATAATTTAAGAAAATAATTAATATTTGAAAATAATTATTAAATGGAATTAAATTAAATATTAAAGTTTCAGAAATTTTAAAATAATTTTAAAAAACTAATCTTTAAAATAAAATTATTTAACTTTAATTTAATTTAAAAGTAATTAAATTTTTAAATATAAATAATTAAGAAAATACTTTGATTAATAATAACTCTTTATTATGTAATAAATAATATAAAAATTAGGTTTCTAAAATTTTTTTTAAAATAATTTAAAATATAATAATAAATTTTAATCTATTAAAAAGATATTTAAATTTTAAATTGATTTATTAATTAAGTAAATTCTAATAACTTAATTAATTAAAAAAATTTAAAATGAAAAAGATAATTATTAATTAAATTTAAATATTTAAGATAAGTTTTCTGAAATTTTTTAAATTAAAAATTTGTATTGGAAATAATAATAATAATAATAAATAATAATGAAATAATTTAGGCAATTAAAATAATCATGTTTAATAATAATAATAATAATAATATAATACAATAATAATAACCAGAATAATTATAATTAAAATGATCATTAAAATTATGATAATAAAAATAAAATAATAATGATGAATAATTTAAATAATAATAATGATAATATAATACAAATAACATAAATAATAATAATAATAATAATTAAATAATTAAGATGACTATTTTGATAATATTTCAAAATGTATTTAATATTTTTAATTAAAATTAATTTTAAAATAAAGAGGATTAAAATACGAACAATTTGATATATTATACTAATTTTTAGGATTAAAAATGAATTTTTAATAATTATTTAATGCTTTCTGGATTAAAAAGGATTTAAAACTAATTCTAATTAATTAAGGCGGCGATGGCGGCGGTCAGACACGTGGTGGCTTCGGGTTCGCTCCGCGATTCCGGGCAATCATTGCCAATGATTGCACCATCGTGCAATCATTGGCAATGATTGTGCGGAAAACGATGCATAACTTATCCGCGTCAATGAAACAGCGGAGTCATTGGATCGCCCACAGTTTGGATCAACAGCTCTGATGGAGCTGGATGGGATGATCGACAGCAGGATCGATTCTAAGGTTCAGACAAAATCGTGGAACAACGGGATCTCTGTCATTGATCAAATGATCAACGACGGAGATCTCGTACACCAGAAGCTAGGGAGAAATCGAGACCTTATTGCATTTTTGATCTCGTTCTCGGGAATGGACAATGGAATTTAATGAAATTTTAAACCTAAACACTAGACATAAAGAGCATTCGTGTGGGGTGAAATTCAAGGTCTAAAATGCACTTTATGATAAGCTAATTAACCCTAAGTGTCCTACAATAGGGTTTGATATTTTATCGAAAATATCCAATGGATTTGGGATATCTCAGGCGTGTTGCACTTGTAGACTTTCCATGCTCCTTTTTGTAGAAGAAATCGCATTCTAAAAAGCTCTAGATCAAGGGGAAATTACCTTGGGAGGTTTCAAAGCTCGGTTCGCTGGAGATCTCGCTACCGGCGGGTGTTTAACGGTGAATTTTGCTTATAGGAGGTGGAGGGAGTCTAGGAGAACTCGCACCCAAGGTTTCACAGCTTGAGGTAGCTTGGAGAGGGAGGAAGAGTCAAAAGTCCCTTCATCCAACCCTAATTTGCCTATTTAAAGGCTAAGGCTTGTGATCCACAGCCATGATTCAATCTCAATCGAATTAGGAGGGAAAATAGGTAGGTTTTGTCGTGGCTTGAGTCTAGAGAACAATAGGAAAGGTTCCAATGCATTAAATAGGTCTTAATTGACTTGAATAGGTCAATTTGACCCATTAGAGGCTTGGGTTGACCAAGGCAAGGGTTGACTTGGTCAACCTAGTCAATCAAGTCCAAGAGATGGGGGTTGAGTCCAAGGATTGAGTTTGGATTTGATTTGGACTTGAATAGACCCATTCATGCTAATTGGGTCAACCTGAGTTGACCTAGTCAACCAGGTTGACTCGGGGCCTGGGTCTGAGGTGAAAACTGGGTCAACAGAGTGGTTCCATGAGCAATTTTCACTCCTTCACAACTATTTTTAGCCACCTCCACTACCACCTTGATCATGAGCTGTCTTGATACAAGGTGTTATTTTTTTTTATTAATATTTATTTTGTGTATATGTATTTATTTATTTTCTTTATCTTTCATTCCCATCCCCTTTTGGTGATATAAAAATGGGGAGAAAAGTTTGGTTTGTTGTCCCGACCTATGTTTTTAATTAATTGAAAATAGCTCGAACCTTATAACATTTTATTGCATTTTTCTATGCATTAATAAAAAAAATTTAAATAATTAAAAAAATTTTCTCCTACTATTTTTTTTTTGGAGCACCAATTCAAGGGGAGGAATACTATTTAAAAAATGTTCAATGATTTTTTTAAAATAACTAAAAAAATTTGTCATCAACAAAAAGGAGGATATTATTGAGCCCCATAAGTATATCATGCACTAGAGTTTTAATTATTACAAATATTGTTGGTTATCCAAACTACTAATCATGGTGTGTGTGCACAATTTTTTTTAACAAATTACAGGAAGCACTCAAGTGCAAATTCAAGCTAAAGGACTTACAAAGGCTAAAGTGTTAAAAGTAAAGAAAATTTTTCAGCACTATAAAGGCCGAGATACAGAGAGTGTGTGTGTTAATTAGTAATTATAATTTTTCTTTTTCTTAAGTCTTTTATATGTTTAGGCATAAAGCTGGATGAACAACCACAACACATAAGGGATAATTTAAAATTAAAGTAGTGTTAATTAAAACATTTGATTTTTGGACCAGATAGTTCTGCATGATAAACTTCATACTATACGATATGAGAGGCAATTTTAAAAATTTTGAAAATTAAATAGAATTAATTAATTTAAAATTGAAGTTAGAAATTTTCAATACTAATTAAACAGTATTAAACATATCATACTAGAGAACCAGCTATTACCAAATGAAAATTAAATTATATTTTTATTTTGTTAAATTCCAATAAAACATGTTTTAATTAATGTTGTGCAGTGATGTATCAAAAAAAGGCATAAATTTCCAAAGTGAAGAATCAATGCCATAACATCACAAATATCAATGTTGCAAAAACTTCAATAATGCAGCATTGAAGCAAGACATTGCAATACTAGAGTCTCGAAAAAATAAAATTTAATTTAGTTCCCTGATAGAATAAATGTCATGCCATAGTGCTACTTAACATTTCAGTGCCACAAGGGAAGACCATAATGCTCTCTTCTATATCATTTTTGTAAATAATTCAACGTCGAAGAGCCAACCTATGGAGTGCCATAGCATCAAAAGATGTGTTCAAGCACCACAGCACCCATTCTTTTGTAGTGTTGTGACGAAGTAGCTTAGAAGGGGAGCATCGAATTGGGTCAGCCAAGCATCAAATATGGTCAACCCAACATGATAGTGGAGCCAACTGAGCAGCATCGAGGTGCTAGTTCATCATTATAATGTTGTGGCACCACTCTGTCAAGCGCCAAGGTGCCTAAGTCAGTTTGTAAAAAAAGTATAAATTGTTCTTTATGTTTTATTTTGTAAGATAGACCAGGGATAATGAAGTTACATTTAGCGGAGTGATTGATCATCCTTGTAGTGAGAAAAACACCAATTAGGAGTGGAGGAGAGTGTGGAGAGCAAAGGTGTAAAGAGGGAATAACCCTAAAAGGAGTACATCTGCAATATCTATTTTGGATTCTCAAATCTTGGTGTATTTTTTATATCTTGCTTTTGTATCTTTTTTTAATCAAGTAATGAAACATGTTTTTTTCTTAATTGTTTTTATATCTGGCTAACTTCTTTATTTTGGGTTGATAATAAGAATAGTTTTTGTTTATGTGTGAAAATTTTTTATCTAACACTTCAAATTAGAAGAAACAACAACTCCACAAAAGATGAACTAAAAATAGTAGCTGATTGAGCACAAGAATTATGAATGTAAAGGCCGTCAAAGACTATGAAGAACTCTAAATATAAAATGTGTGTTTAATTTTATTTTATTTTATTTTTAGTCTTGTGTGTAAAATTATGTTGGCTAAATAACCATGCGCGCGCGCACACACACACCCCATAGTGGAGAGTGTATTAAGAATAAGATAATTCTAATAATTATTGAAACACTTGATTTATACCAAATCATAATGTACAATCAAATTGTATTTTATGACATATTTGAACATTTAAAAAAAAAAATCAAAAGAATTAAGTGATGTTGATTAACTAGAAATTTAATTTAAATTTTGAAATTACAAATCATACTATATAATTTACATCATCTTGTATGATTTGGAATTTACTATTTAAACAGATGTTATTTGATTTTTTTTTAGATAGATATATTTCAAATTGCATTACATTAATCATATTAAATAAACATGTTCTTATTGTATGACTTCTAATTATTATTATAATTATTCACCTATTTTAGACCTGAGATCAAGGGATAAAATTAGTGATGATTTTGTACTGTATGATTACATCATATAGTATGAACAAATAAAGAGCATGACTTGTTGAACTATATTTGGATTTGAGGAACTTGATATAATCATATCGTATGATTTATATCATATAATTCGATCAAATAGATAACAAATCTCAAACAAAATTGTTCTAATTGCACTGTACGATCTATATACTTTACTGTATGATCAGCCCTTGAAAATTTTTAACCATTCTATTTTAGGATTTAATTTGGAGTATTCTTATAAGTAAGATATCTTCATAAGCCCTAAAAGCCTTTGGTTAGTCCTATTGAGTTTCTTGAGAGCTTTTGAGGGCCTTGGATTTAGGATAGATAGATTAGAGAGACTTATGAGAGCTTTTGGGAGGGACCAAATGTGTGATATGAGGGTTTCATTATGGTTGTCTAGTTTAATACTAATCCTCAAACCTTATGGGTTTTATTGTGAAAGCTCTTAGAGAAGACCGCAAGGAAGTCACAATGTCGAAACTTCGACTGAACTTGGTGGACCTAATGGGAGTCTAAGGAGAAGTGGGTTTTCAAGGAGATAAGGGGTTTGGGTCTCTCCATTAATCAAGAAGGAGAGATACCTCTTAAGGAGAGCAGTGGTTGTAGGGTTTCCTCCATTACCCATGATGGAGAGTGGCTTCTCAACCTTAATAGGCTCAAAATAAGTGTGATAATGAAATTCCCAAGTAGAGGGTCAAGGAGGGAAATCAAGTTGGAGTGATTTCTAGGCCAATAGAGTTTGAATTAGATTGCCATTTGGTGGTAGTTGGCTATCGGTCCTATGTGGCCCATGGATGTTTGATGATTGCTTGGTCTTTTAGATTAATGATGATGGATGTTGGCCATAAGGTGAGTCTGGTTAAATTTGAGTTTGGAGGTGTTCTTGATCAGGGGAATGGATATATTCTTGATCGGGAGATTGGAAAGGATATGTGCTTAGCTTGGGGCCTTTATCGATCAAGATTGGTGTTGTGGTGTTCTTTGATGATCAAGATTCTTAGTCTATAGTGATCAAGATTTATATTATGGTAGCTTCTCCTCCCGGGGTCAAGATCTATATATAAATATTTAATATTGATGAATAATCTTCTACAAGCTAGGTTGAGATCATCTCCCTAGTTTGTTTCTATGGTTTCTGGTTTGTTCCTAAGGGATTGAATTATTTGTGTGAAATTGAAGATCAAAATGGTATGTAAGGTGGTATTATTATTGTGGAGTGTTGGCCTCAAATTTATTGGGGTCATTTCTGCTAGTGGAATTAAGTTTGTTAAGGTTAAGCTTAATGAGGTTGCTGGCTTCAGGAACACGATACAGGTTGCTCTGAATTTTTATCGCTCAGGAGTAATGATTTAATGGTTCGTTGGATCACTAATGTTGTTAATAAAGTGTTACAAACCTGGATTTAAGGATTATAATTTTGATGATAACAAACATTTTTGTGTTTTGTTTTGATTGGCTAACATTTTAGGTACAAAAGATTAAATGGAATTCAAGCCAATTCAAGATCGGGTCCACATGTGTTTAAATATAATTTTTTTCTTTCTTGAGTCAAATGTAATGTAATTGATCTCTTAGCTAAGTAATCTTGCACACACACACTCAGGGGGAGAGTTTTAGTGAGTTAGAGTTTCTGTTTCAAATTTTATTTATATCATCCTAGATGATATTCATATCATCCTAGACGATCCAGTGAAAAAGAAATCCCTAATTAGTACGACCATGTTAAGTCAGTTTGATTAAGCAGATCGTCCTGGATGATATACCCATCGTATATGATGATAGGCTCAAATCAAAATTCTCAGCCGCCAGATTAAGTTAGGCAAGTTTTTATTTTTAGAGATTTGGTCTGATCGTCCCGAACGATACGTGTATCATCCTGGACGATCCTTTACAATCATACCTAAATTAGTCTGGTGATTAAGGAAAGTAATTAATATTTGATTAATACGATCATATCATCATGGACGATCACCATATCATCCGGGATGATACATACAAAATCCTAACTGTCCAGAGCACTTCACTTGGACAATCCAAGAAATATGCTGGACGATATTCTCGATTTTGAACTAATCGTACGAGATGATCGAGATATCAGCCTGGATGATCAAGTCATTTGAGATCATCTAGCATGTTTTGGATGTACGACCCGAGCCGTGTGTAGGATGATATTGTCATTTTTGAACTAATCGTACAGGATGATATATATATCATCCCGGACGATCAAGTTATTTTGAGAGCATCCAGTATAAGTTGCCCTGGACAACCCGAGCTATCTTCTGGATGAAATTCCTAATTTACACTAATCATCTTGGACGATCGTAGAATCCTATGGGACTATCTGAACAAATTTTGTCTACTAATCGTCTAGAGAAACCAGATTGTCTAGGCTGATTCATGTAATTTTATACTGATCATACAGGACGATCAACCGATCTTCCTAGACGATCTTTGACGACCACTTAAAAGTTTGTTAGGGATGTTAAGCCCTTGTAAACTAGTCCCGAGGCTAACCAAGAGGGGGGGTGAATTGGTTATTTTAAAAATTCGTGAGCAAAAATGATTTAGAAAATCTTTTTGAATGTTTGAAATATTTACAGTTTTGCGATGATATGTAGATGTTCAACAATAAAAGAATAATAATCACAATCATACAATCATCATTCGAAAAATAAATGCGGAAGATAATCAGAAAGAACACACTAAATTTTATAGTGGTTCGGTCAACTTGACCTACGTCCACTCCCCGAAGCCTCCCCTTTGGGTATTGTAGTAACACTAAGTGACTCTCCTTCTACTCTCTTAGCAAGGCGGAGAAGCCTGTACAAAACTCCTTTCCACCAACCCGGTGAGGCAGAGGACCTGGACTTCTTTCACTTCCTCCTGAAGCAGGCAGAGAACCTGGACTCCTTTTACTTCCTCCTGAAGCAGGCAGAGAACCTAGATCTTCTTGCAGATAATCCTCTCATAGAGACACTAACAAGACAAGAGACGATGACTGGAGAAGACGACTCAGATCCTTGCTTGGAATAACCTTTGTGAATCCCTCTCAAACTCCCCCTCACAAGATCCTCTCTCTCTCTCTCTCTCTCTCTCTCTCTCTCTCTCTCAAGGTTCTCTCTAGAAAGGAAGGTGGCAAAAAGATCTCTAACATCTTTACTAAACCACTGGCCTTTGACTTATTCAGCATTTTAAGGACCAGATTAGGTGTGATTGACATAAATGCATGAATCTGATGATTGCTAATTTCTGAATTTTCTGGTTTTGATTTTTTCATTTAGTTTGTGTTTGATTTGATTATCTATTTCCTGTTTATTTTTATTCTCTATTGATTTTCTTTTTGTTGTTGTTGTTTTCCTGATTTGAATATTTATTTTGATGCGATTTTCTACCTATTTTTTGCTTTACTGCTTTTCTTATAAATTAGATCACTGCTCACTACTACTGATAAACTAGACTTCTGATTGAGAGTTTTGTCTTGTTGTTTTTATTTGAAATCTTGTAAGCAGTGATTGACTCATCTGAATCTGTTAAAGGAAAGAAATATTGATGATTGTTTCTCTTCCTTTAACTCATTTAATGGTGTATTATTTCTTTTAGATAAAAATCTTCTTCAAAATTAAAAAGTTGGTTTTTGAAATAGAGATCTATTTTATCCTCCTACAGTATTATACCTTATATGAATAGTATTTTCAAAGCTTTAAATCATTGATATATTTTTCTTAATCAGGTGATTACACTTATCATATGTAGTATTATTTTATTTTATGAATTACTCTTCCTTATTATAGAGAGTGAGTTTTGTCTTCTCTTATGTTTGGAAAGTAATTTCACAGCTGAGATTCTTTAACGATTATAAAAGAAAAGAAGCTTGCAAAAGAACTAAAGAGAGCCACAAAATGGGCCAAAAATGAAAAGATGCGTAATGACGCAAAAATTAAAAAGATACATAAAGTGTATCAAAAATTAAAAGATGCGCAAAATGCACCAAACAAATTAAAAAAGAGGCACAAAATAAGACCACAAAGAAATAAGCTTTCTTCCCTTTCAGATCTTTAAATATCTTAGAAAAATTCATGCGCCACTTAATATTTTCAAAAACTTGAGATTGAAAATCATGATTTCTGATTCCTTACTTCGTAATACTATTTTTTCAAATATTTTTTTGAAACGAGGCTTGAAAGGATCTCTTTTTAAATCTAATTTCTTATCTTCTGAATTAGATTTTTGTTTGAAATGAATTTAAACCTGTAAGGTGTCCGAGGTAGGAGTTATGAAAATTGATTTTCCAACTTTTCTGGATTTCAGCGTCGTTGATTTTCTTCTTATTGGCTTTTGAATTTAAACTCAAGGGAAAATTCTGATTTATTGGAGCTGATCGATTCCAAAAAAAAAATTTTGATGTTTCTGGATTTTATCCCTTTGAAGCTTTTTTTCTTGTGTTGGGTTTGTACTATTTTCTGTGTTTCTATATGTTGTTTTCCCTTTTTGAGATGTCAAAAGGGGGAGTAATAGTTTGTTATTGTTGTCTTTTTTTCTCCTTTTTGTGATGTCAAAAGGGGGAGTTATTTTTGTGGTACTAATAGTTTCTTTTGTTATTTTTGTGTTGTAACATGTTCTTTTGTGTATTGAATGTCACTGTTTTTCAATAATTAGTAAAATTTATAATGACAAATCTTCTCTTGTTTGTGCTTTAATTATTACAATCTGCTTGATTTGAAACTATTAAATAAATATTTGCCATCATTAAAAAGGGAGAGATTGTTGCAAACCTTGATTTAAGGATTATAATTTTGATGATAACAAACATTTCTGTGTTCTATTTTGATTGGCTAACATTTCAGGTATAAAAAATCAAATGCAATTCAAGCCAATTCAAGATCGGGTCCGCGTGTGTTTAAATATAATTTTTCTCTTTTTTGAGTCAAATATAATGTAATTGATCCCCTAGCTAAGTAACCTTACACACACATACTCAGGGGGAGAGTTTTAGTGAGTTAGAATTTCTGTTTTAAATTTTGTTCATATCGTCCTAGACGATATTCATATCGTCCTGGACGATCCAGTGAAAATAGAAACCCTAATTAGGGCGACCATGTTAAGTCAGTTTGATTAAGCAGATCGTCCTAGACGATATACCCATCATACTGGATGATAGGCTCAAATTAGAAATTCTCAGCCGCCAGATTAAGTTATGCAAGTTTTTATTTTTAGAGATTTGGTCTGATCGTCCCGGATGATACGTATATCATCCTGGACGATCCTTTACAATCATGCCTAAATTAGTCTGGTGATTAAGGAAAGTAATTAATATTTGACTGATATGATCATATCGTCCAGGACGATTGCCATATCGTCCTGGACAATACATGCAAAATCCTGACCGTCTAGAGCACTTTATCTAGACGATTTGAGAAATATGCTGGACGATATTCCTGATTTTGAACTAATCATACGGGATGATCGAGATATGAGCCTAGATGATCAAGTCATTTTGAGATCATCCAGTATGCTTTAGCTGTACGACCCGAGCTGTGTGTAGGACAATATTGTTATTTTTGAACTAATCATACAGAACGATATATATATCATCCCAGATGATCAAGTCATTTTGAGATCATCCAGCATAAGTTGCCCTGGATGACCCGAGCTATCTTCTGGACGAAATTCCTGATTTACACTAATCATCCCGGACGATCGCAGAATCGTACGGGATGATCTGAACAAATTTTGTCTACTAATCATCCAGAGAAACCAGATCATCCAGGTTGATTCATGTGATTTTATACTGATCGTACAGGATGATCGACCAATCATCCCAGACGAGCTTTGATGACCACTTAAAAGTTCGTTAGGGATGTTAAGCCCTAGTGAACTAGTCCCGAGGCTAACCAAGAGAAGGGTAAATTGGTTATTTTAAAAATTCATGAGCAAAAATTATTTAAAAAATCTTTTTACAGTTTTGCAATGATATGCAGATGTTCAATAATAATAGAATAATAATCAAAATCACACAATCATCATCAGAAAAATAAATGCAGAAGATAATCCGAAAGAACACACCAGATTTTATAGTGGTTCGGTCAACACACCAGACTAGTTCACAAGGGCTTAACATCCCTAACAAACTTTCATAAAGAACCTTACTCTTCTCCTTTTTTTGGGGCATGAGATTTGAGTGGGTAAGCCTGTTTGAAGATCCAATTGAAGACATGTTTGCAATTCTTTCTCCTATTATGGTTGAATCTTACTCTCAAGATTTGTATAATTTAGTGGGTTAGTAGGATTCTATTATATAATTTTTTCTAGAAATTCTAATTAGGTTGGATTATATTTTCATACTTCCTAAAATTCACCTTCAATGTATTTTACTTAATTTCCCTTTGGGGTATAGATTTAATAGAGATGTTATGGTGTCATGTTTGATGGGGATGATTGGTATGGGTGTTGATGATACAGATGCATATTATATAGTTGGGTATTCTTCTTCTTTTATGGGGTTGCTAAACTTTGATAAAGGTGTTTTTGTCAGTGTTGGTTCTCTCATTATAGATGAAGTGGTAGGACAGCTTTCAGATGGACTTTATCTAGATGACTATGCTGAGCTTCCTACAAAATTTGTGGCAAGTTCAAAGCGGAAGAAAAAATTAGCTAAGGGTCAGGGAGTTGAACCTATGATTATAGAGAAAATTAAGATTAATCAAGTGGTGGCTGAAGAGTTATTGAATATGAAAGGATGGATTAATGTCCTGTATGGGATGTGATTTCGAAGGTGTTGCCATCTTATGTTAATAATGCTTGATTTATGAATTCTGATGATATTCATCAATTGGATTATGTGGATCATAAGTTTGGAGTTATTTCAGCTGAAGGTCTATCAATTTTTTCTTCGAATCTTGTGATTAGTTCTAAAGGATGGTCTAAGTAGGACATGTTGGGTCTCCCTAGATATCGTGTTGATGGCTTGATAGGGGATCATTTCCCATCAAACTACTAATATGTACTTTCTTCAGTATTAACTAATGAGGGCATGTTGGGTCATCTAAAGGTTGATTTCATTTCATTGGATGCTAGACCATATGTGTCTAATTGGAAGGATAGGAGGTTCCAGTGATTGCAGCTGCTTGACTAGGAGTTATTGCAAATGTTGGGTTATTTTCTTCAGGATTGGCTAAGGAGGATATGTTGGATCTTCCAGGAGTTTCAATTCAATTCATTGAATGTTAGAATCTACAGTCAAAGTGCTCTTGGAAATATTGTTCTCTCTTATCAAGATTTTCTTTTCCTTCTAGTATGGTGATTGAAATATTTATCTTAGGGAGGATAATTATTATTTTTCATGCATCATTTTGGGACCACTAGGATGTTAACCAACATTTTAGGTTGTTTTTTAAAATGTGGCATCCCCATCACCCCTGCGATGATCAAGAAGATAATGGTTGAGTCCCAAATTCAATAGGAGAATTGCATATTAAAGGTAAAAGAAGGGAATTTTTTTTAAGGAGATAGCAGCTTTTCCATTATTGTGTTAATGGCCATTATTTGCACCATAACTTTTAGTATTTGTTGTTTCTTTTTCAGAAGTGATTCCTCTCTTCACATTGCTTATCTTTTAGCTCTTATGTTTTTGTTCCTTTTTTTTTAAGTTTATAAAATGCTTCATTCAAATCTTCAAAAAAAAAAAAAAAAAGAGAGGCTCTAGGAGAGGATGTAGGTCAAGTGAGCGAATCACTATAAATTTGGTTCACATTTTTTACTATAGTTTTATTTTATTGCAATTTATTTCCTACAATCTTTTGGTTACATGAATTATTGTGAAAATTTTTTAAAGATATAATTTGAAATTTGACGAGAGTATAATAAAGTTTAACTAAAAGAGAGATTGAACTTGGCAATCGACTGACTACACACTTCGATAAAAGAGGGTTGGACGAATTTAATGAAGAATCTTTATCAGAAACCTAGACGAGAGTATGATAATGTTCAGCTAAAAAATAAATGGGACCAGTTAAAGAAACATTGAAAATTATGGAATGAACTAAAGCGTGGGTCTACTAGATTAGGTTGGTATCCTAGGAGAAAAATCATTGATGCATCTGATAAATGGTAGAAAGAAAAATTAGAGGTGAATATTGATTGCATACATGTTAGTAAAATTGGCTCTTCCAACCTTCATATTATACCTTTCAGTTCTTTAAACTGAATTTTTTTTATAGGTTATGTCGGATGCTAAAAAATTTAGATATTTTGACATTGACCCCAAACTTGACCATAAGCTTGATTTGATGTTCATGGGTGTTGTTGTTACTAAAGATCATGCTAGGACTTCCAACCAAGGGTTTGACCATGAAAATGTTCTTGGAGATTTTGAATATGTTAATATTGCTAGTGACTCTTTTGATAGTATTAGTGGTTATAGCTAGTTGAAACGGCCTTCCTCTACAACTTCAACCGCTAAAACGAAAAAAAAAGGATCTACATTTCAACGAAGTCAAATTACCCACTTGTCAATTCATGCACAAACATCAGCTCAGGAACTAATGCATCACAATCAATAATTGAGACACCATTGCTTTCTGCTACCATTAAAATTCATATATAAACAACATAAGCATTTGAAGATATGCCACCTTATTTATTCTCTATAAAAATTCTTGACAGCTCCATTAAAGTTCTATTTTGGATTTTAAATTCACTATGGCAGCTCTATAAACTTATCTTTGAAGTAATATCTAACATATGTTCCTGTTGATATTTGATTGCCAAATTTGAGATTAAGTTTTAATGAAAAATGTGGATTGTCTTCATATTTGAGCTCCACTTACTGTATTAATCAAAGCATTGGATAATAGAAATTACCCATCGAATTTCTTTGGGCTTATATACTGATCTCCACTTGAGAGTATCTTCTAGCATTTTCTTTGATTTATAAACATTCCAGCTCCGAGCTACCAAATCTTTTCTGAAGCATGCATCAAAGTAGAACTGCTTACTCTTTCCAGCTATGGAGCCAATTGTAGATTTTAACTCATTACTATGTGCTATCAAGTGCATATGATTATACACATAATATGGATAAATATATCTACCGAAGCATGAGATCAATATAGTAACTATACAATAGGACACTTATTTCACTGAAATGCATTACAGTTCTTGAAATCTATCTCTATAAATAAGAGAAAGTGTGATTCCATAACTCATAATTCTACCTAATTTAGACTAAAAGTTAGGAATTTCTGCATTTACCCATTTTTTTTTATAAATGGATTAAATTATTAAAGCAATATCAATAAATAAAACCAAGGTAGGCACTCGAGTGTACTTACTGTTATTTTTAATAGGACTTGGAACATCCATATATCTTTTTACAGTGATGGTGAAAATTACAAGCAATACATTCTTAACACCCTTATTCTTCAGTTGCTTATAGCCAGATTAGGAAAAAAATTATTTTCTTATAAATCTATTTATTATTATCTACATGCAGATTTGCCAAAAGTAAGATTGAGGAATTACGTTTGGTATAAAGGCTGTGCTTATTAATATGCAATGATAGCTTCACTCTTTAAATCACCAAAAAGTTCTTTCAACTTGCTACTCATAGTACTACCCACTACATATGGACAGAAAAGAATGCTAAAATCTTTACTGATAAAGGCGTAATATTTTGAATACAAAGACCCTTTTGGCTATTTGAAAAAAGAGTAGAAAATGAAAATTAAAAGAGAGCTTCCAAATAGCATTTTAAAATTATAGTTCATATGATTTATGGTTCACATTATCAGTTTGGGTTTGCTTCTTTTTCACTTCTATCCTACTCTTTCAGATGCAGCTGTACATTTATGTGATTAGTTTAATAGTTAAAGCTTACTCTGTGGTACTTTTGATATATCTTTCTTTTATGTGGCCATTGTTGGGCTTACATTCTCTTGTGGTGTTTTTTTTTGTTTTCATAAGTCGTACTTAAACAAACTAGCTATTATTGCTTACTTCTACTTATATGTAGGAATGGAATGTAATGGGAATGTGAGTGAGTCATCTGATATTGCAAAACTAAAAAAATTATACTTGCAATATTATGTCTTATAAATGAGTATTATGAAACATATATTTTCAAGACATCGTGCATGAAGTCAACATATAGAGGAGACAAATGGATTGAAGAGCTACTGTAAGGTCATCCAACGTGGTTTTATAATATATTTTGTTTGTCTTGAGCAATTTTTGTAGATCTATTTTATGACTTAGAAAAGTGTTCATGATCTACATGGATCATCAAAGATAATAACTAGAGAAGTGCTTGAGATCACCTTATAGATTTTATCACATAATGAATCAATAAGCTCGACATGTGAGCAGTTTCAACACTTAACTGAGACTCTCAATAGATATTTCTCTATTGGATTAGAGGTTTATGTGAAATTATCAAGTTCTACTATCATGTTTATCGATCTTGGTTTTCATGATATCCCAAGTAATATTTTATATAATAATCGATATATATCATATTTCAAGGTAAATATGTTTATTATGATATTATATGCTTTGCAAAAAATTATCAAATATCTAATCATCGCTTCTTAATTAGGACTATATAGGAGCTTTTGATGGAATACATGTGGATGCTCATGTTTCGAGTACTGAAAAGGTAGTTTATATAGGACGATGTGGTTCAACAATGCAAAATGTTATCACAGTTTGTGACTTCAATATGTGTTTTACTTTTATCATTGTAGGCTGGGAGGTAGTGCACGCGATAGCCATATTTTTAAATTTGATACGCATAATTAAGAATATCGATTTCCTATACTACCACCAAGTAAGTATGTATTTCTCTATTGTAATGAATTAATGTACTTGTTCTTTAGCTTAATAATATGCAATCACAAACAAATAAATATTATCTTGTGAATGTTGTGTACCCGATGCAACGGGGGTTTTTGAAGCCCTTTTCTGGTATAAAGTATCATATTTCTTATTTTTAAAGAGGAAGTCAATCCATATGTGCGAGAAAAATTTTTTTAACAATCACCACTCTTCACTACGAGGTGTAATTGAAAGATCATTTGGTGTTTGGAAAAAGAAGTTAGTAATATTACATTATATGCCTACATATCTACTCAAGAAGTAAATAAAAATAGTGGTGATTACAATGACATTACACAACTACATACATTATCATACCTCTCAAGATGATTCATAATTCAATGTTTGTGGTAGGGATCAGTCATACATACCTCAAAAAACGTATGAGTATCGAATTGGACAATCATTATTAAATAGCAAATAAGATGTAATAAATCATGAGGCAGGAGATAGTGAAGATGCTGTAGGGATGACACAACTACAGGAGCAAATCACATCTGCATTGATTAATGAGATGAATTAGAAACCAACTTTCTATACAAATTTCTCTATCGGCATTGTTCATCATTTTCCATTTATTTAGTTTTTCCTCTAGCAGAATGTCACATTTGTTGCTTAGTGATTTTTTAGATTCTTGTGTAGCCACCTTTAGCTACAGAGTTCTTTTTATATCTTTAGCATTGAGTAAAAATAGTTTATAGTTATGTTTGGAAAGGTTAATTTAATATTATTCCTAATTCTTAAAATCTATGACATGAAATTTGAAGCAACAAATATTTTACCGTTTCGTTCATAATTCAGTTTGCAATGTGATTGTATGACTGTCTTTACGTTCCATTCAATCATTTTTCATTATTCTTTCTGATTATTAGGGCTGCTTTGACTTCCATATACCTGCTTGTGTATCATATTTGGGACTATTATATACATGTGAGGCAATTATTAAAGCATGCAAGAATCTAGTCTATCATATGCCTGCTACCTAGTGACTTCTATTAAGCTTACATGGCTTTATAGGACTTTGTAATCTGGCTCTATAAGCATTTTTGTTTTCTCTGTAATGAGAATTTGGAGTAGAGTTTGAAGTTCCTAATCCACTTTGGTTGGTTTAAAAATGTGAGAAGACCATTAGCTTAGATTTCCCTACCAATTCTGTGTGATTTAAAGTTGTTATTGTGTTAGTCAATTCATTTTAAAAAGTTTATAATATATTCAATATTGGTTAAGCTGAGTATTAGATATTGTTTGCGGTAAGCTTGATCGTTCAATTATGTAGCAATTTATTCTTGATTTTAAATAATTTTAATTGTGTATTTCTTCACACTAAAATTATAATTTAGAGAAAAAAAATTGTTTCATGTTTTGAAATTACATACTTATTTTTTATTTTAATTAAATCTTAAAAAATTATTAGTGTTATATTATTATTATTACAAAAATATTTTTTTAAGTAAAATCATATATTATAATTTTCTTGTATATAATAAGTATGATATTACTTTGTTAAAAAAAATTAAGTGTTCTTTGATATTTAAAAGTCATAAATATTTTATAAAAGTGGATACAATTTTAATTTAGAAATATTTGTTGTTATTATATACATTTAAAATTTTTTTGTCATTTGCACAAATATTTTTCAACTCAATATATACAAAAATATCAAAATAATTTATTCACAAACACATTTATACTATCCAAATAAAATATAAGAAAATTTTATGCTGTCCTAAATAAAATCTATATTTCTATTTATTTTCCTTTTTCATCTGCTAGGACTAATAAAACAGACTAAAGGGATTAATTTATGCAAGTACACCGTACTCTCTTTATTTCTAAACTTCTATTTTCCTGCTCATTTTATTTTTTTCGTCCTTCAATCCAGTACTCTTCCCTCCGATCTCTTGGCATCGGCGAAGCGCTGCGGCAGAGCAAATTGTTCGGATCTCTTCGGAGCTACTTTCTAAGCTTGCTTAATTGCTCTAAGAACACAGTTCTCGCTATCCAAATCCCATAACTTGGTGCTTGGGAACCATCAGTTGGTCCTTCCGATAGCTTTCTAGAGTTTGTGGTGGTCTCCCACTTTTGCTTCAGATTTTATGGCGGAGATTACGTTTCTTCGCCTTATTTTCTACTTTTGGTAATCTTGCGCTTGAATGCAGGTAGAATCGGTGCTGTTCAGATCGTCTATTGTCGCTGAACCCTAAGGAATTTTTTCGGTTATTGTTCAGTTTTCTTCTCGCATTTCCAGTATATCTCAAAATATAAGCTTCTTTTAACGGCGGAAAACTGTCCTTATTTTGCGCTTGTCTTTTGTGCTTTTATCTTCATTCACTGGAAAGATTCAAGCATTTTCTACTTTTTCTGGGGTTGATCCTTCCCTGTATCCTCCATCACTGGAACCTTGGGGTTCCTATTCGATAGCAAGTGGTTTTTCGATCAACTAGATGCAAATAGATTCTCTTTCCTCATTAAGTTCATGGCTGATTGGTTATTATTGAGTCATTTGGATATGTTTCTCTTTGGACTTTCTGTACCATGAGGTTGAATTAAGGCTTTATAATTATTCCTTGCAAATTTAACATTATGTGGAAGCAGTTCCTCAGCAAATTTCCCCGCAAGTCCTCAAAATCAGAGGCCAATTCAGATTCCTTGTCGCCCAGCCATTCCATTAGCGATGGTGCAAGTTTAAGCAGCACAATCCAAAGGTCGTCGAGTGGAAATATAGCATCCAGCAAATCTTCATCATCTGTGAAGCGGATGTCCTCTTCTATTTTTCCGTCAAGCCTTGTGGCTGGAATTGAACCACTTCTACCCTTTAAGGATGTTTCTAATGCAGAGAAGTCTAACCTTTTCATCAGCAAGCTGAATCTTTGCTGCGTGATCTTTGAATTCTCTGATCTGAATAAGAACACTTCTGAGAAAGACATAAAACATCAAACTCTGGTAGATCTTGTGGAATATGTCCATTCAGGTCCTCCTCGGTTCACTGAGCCTATGATTGCCGCAAGCTGCAAGATGTTTGCTTTCAACTTATTTAGGGTTTTCCCGCCAAATTGCCGATCCAACAAAGGAACTGGTGAGAATGAGGAGGATGAGCCAATGTTTGATCCCGCATGGTCACATTTGCAAATTGTCTATGATTTGCTACTTCAATTCATTGTGTCAGCGTCCCTTGATGCAAAGGTGGCAAAGAAGTATATTGATCATTCTTTCATATTGAATTTGCTTGATCTTTTTGATTCTGAGGATCCAAGGGAAAGGGAATGCTTGAAAACTGTCCTGCACAGGGTTTATGGCAAGTTTATGGTTCACCGGCCTTTTATTCGGAAAACTGCGAGCAATATATTTTTCCGATTCATTTTTGAAACTCAACGGCATAATGGGATTGCAGAGTTGCTGGAAGTTTTTGGAAGTGTGATTAGTGGTTTTGCTTTACCACTTAAGGAGGAGCACAAGATCTTTCTATGGAGAGCTCTGATTCCACTTCATAAACCTAAGACAGTAGGAATATATCTTCAGCAGTTGACTTACTGTGTGACCCAGTTTATAGAAAAAGAGCCAAAGCTTGCCAGTACAGTCATCTTGGGGTTGTTGAAGTATTGGCCAGTGACAAATAGTCAGAAGGAGGTTATGTTTTTGGGTGAGGTAGAAGAGATCTTGGAATCTATTAATGTGACTGAGTTCCAAAAATGTATGGTCCCTTTGTTCCAGAGGATTGGTTACTGCTTGAACAGCTCTCACTTCCAGGTGCTTGGTTATTCCCTTTCTTATTCATGTAATTCGGATCTGCTTCTCTTCTTGGTTCACCGGCCTTTCTTATTCAGTAATTCCTTTTATTTATGACATAAAAGTGCTTGGATATTTAGGAAAAAATGGCTGATTTGATTGGAGGGAATTATAAATTGTTTATTTAGGGAAAGATGATTGATTTGATTGGGAGGGAACTATGAAAGGTTTATTTAGGGAAAAATGACTGATTTGATTGGGAGAGAATTAGGAAAGATTTATTTAGAAAAAGATGGCTGACTTGATTTGGAGGGAGAAAGGTTTATTTATGGAAAGATGATTGATTTGAATTCAGATTTTGGATAGAAGTAAGAATATTTATATTAGGGCTAATTGGGTGATTTTATTTTCATTATGTGATTGTGTTTGCTATAGTTTTTCTTTGGAGTTGTTTCTAGCGGTGCCTAAGGTTTGTGGGAGAGCTGATTTACCTCTCAAATAGTACATCAATTGTATCTTTCGATATTGTTGAAGGAGTAATAAAATATCATCCCCCATATTTGTGTTCTTGCATTTTCTTATTATCTATTTTGTTATATTTGCTTCCAAGTTGCATCAAATTGGTAGTAGAGCTAGATTTTGGAGAGATGGAAACAAAGAAGGTGGATGCGTTGGAAGTTGAAGTGGAGCAAATCAAATTCAGGATGGAGGAGAAGTTCTCGACGATCGAAGGAAGGTTTTTGAGAGCCGATTTGGAGGGTTGGAGGAGATGATGAGGAAGCTCATGGAGATGCAATCCAAAACTTCATTGGCGGTACCGATTTCTAACCCTAACTAAGATTTGACCGGAATTCTCTTTAGCTAAATCTAAGGGAAAGGAGATCAGTAGGAATTCAAAGAGGAGAGTTTCTTTCATCAAGAGTCACCTCCTATGGCTTCGATAAGGGTCATATCAGGGTTTCTAGATGAGGGGACAACAAGGAGGGAATTTTTTGGTGGAGGTGGTGGGTTGGCCGGCCACTATGGGAGGCATTTCGGCCAAAGGGAGTGGGCAACTGGAGATAGAGGGGGTCGAGCTGAGCCATGAGGATAGGGTCATGCAAAGAGGATGGAAGAAAGGTGGGATTCCTACCCTCGATACAGGGAACCGTTGGTGGAAGAGGAAGTTGGAGTAGAGATGGTAGTATGAGGAAGTTGAAGATACTGATATTTGAACTTTGCAGAGGAGGATGCCTATCGGTGGGTGTACGAGGTGGAGAGGTATTTTGCGGTGAATGAGTTGAATGAGGAGGAGAAGCTTATGGCCGCAGGGCTATGTTTGGAGATGAAATCCCTAGCTTGTTTCCAGTGGAGGGAGGTTAGATATCTGATCCACTCTTTGGGGGGGGGGTTCAAGGATTCTGAAGACCTCCACGAGCAATTCTTTATCTTGACTTAGGAGGGGACCATCATGGAGTATAGGGATAGATTTGAGTTACTGTCGAGGTGGTTGAGGAGGATTTCATAGGCGGTACTGAAGGAAAATTTCATGAATGGCCTAAAGGTTGATATAAGGGTAGACTTTCGATTATTTGAGGCTGAGAGGGTTAAGGGAGATGATGGAGTTAGCCCAGATGGTGGATGATCAGAGACAGATGTAGAGGACTAGTAGGAGCAGAGTCATGGGAGGCTCCTATAGGAGTGCCTCGACTTCACTGGCACCGAGGACACAGACGGTGTCATTTCAGTGTGAGGCACTAAGGCAAAAAATGGGGGAGTTCGCCCCAATACCAACTTTAAGCGCCTTAGAGAGGCAGAGGTTCAGGACAAGAGAGCAAAGGGTTTTTGGTTCTGATGTGATGAGAAGTATGCACTAGGCCATTGATTCAAGGATCCTATACTCCAGGTCCTTATGGTTTGCGATGGGGAGGAGACCGACAGCGAGGAGTTGGTGGAGGAAGCAGAAGTGGGAGGTTAGCACCTACACCTTGATGTGGTAGAAGTGTCCCTTAACTCAGCGGTGGGATTTACTCCAAATCACACCATAAATGTGAGGGGACAGATTAGTGAGCGGCCAGTGGTGGTCTTTGTGGATAGCGGTGCTACTCACAACTTCATCTCAAATTGGGTTGGGATTAGTTGGAATTGAATTTGGTGGATATGGTGAGCTTTGGAGTCATGATGGGGACAGGGAAGGCAGAGAAGAGTAGGTGGATTTGTATGAGGTTGGTGCTGACACTTTAGGGCCTGCAACTAGTGGAGGATTTTCTTCCTTTGGATTTGTGAAGCGCTGATGTGATCCTAAGGATGAAGTTGTTATAGACGCTTGGGGAGACGAAGGTGGACCGCAAATCTTTGACTATGGAGATTCAGGTAGAGGGAAAGAGGGTGGTGTTGCGAGGAGATGCCAGCGTGTGTAGAATTATATTTCACTCAAAATCATGGTCAAGACGATATAGGAAATAGGACTGAGCTACTTGGGGGAGTTGTAGAGCCTGGAGGAGCCTCGAGATTCAGAGCCGCTCGAGATCTCTAAGTGTGTACATCAGCTTCTATAGCAATTTCCTTAGGTTTTTCTGCAGCCTAGTGGATTACCGCCACCTAGGGAGCATGAGCATGCCATTACCTTGAAGGAGGGAGCTTCTCCTATCAGTGTGCAACTGTATCGGTACCATCAGATTCAGAAGGATGAGATAGAGAGGCTCATCAGAGAGATACTTGAGAAAGAGATTATCAGGCCCAGTGTGAGCCTCTTTTCCAGCCTAGTTTTACCAGTGAAAAAGAATGACGATAGTTGGAGGTTTTGCGTGAACTATAGGGCCATAAACAAAAAAACTATGCTGGACAAGTTTTCTATCCCTGTGATTGATGAGCTGTTGGATGAATTGTTTGGGACGGTCATCTTCTCGAGCATTTACTTAAAATTGAGGTACTACCAGATCATAATGAAGTTGGGGTATGTGCACAAGACAACTTTCAGGACTCATGAGGGTCATGAGTTTTTGGTAATGCCTTTCAGCCTTTGCAATACTTCAGCCACTTTTTAGTCCCTCATGAACTGGGTTTTTCAACCATACCTCAGGAAGTTTGTCTTGGTATTTGATAGGAAATACTTGAGTTCGCAAGTAATCCTACCGGATCTACTTGAGTTCGCAAGCAACCCTAAGCAAAATTGATAAAAACAGCGGAAAAACACAATAATTTGGAGCAAATCAAACTAGGAACGATAGATTGCGACTTGGAAATAAAGCAAAGCAAATGCGAAAGCAAGATACAAGAGATCCTCAATTCGAGAGGAGGATCGTCTCTCCCAATCTCTAGACAAGATCGTCTAGAGCCCAAGCCTCCAAGGAAACCCTAATTTCAATCAAACAAAACATAAAACTCCCCTAATCCCCTCATGCCCTTTAATACAAAAAGTTTCCTAATTAAATTTTCCTCCCAATGCCTTAGCCGCCCCCTCCTCCTTGGTTTGAATTTTGTTTTAAGGGGTGGGACCCACCCCTTTGGGCGGACAAGCAGGGAAGGAGGCGGATGATTTCCGCCTCCTATAGACCTGAACCGGCTTGGCCGGTTCAGGTAAAACCGGCTTAACAGTATTTTTTGAGATCTTGATCTATAGTCGTACATAGGCAGAGCATGTGGGTTACTTGAGGACTATACTAGAGATAGGAGCACATGAGGTACTAATCAACGGGAAGGATTTATCGGAGTATGAAGCTACATGAGAGCCATATGAGATAATCAGGAGATAGTTCCCATCATTCCACATTGAGGACAATAAGCGGCTTTGTGGGGGGGTGGGGGGGGGGGGGTAAGTATTGATATGCTTGGGGGGGTCCACCAGGCCGGCTTGGCTATAGGCCGGCACAGACTAGCATAGCCAGGCCGGCCTTGGCCGGCCCAGTTGACTAGCCCAACCCAGGTCGAACCAACCATTTGGTTGGGTGGAATCAGGGGCAGCAAGAGGGGGAATTTCGAGCCCTCTTGTGGGGCCCAGGGGATCTATTATTCATTGTGTAAGGAGGAGTTATGGGGAAACTAATTAGGAAAGGTTTGTTTAGGGAAAGATAATTGATTTGATTGGGAGGGAACTAGAAAAAAATTATCTATGAGAAGAGGGCTGATTTGATTGGGAGGGAATTAGCAAAAGCTTATTTAAGGGAAGATGTTTAATTTGATTGGGAGGGAATTATGAAAGGTTTATTTAGAGAAATATGGCTAATTTTATTGGGAGGGAATTATGAATGATTTATTTAGGAAAAGATAGTTGATTTGATTATGAGGGAATTATGAAAAGTTTATTTAGGGAAAGATGGCTGATTTGGATTCAGATTTGGGAGATAAGTAGGAAGGTTTATATTAGGGTTAATTGGGTGGTTTTATTTTCATTATGTGATTGTGTTTGTTGTAGTTTTTTTTGGAGTTCCTAGCGGCACCAAGGGTTTGTGGGAGAGCAGATTTACCTCTCAAATAGTAAATCAATTGTATCATTTTTTATTTTTGAAGGAGTAATAAAAAATCAACCCCCATATTTGTGTTCCCGCATTTTCTTCTTATCTATTTTTTCTATATTTGCTTCCAAGTCGCAACAATAACCCCATGGTTGAAGGTAGCCATAAATCCCTTGAACCCAATACCATCGTATGCTTTAACATTCATCCAGTATATAATCTTGTTATTCTTTTTTCCTGAAATGCGATTGTAAAGTTTGCCTCATTTGTTCGACAAAATGCTGTAAACTTTTCGTGGCCATCTTTAATGACATATGGTATGAGATTTAGAAGTCAATTTCATGAGTTCTAAATACATCTTGCACTTAATAGATATTGCTCAAACAGATTATGAAAGGCTGGTAAGATGAAATGGATTTGAAATATGGCACTTTTTTTTATGCCACTGAGATATAGGTAACTTTTAGATGTTTCAACTAAGAAATTAAAACTCAAGGAAGCTTAGGCTGTTGGTTTAATAATGTAAAATATCATTAAAGAACTAATATGTGCTACTGCTTACTTCAAAGTGAGGGCCATCCAGTTTTAGAGAAAAAGATGTTAAGGGCCTTAGATAATGATGGTGGTTTTCTTGCAAAGTTAGCTTGATTATAAGATCATTCTGGGCTTCTCTTTCTTGGGTTTATTCGGCTGTAACAAAATATACTCTTTTTAGGTTGGTCATCTTGTATAAAAGGCTAAATCTCAATGGATTGCTTTTATTATATTTTTGCTGTACCTTTGTTCATCAAAGCGAAGTACTCATTAATACAATTATGCCATTTCTTTTACTGGCCAATTTTTTGCTGAATTTAAACTGATTTTAGATGTTCACATGTTTTTTTTTGTATGCTTATTTTAATCATCTTCTTCTGTAATTATACACTTGATAGTTGCTGATAAAATTCACGTGCTATTCTCTCTGATCTTCACCGAGACTGTGTTGATGAAGTTATTAGTTTATCGGGAGTAAATAAGAGTTTTGAAACTGAGATAGTTGATACTTCTTTGATTGCATAGCTGAGAAAATGATATGCCTAGGTTTCAAAACAGCCAACAAACCAAGAGATAATTCAGCAAACCTACACTCCCAAAATTCTGCATAAAAAAAACTCCCAACAAACCCTAAAACGCATCTAAATAAGCTCTCCCAAGTCCCTCCCAAACAACCTTCTTTCCTTACTAATCTCCCTCTATTATTTGAATTCAAACCCTACATTAATTCCTTCCTTAATCCTTCTCCTAACAGAATGAATTACTGGTTTGCTGGGCCCCACAAGAGGGGCCGAATTTTCCTCTCACTCTCCAGGTCTGCGTGTGGCTCCGTGCCTCCTTTGCGTGAGGCTCCTGCTCCCGCTATCTGAGTCGGGCCGACCTTGTTTTGGGCCTACTGTAATTATTGGATCGGCTCAGCCAGTTCATCAATACTCCCCCCTAAAAGTGCCTCCTTGTCCTCAAGGTGGAATGAACGGAACTGTTGCTGAATAATTCGGTAGGACTCCCACGTGATCTCTTGCTCCTGTAGGTTCTTCAACTTGATCAACACTTCTATGCTTCCTATTATTCCCTGGCTCACCCCTTCGACCTCCTATGGTTCCAACAACATCTCCGTTTCGTCCATCAAAGTCAAAGGAAGTGAAGAAGATGGAATGTGCTCGCCTATCACCTGTCGCCAATGGGAGACATGAAACATCGAGTGGATTGCTGACGATAGTAGTAATTGTAGGCAATATTCCACGGTCTTGATGTGCTCCACTATCTTTTTAAGGACCAAAGTATCGGGGTGATAACTTATCATTTCATCTCCGTGCCAAGGTTTCTGTCTATAGGGACGAAGAATCAAGTAAACTCTGTCCCCTACTTCAAACTGAATATCTCTCCTGTATGCATTAGCCTTCTTCTTCATAATTTGTTGAGCTCTCAACAAATGCCCCTTCATGTCCCCCAAGATCCTATCTCTATCCTCCAAGTATTGTTCTATGAAAGCCACCGGTGTGCTGCCTTGCCCATAATATATCAAGTGAGGAGGATCTTGTCTGTATAACACTTGGTGTAGTTTGTGCTGCCGAATGATAGGTAGTGTTAACCCATTACTCTACCCAAGCCAACCATTTTACCCATAATTTGGGTGTATTTGTTATAAAGCACCGTAAATAGGTTTCCACTCTATGATTGACTACCTTTGTTTGTTCGTCCGTCTGAGGATGATAAGCAGTACTCTTTTTCAGAATATTCCCTTGTATTTTGAACAATTCCTTCCAGAACTTGCTTAGGAAGATCTTGTCCCTATCCGATATAATCGATTATGGTGTACCATGTAGTCTCATCATTTCCTTCATAAAAATCGTTGCTACTGATACTATTGTATAAGGGTGGCGAAGGGGAATGAAATGAGCATACTTAGTCAACCGATCCACTACCAGCAGTATTGTCGTGTATCCTTCGGACTTTGACAACGCTTCAATGAAGTTCATGATCACGTCCTCCCATACCTTTTATGGCAAAGCTAATGGCTGGAGGAGCCCTCCTAGAGACATAGCTAAATACTTGTGCTTTTGGCATATATCACAGCTAGCCATAATCTTCTAACATTCTTCAGCATACCCTCCTAATATAGCTCTGCAGAGAGTCAGTGATGTCTTTTTCGCCCCCGAATTCTCGCCAATGGCCGTCCCATGAAACTCCTGAAGCAATTAGGGAATGTAAGAAGATGTCTTTGGAAGCACAAACTGCCCATAATAAAGCAACTTCTGTCCCAACACTGAATATCCCGGATGGATGTTCTTGTTTCCTTCCAGCTCCTCCCTAGTTTTCCTCAACTCTGCATTCTATTCGCTCTTTCTCCTTAGTACTTCCCCTTCAACTATGAAGGGCACAAACAATGCCATCATATGTAGTTCCCCCATGCACCTGGATAACCCATATGCTGCTATGTTTTCCATTCTAGGTCGGTATTGAATCTCGAAGTCATAGCCCAATAACTTGGAAAGCCACATTTGATGCTCCTCAGTGACCATTCTCTGCTCCAACATATACTTTAAACTCCTCTGGTTAGTTTTGATGATGAAATGTCTTCCTAATAGATACGGTCGCTATTTCTGAATGGCCAACACAATCGCCATCAGCTCCCTCTTGTAGATTGACTTGAGATTGGCCCGGGCCGTCAACACCTTGGTGAAATAAGTTGGCCTTGGATTTTGCATGCGTATCGCATTCAACCCAAAACCTGAGGCATTTGTCTCAACTAGAAAAGGATGGGTAAAATTCGAAAGAGCTAAGACTGGCACATTGGTTATAGCCTTCTTCAACTCTTCAAAAAGCTTGGTGGCTGACTCTCCCAACTTGAAGTTGTCCTTATCAAGCTGTTCTATCAAATGGCTCTGATATAGAATCATATCCTTTAACAAAATTTCGATAGTAGCCCATGAGTCCCAAGAATCCTCTCAGCTCTTTTTAATTCTTGGGGTATGGGCCATCTGAGCATGGCCTTAATCTTACTCTGGTCAGCTGCCACTCAGTCCTGAGATACCATATGCCCTAAGTACTCCATTCTAGGCTGGGCGAAAGAACACTTTTTTTTATTGAAAAATAAGGAGTGCTTCATTAAGGTGGATAGTATAACTCCCAGATGCTCCAAGTGCTCCCCCTCAGATCTACTGTATACCAATATATCATCAAAAAATACCAGTACAAACCTTCGCTAGTAAGGCTTGAATACCTTTTCATCAGGGATTGGAAAGTGGTCAGTGCGTTAGTGAGGTCAATCAGCATCACCAAGAACTTAGTGTCCGTCGTGCGTCCGAAAAGCTGTCTTGTGGGTGTCTCCTAGTCGCATTCTGATCTGATGGTATTCAGATTTCAAGTCGATCATGAAAAATATCCCAGATCTGCAGCTAATCTAGCAGTTCATCGATGACTAGTATAAGAAACTTGTATGGTATTATTTTCTTATTTAGAGTGCCGTAGTTAATGCAAAACTTCTAGCTCTCATCCTTCTTCTTCACAAATGATACAAGATTAGAGAAAGTGCTCACACTGGGTTTGATAATTTCAGCTTCAAGCATCTCCCAAATCAATTTCTCAATCTCGTCCTTTTGGATATGAGGATAGCGATATGGCCGGGCACTAATGGGGGATACTCCTTCCTTCATAACAATAGAGTGCTCGTGCTCTTGTGGGGGGGGGGGGTGTAATCCCTGGCAAAGTTGGAATATCTCCCTGAATTGCTGAAGAAGGGGCTGGACAATTCCTGGACTCTTGAGCTCCATCAAGAATCCCTCTCCTTCTTCTTATAGGGCACGGACCATAGTTTTCAAAGAAATCATTGCCTTGGGTAAGTTGGGGTCTCCCTTGATTACCACCTTTCTCCCCTCCACCTGGATCTCCATAGCCCATGCCTTCCAGTTCACCTTAGTCTCCCCCAAGGTTTGTAGCCATTTCATTCCCAAAATCAAATCAGTACTTCTCAACTCTAATAGAAGGAAATCCTCCCTGATGTGAATCCCTTGTAGCTTTGCCACCAAACCCTGACATATTCCTCTACTCTTCTCTCACTTTCATATGCTCATCATCACTCCAAATCTTCTCATGTATACTAGTTTCAGCCTTAGTTTGTCTACCACTAGTTCGATATAAAATTGTGGGTAGCCCCACTGTCCACCAAGATCACCATTGCCTCTCCCCCTATCCATCCCCTCACTTTTATAGTGTGATTCGGGGTGAATCCCACTATAGAGTTCAATAAAACTTCAGCCACCACTAAATGCACGGGCTCCTCTTATAACGTCCCATGATCTAAGTGAAAGAACATATTTTTGATTCTCTATTTTTTTTCTATTCATTTATCAATCAGATCAATACAAATATCCAGAGTTGATTAATTGCATTAAAGAAAATAAATAAAATACGAAAAATATAATTCACATTACTACATTTAATAATTACAATACACAACTAGAGTCCATTCATTTATCAACCTGATCAACACAGACATTTAGAGTTGATTAATTACATTAAAGAAAATAAATAAAATACGAAAAACATAATTCACATTACTACAGTTAATAATTACAATCCACAACTAGAGTTCAAAAGAATATATACAATAGTCATACTGGCTACAAAAATATATGAACCAAAAGCTAATATAAAAATTATACTAGCATCAGTATAAAGCTTCAAGTGGTAGGCTCTTTACCTGAAATCATTTAATACCACATATAACAAGCTAAAAGTTCAGTAGGTCACCAAAACCTTAACTGAATTCAAAGCACGGTACAAGAGCAATGTGCATGTTAAGGATTAAATTATAGGAGTAGCTGTCATATGATCATTGAATAAGTGCAAGAATAGTAAAACTCAATGGAATAGCAATAGAATCTGTAAACAGTAAAACATTACAGTACGGAAGCCAGTAAAAAAAGAAATCAGTATAAGTATCAAATCTATAAAGTAATCGTCGTATCCGTAATACCAATCAGTATAGAAATTGTATAAAACATCAAATCAAAATATCAGTAAAGACTGTCAAAATTAAATCAATGTAGTAAAATCATATAAGAATGTATACATGCTATCTAGGCCTCCTATTCACGTGCTCAGTATATCACATGTACATTGAATCAATATTATCAAATGGTATCGGTATCCAGATTGGTAATAATAATAATTTAGTGGCAGAAGCAGTAGAATAATGCAATAACAGTAAATCCGTGCAGTACTAATAAATTCATACAGTAATATGAATAATGCCTAAAAATATGCATTTCAGTAGTCACACTAAAGTAGTCACACTAAATAGGTAAGAAGTACTGACTATCACAATATTTTTCAGTGTTAGTATCAGTATTAGTAAACCGTTGACTCAGTAAATAGAGTCGTCACTCTTTGTCCGTCGGCACAGTAATAATCTCTTTATAACTCCCAACCAGTGTATCACGTGAATTAGTGGAGGATAACACCAGATCACTTTATTTAAAGAAAAGCCCGTCAGATCACCATTCTGTACAGGTCAGTCAGTCTTCAACCAATAGGTCAACTAGTCTTTACTTGTCTTTTGTACAATATGCGCATTATTATCATAATATTATAATAGTAATAGCAACCAGCTATTACTTAAGCACATATCAACATTCATTTATAATATATTGTAGCAAATAAAGTATAATTGAGCATAGTTTAGAAAATACCAAATGTACTAAAGGTAGATAACAAAAATCATACTGAGCAAAAATTCACATTTTCAGAATTTGACCAAATTATCAAATATTGCATAAAATAACATTATGAAGCTTTAGTTGAACTAAATCACTATTTTTAGACATCAAAATAAATTTCTAAGTAGACAAAAATATTATATTTTCAAATCACCCTAGTGAAAAATCCCAAATAAATACTCAAAATGTTCATAATCTTGATCTCTATAATGTATAAAAAGTTACGCGGTGAAAGTTTTGCCAATACAAAGTTATTCACGTTTTTCGGTAACGAAAATACAAATTTGATCAGAAAAATTTCAAAGACATAATTGATAGTTCGATAGGGATGTTAAGCCCTGATGAACAAGTCCCGAGGCTAACCAAGAGGGGGGGTGAATTGGTTATTTAAAAATTCGAGAGCAACAGTAAAAATCTTTTCTATGATATGCAGCGGAGACAAGTAAATACTCAAACGAAAAGATTAAACATAAATTTCACCCAAGCAGATAATCACAGAAAACTAAAGTACAGAAAGTAATCAGAAAGAACACACCAGATTTTTATAGTGGTTCGGTCAACTTGACCTACGTCCACTCCATGGAGCCTCCCCTCCGGGTATTGCACTAACTCAATGTGTCTCTCCTTTTGCTCCCACAGCAAGGCGTAGAAGCTTGTACAAAAACCTCTTTTCCACCGACACGATGAGGCAGAGAATCTAACCTCCTTTTGCTTCCTCCTGAAGCAAGCAGAGAACCTCGGACTCCTTTCGCTTCCTCCTGAAGCGGGCAGAGAACTCCGGATCTTCTTGCGAACGATCTTCTCACAAAGAGCACCAACACGACGAAAGACGACGAGCGGAGAAGATGACTCTGATCCTTGCTTGGAGCAACCTTCGTGAACCCCTCACGAACTCCCCCTCACAAGATCCTCTCTCTCTCTCCCAAACTCTCTCTCTCTAGGGTTTCTCTGGAAAAGAAAGTGGCAAAAGATTTTTCTTGTTCGATAGATCGTCCTGTACGATCAGTTCAAAATCAGCTGTTTCAGCCTGGACGATCTGGCTCTTATGGACGATCAGAAGAAAAAGTTATTCATATCGTCCCGTACGATTCTGCGATCATCCGGGATGATTAGTGTAAATTGAGGAATTTCGTTCAGAAGACTGCTCTGGTCGTCCAGAGAAACTTGTGCTGGACGACCTAAAAATGACTTGATTGTCCAGGACGATACGGATATCGTCCTGTACGATTAGTTCAAATAGTGGCAAAATCGTCCTGAGCACCGCTCTAGATGTACAGCTGAAACACATTAGACGATCATGATCGTCCAGGACGATCCTGCGATCGTCCAGGACGATCCTGCGATCGTCCAGGACGATATGATCATATCAATCAACTATTAATTGCTTTCCTTAATTACTAGACTAATTTATGCATGATTGTACAGTATCGTCCTGGACGATCAGACCAAATATTTTAAAATCAAAACTTGCCTAACTTGATCTGGCGGCTGAGAATTTCTGATTTGAGATGTCAGGATAGTCCAGGACAATCTGCTTAATCAGACACACTTAACTTGGTCGCCCTAATTAGGGTTTCTGTTTTTACTTGATCGTCCAGGACGATGTGAATATCGTCTAGGACAATCTGAACAAAAATTGAACAGAAACTCTAATTCACTCAAGCTCTCCTCCTGAGTGTGTGTGTGCAAGGTTACTTAGCTAGGGGATCAGTTACATTATAATTGACTCAAGAAAAGGAAAACAATACATTTGGACACACTTGGACCCGATCTTGAGTTGGCTTGAATTGCTCTTGATCTTTTCTACCTGAAATGGGTTAGCCAAGCAAAACACACTAGAAACATGTTTGTCATCATCAAAACCAGATTTGCAACAATAATTTTTGAAATCAGAAATAAGGTAAAGGTTCCTTACAACGAAACGAGCAATTTTCCCTACAGCATCGACCGACAAAAATCACTTTGCGGCCTTCAAATCAAAAGGCAAAAAGAGTTGAATAAGGTTCTGTAGTGCATTTAGATATTTATAATAAAATATTATTATAATATTAATATAATTATTTAATTTATTCAATTTCAATAGAAAATTCTTATAAATTAATTTGGGGCTTTAAAAATTATAGAAAAATATCCATAAAATAAACCATTAAATTTAAAAAATATCGGTGAAATCGATTTGTAAAACGGACATCTGATAGTCCAGAAATCTTCACTTATACCGACAGGTATCAATTTCTTAAGGATTTTTATCGGTGCCCAAAAATTATGAAAAAATTCATGCAAGTATAACACTATAATCAAAATACTATGACGAAGATGGTTTGTAATTTAAAATTATAATAACTCTAGAAAAAAATTGGCAAAGTCAAAATACGATCTATTACACCTCTTCCTCATCACACACAATGAGAACCTGCAAGGTGCGATTGTTACACATATGTCTCGATGTAAATTTCTTTTCGCATTTGAAACATAGCCTCTTAGCTCTTTTGTCTTGCAATTCAGCATCAGTTAACATCTTGAAATCCCCTCCCTATCGAACTCCCAAATTGCCCTTCTTTGGAGTCTTCCTTTTTATCTGGTACAATATGCACCCTAGGTCCCAGGAAAGTGGTCGTCGTGTGGCAAGAACCTCCTCCACCGATCCCTTTGCTACTTTATTTTCAATCATCTGAGCTAACTCCATCACTTTTCCTAAGTCACGGGGTCTTTCCACCCGCATTGCTACCCTCAACTCTGGTTTGAGGTCTTTCATGAAATTGCTTTTCAACATTATCTCCGATAGCCTCTCTACTCATCTTGACAGAAGCTCAAATTTTTTTTGATACTCCATCATAGTGCTGACCTAACTCAATGCAAAGAATTGCTCATAGTAATCTCCATCTTGCTGGGCTCGAAAGCGCTCCAACAAACGTTTGTTAAACTCCTCCCATGAATGGATTGGGTACCTTATCTCTCCATTGGTATTATGCCAGTGCCTTCCTTTCAAGTCGTAGAGCGGCGGCTGTCAGTCTCTCATCTTCTGTCAACCCGTTCACCGCAAAGTATCTCTCTATCCTATATATCCACCCATGTGCGTATTCCCCTTCAAATACACATTTTTAGCTCCCTAATCTTTTGAATCCCCCTGCCCTAATGTCCCCTTCTGCTCTCATGCCTCCCATGACGCGAGCATTGGGGTCTCTCCATGGTTCCCTCTCCTCCCTTCTCCGTTCATATTCCCTCCTTCCATGTTCAGCCCGCTTATTCTCTTCTTCCCATTCCCTCCTATCTGCATATTCCCTACCCATCCCCCTTCTCAATAGAAGCTCCAGGTGGAGTATTTGCTTCTCCCCTCCTAAAATTTCCACCTCTCTGTCTTTCCTCGATATGTCATCTTCCTAATTTCTCCTTGCTTCCGGTGGAGCCGTTTTAGTATGAAGCTCAAACATCCGCTTCATCATCTCCTCCATATTCCCAAATCTTCATTCTATCGCTGAAATACGTTCATTCATGGATCCCACATCCGCTCGTAGTTGCCTTACTTTCCCCTCCAACTTTTCTTCCAACGCCTCAACTCTTCTTTAGGCCATCGATCTCAAGAAATTACTCTGATACCAATTTGATACACCTAGATATCAAAATAGTGAACAAACCAAAAGATAATTCAGCAAATCGCAGATTTTATTGATAAGAAATGCAAATCGAATAAGAAAGATACAATGGCCCTCTTTCGAGAGTAGGACCTTCTCTCCCAAACCCTAGATGCCGTTAGGATCCCTCATAAAAATAGTAGACAACACAACAACAACAACATCAAGCCTTTGTCCCACTACGTGGGGTCGGCTACATGAATCTTTTTTCTCCATTGTGTCCTGTTAAAAGTCAAATTCTTGTTTAAATCTAATAAAGAAAGATCATTTCTTTTTTAACCAAGTCTTTTTAGTTCTACCTCTACATTTCTTAACATAAGTCAAATCTAATATCTCTACTTTCCTAACCGAGTCATCGGAAGGCCGCCGTTTTATGTGACCCAACCATCTTAAGGTGACTCTCTCTAATCTTATCTTCCACGGGAGCTACTCCAACCTTTTCACATATATGCTCATTTCGTATCCAATCTCTAAGGGTAAAGCCACTCATCCACCTGAGCATCCTCATCTCTGCAACACTTAATTTAATATTATGCTTCTCTTTTAATGGCCAACATTTGGCACCATAAAGCATTGCAGGTCTCACCACCATCTTATAGAATTTTTCCTTAAGTTTGAGGGGGACTTTACTATCATACAAAAAGCCCGATGCATTCCTCCACTTCAACCATCCAACTTGAATTCTACTGATAATATCTCTATCTATTTCACCATCACTCTGAACAATAGATCCAAGATATCTAAAATGTGTACTCTTACTAATGACTTGATCTCCCAAAGTCACAATCCCTTTACTAGGTCTATTACTACTAAAATTACACTCTATATATTTAGTTTTAGATCTACTCAAGCGAAAACCTTTAGACTCTAAGGTTGACCTCCATAATTCAAGCATGTCTTCAACTCCCTCTCTAGTCTTATCAATAAAAAGAATATCATCAGCAAAAAGCATACACCAAAGTACATCCTCTTGTAAATGTCTAGTAAGAACATCCATGACTAAAGCAAAAAGATATGGGCTTAAGGCTGATCCTTGATGTAATCCAATCGAAATAGGAAAATACTTGGTCAAACTACCTTGTGTTTGAACACAAGTAATAGCTCCTGCATATATATCCTTAATGATTTGAATATAAGTGTTATTAACTCCTTTCTTTTCAAGAACTCTTTATAGCACTTCTCTTGGAACTTTATCATATGCTTTCTCTAAATCAATAAATATCATATGTAGATCCTCCTTATTCTCTCTAAATTTCTCCATCAAACCTCTCAATAAATGAATGGCTTCCATAGTAGACCTACCCGACATGAATCCAAATTAATTTTGAGAAACATTAGTATCACGCCGCAACCTACGCTCCATAACTCGCTCCCATAGTTTTAAAGTATGACACATTAACTTAATTCCTCTATAATTCGCACAATCTTATACATCACCTTTATTCTTAAAAATAGGAATTAACACACTCATTCTACACTCATCTGGCATCTTTTTAATCTTCAAAACAGTATTAAAAAGTTTAGTAAGCTAAGAAATTCCATGTCCTAAGCATGTCCATGCCTCTATTGGAATATCATCAGGTCAAACAGCTTTTTCACACTTCATTTTCTTTAAAGCCTCTCTAACTTCGGTTTTACTAATACGCCGATAAAAATAAAAAACTTTATTTTCATTTAGGGTGCTAAGGTCGCTAAAATCGATCATATTTTCATATTCTTCTTTAAAAAGTTTAGCAAAATATCTCATGCACCATTATTGAATATCATCTTCTAAGAAAAATAGTTTTTGATCTTCATCCTTAATACACTTCACTTGAACTAAATCCTTACTACTCCTATCTCTTTGTTTGGCTAACTTATACATATATTTTTCTCCGATGTCTAATCTATTATATAAATCATTAAAAGCTAAGATCTTTACATCGCATATTGCTTTCTTAGATTTCTTACGTGCCTCTTTATATATTTTTCAATTATCAGAATTTTTACATCTAAACCAATTTTTATAACAAATATTCTTTTTTTTAAATCTTTTCTTGCACAATTGGATTCCACCACCAACTATTTTTATTATTAAGAGTTTTTTCATTTGATACTCCAAGCACATCTTTTGCAATATTCTTAATATCACTAATCACTTTTTCCACATAATATTAGTATCCTCATGCACAGACAAAGTCTTAAGATCTAAAATTTTACTCTCAAAAATATTTTTTGTTAATATTCTTTAAATGCCCCTATCTAATCCTAAAATATCGTTTTACTTTATTTTTTATTTTCTGCCAATTTATCTTAAATTTCAAAACTAATAATTGATGTTGGGTATATAAATTTTCACTCGGAATAACTTTACAATCTTTGCAATCTAAATGATCTAATTTTCTTATAAAAAATAATCAATTTGAGTTTTTACTATATCTATTTTTTTAAGTGATGAGATGCTCATCTCTTTTCTTAAATAAGGTATTAACAATTAAGAAATCATAAGCTAAAAAAAAATCTAATATAGTCTTATTCGTTCCAAACCTATGGCTACCATGAATGCTTTTAAAATCATCTACCTCTCTACCAACATGTCCATTTAAATCTCCTAAAAAAAAAAAAAATTTCAAGAGTTATCTTTTGTATTAATTCTTCTAAGTTATTCTAAAATTTTAATTTTGAACCTATATTCAAACCTACTTGAGGAGCATAAGCACTTATAATATTAATAATCTTAGCATCAACAACAATCTTTAAAGCTATAATTCAATCTCCAATTCTATTAATTTTTATAATATTATCCTTCAAACTCTTATCTATAATCACACCTACACAATTTCTAGTACGACTCCTACCCGAATACCAAAGTTTAAATCCTAAACTATCAATCTCCTTAGCCTTCTCTCAAACCCATTTAGTTTCTTGAATGCACAGAATATTTATCTTCCTATGAATCATAATATCTATTAATTCCATTAATTTTCCTGTAAGGGAAACCTATATTTTAAGTTCCTATCCTAATTTTAGTTTCATGGACTAGCTTTTTTACCCACATCCATCCTTGATGTGAGAACCCATGCCTATTTAACATTGCATCCGGTTGCCGGTGCAGCGGCCCTTGCACACTTGTTGCTATATTCAAGCCATACAGCGCGTCGCTTCCACGGGACGTCCTAGCATTAACACAATTTTTTATAGGATTCATGTTATAAATAGTCGACAAGTTTTACGCTGGCTTTCGACTACGTAACGCAACCCTCTACTTTTCTCATCCAGGACTTGGGGCCTGGCAGCGATAGTGTTAGTAGATAGCACAAACTCCAAAAAATCTGCATAAAAAAAAACTCCCAACAAACTCTAAAACAGCCCTAAATAAGCTCGCCCAATTCTCTTCCAAACAACCTTCTTACTAATCTCCCTCTTTTATTTGAATTCAAGCCATACTTTAATTCCTTCCTTAATCCTTCTCCGAACATAAGGAATTACTGGTTTGCTAGGCGCCACAAGGGGGGTCGAATTTCCCTCTCCTGCTCCAGGTCTGCGTGCGGTTCCCGTGCCTTCCGTGCATCTGGCTCCTGCTCCTGCTACCAGTATCTGAGTCGGGCCTGCCTTGTTTTGGGCCGGCTGTAATGAATGAACCGGCCGGTCCATCAGAAAACTTCAGTAAAAGATGCTTTACAGTTTCCTGTGAACGTCAAAGAAGGTCTATGACAGTGGATTCAGACAATGGGGAGCAGAAGAATAAACACAGGGTTTTAGGCGTTTTCTGAGAATTACATATTATGCAGGGCTGATATTGGAAGAAGAAAAATACGTATGGATGAACGAAAGAGCTTCTTGAAGATTCTAGGTTGTGATTTTTTCTGTTCATTATGTCTGGTGGTTGAATGTAATTTTATCTGATTGTCTTATAGTATAGTAACTATTTGTTACGGTAGAAACTGCATCCTTTATTTTGCAAATCTAGAAAGCAATATCTTAAGGAACCTTTGCTTTTTTGGATGAGATCAGCTTATGAAGTCTTTATATGTTCAGAAATTTTGTTGCTTAATAAAGAATGAAAGGTCCTTGGGCATACAACTTTTGCATCTCTGGACAAATTGTTATTACCTGGTCAACATATTGTGGAATATGCATGCATCTTTTTTAATCACGGTATTGTCACTATAATTATCTTAATGCCATCATGATTAAAATGATTGAACGTGGTCACTTCAGCTGTAGCTTCAAGCTGCTTTGCATATTGCAAGAGTTATGGGCTCGATTTGATTATTATTATTACTTTTTTGGCATTGTTGTATAGTGTTGCGGTTTCCAATAAAGTAAATAATTATTTTGTGCGATCATGTTAAGATTGTTGTCTAAAATGTGTCATAAGAGTTGTGACTATTTGGCAAAGAATTATTGTGGCAGCAATGTTAGTTTTAATCGAATGATCATAATGCTTATTATTAGGAATTTCATGTACTTATGTGAAATCTCCTTATATACATAAACACAATATATATATATATATATATATATATATATATATATATATATATATATATAAAATTAAGTAATAGCTTAAATAAATAAGAATTCTACATAACAACACTCTTCTGGAAAGCTAGTTTAAATTCCTTTTGAAGATAACTGGCTTTCTTCTTTCATACGACTTGACTTATTTTCATTTATGCTTTTTAAGAAAACATAAACTGACAGTAGAAAGCTATCCCCAATGGAGCCTGAATAAAGTAGCAAATTGTTTGGTGTGACAAAGCCGACATATCTGCACTATCTCATGACTTCTTTGCTTTTTGCAGAGAACACAACGTTAATGATGGTTATGATCAAGTTGAAAACAATCACTATTCCAAAAGCTTGTCTAAATTCTCAATTTTGTATATTTACCTGTATGTGCTTATAACTATTGCATGTGTAATTAGCTCTATGTCTAAAATCCAGAGAGTTCACACATTCTCTATATAGTGTCATAGCTTGTTTTATGATTAAATACCCATCTTATATAAACATTCCAGGTTGCTGAGAGGGCCCTGTTCCTATGGAACAACGACCATATCATGGGCTTGGTGTCTCAGAACCGCCATGTACTTGCACCCCTTATCATTCCATCTCTGGAGAGGAATGCAAGGAGTCATTGGAATCAAGCTGTCCAGAATATAACATTTAATGTCAAGAAGATGTTATTGGAAATGGATGAGGAACTAGTTTTGGCCTGCAAGAGGAAGTTTGAGGAGGAGGAAGGAAAGAAGCCAGCAGTCGAGGAAAAACGGAGGATGACATGGGAGCAACTTGAGAAGGCTGCTTCCAGTTTTCATCCAGTGACTGGAAGAACTGCCGTCCTGGTAACTCCTTTCTCAGCTCCAATTGTAGCAACTCTTACATAGCTGCTATGAAGTAGACTTTCTGTTCTTAAATTTTCCTGCAATGCATGATGAATTCCTTTTTTATATTTTGCTCCTCGTCTTCCATGTTCTTTTGTATTATTAAGCTACTTTTTTTGTTAAAAGTGGGAATGCCTAGTTCATGTTCCTAATGAAAGGGAGGGACTTGCTGTATGATTATTCCCATCATGCCTATGTCATTAAGATATTGATACTTGGTAGTCATTTTATGGCTCAGTTCCTGTTTTCTGATTTATTCTGGTTTCATTTTATATCTCATTTATTCTGGATTCCTTTTATTATTTCTCTATCTTTTCTTCTTTATATCTTGCGAGGCTCTGATAATTGTCTCAAGAAAATCTGGGGAAAAAGATCCGGATTGCCTGCTTTTAACAAGAGCTGTTAGTATTTTCCGGATATTGATTTTCTCCAAATACCCTATCTTTGTCTTAGAATATATTTTGAATGGCTGGGATTGATTCCACTAAACTCATAGTAGCTTTAAAAAGATTTGGTGGATTCAGCCACCCTTATCATGATTATTGGGGAGGATCTGAATCCGTATTTTCCATTTGTATCTTTTTCCAAATTAACATTTAGCTGATGCCATAAAAACATGTCACATTATATAATCATCGTATGTTATGTGTTGGTGGCTGGTTCTGGAAGTTTAATGAGTTTTTTTTTTCCTATTAATATCTTTGTTTAAGTAGCATTGGACGCAGCTCGTATCATCATTGAGAACAATCATACAATCATGTGAACTAATTTTTTATTTTTATTTTTAATTCTGGTCATTTTCATATTATATTATTGTGGCCTAATGCAAAATGTCAATCTTGCCACATGGTAATCTTAAAAAGAGAGAAAAAAAAAAAGAGTTTTGTTTCTTGGCAGTAGTGAATCTGGCGGTTTGTCTGATTATTACATCTAATTTTCCTGCAACCACAGTCTGTTCAACAATCAAAACCTTTTGACCAGCTATTTCTTAAACATTGATGATTATGCGATCGTGATCCGCTTGTCCCATTTTTTTTATTTTTTTTGAACCAAAGGCCAAGGCACGTGAAATAGCATCTTTGATTGGCTGCAGCAAGAAATTTCCCCCATTTCCCTTGTTCTAACCGTATTCGGATCCTCTCTGTTACGTGGTAACTGCACAGACCGCTCCAGGCTATTTAATCTATGTTGGATGGTCAGTATTTTTTATTTAAAAATTAGGATGCATTTTCTGATGGATGGTTAAGATTTCCTGTTTCAAAATAAAGTTCTTGAAAATTATCAAGTTAAACAGTTAATTGTGGCTGTCCAAAGTAAATTGGATAATCTCTTGGTCATCCAAAGTTAATTGGATCATCAGGATTTTTAATTGCAAATAGTGTAGTTATAAATATAATCAAAGAATATTTGTTTTAGGATGTTTTGTTGAATCATAAAATTTTTAAATTTAGTTTAAGATGAGTGAAATATATAAATGATTATTAGTATATTTATTTTAAATATATTTTAAGATTTTGAGATTTGATAAAAGCTGTTGTTGTCGAGTTCAACTTGGAGGAGAAAAATGAAGGATTGTATTAGGTAGTCAACAAGCAATGTAAAAGTCATCAAACAATCAGTACATGAATCATTTTATGCATTATGTTAATACTAAGGCATTTCTTGGAAGCGATGTGCTTTAAGGCGTGGATATAGTGAAAAGTGTGCAAGGGTTGTTGCATTAGTGTTTGGGCGCAGTGTTAAATAATTATGGGTTTTGATATAGGGACAATGTGAGCAAAATAGCTTATACGTAAAATTAAAATTAGGATGAGAATTTAGAATACATACTCTTATAGGCAAATTAATAGAATTAATAAATCTTATAATTTATAGGAATATAAATATTTTCTCTTCAGGAAACTAAATGGGTTGGGAAAAATACTAAGGCGATTAATAATTTAGGATTTAAAATATGATATTTAGATAAGAGTCATACTAGAAATAATATAGGCATGATTATAAATAAGAGTTTGAAAAATAATATTATAGAAATTAATAGAATTGAGGATAAAATTATAACTGTTGAAATTATTACTGATTAGCATCAGTAATAATTTAATTTCTATAATATTATTAATATTAAAAATGTTTGCGCTCTTTAAGTAGGTTTGAATATATGTTCAAAAATAAAATTTTAGAATAATTTAGAATAATTAATATAAAGGATATCTCTTAAAGAAAGTTTTTATTAGAAGAGATTTAAATGGACATGTAGGGGTAGTAAAGATTTTAAAAATATTTATAATGAATATGAGTTTGGATCTACTAATAAATCGGTATGACCATATTAGCTTATACATAAATTGTTTATTAATTTTGGACTTTAAGATGAAGGGATGAAAAATAAAAAATAAAGTAAAATATTATTCTATGACTAGATGAGGATGTTTAAAGAATGCTAATAAAAATATTTTGCCTAAGTTCTTGTTGATCATCAATGGGAATTATTCTCAATGGATTGAGGCTAAAAGTGGTTTTCGCCAAGGATGCCCTTTATCACCTTACTTGTTCATTCTATGTGCTCAGCTTTTATCAAATACTTTCAAGCAGGAAAGTGTAGAGATTGGTATTCGGGTTCATCCCAATGCTCCCAGAATTTCGCATTTGCTTTATGCAGATGATATAATTGTGTTCTCTGAAGCGGATGTGACTATGGTAAAGAAGGTTAAACGGCTTCTACATGAATTCTGTGGATGGACTGGTCAGAGCATTAATATGAGTAAGTCTTGTTGTCTCTTTGGCAAGACGGTTAGTAGGAGGAGGAGAAAAGCTATTACCCATATCATGGGTATTAAAAGTGTCAAGGAATTTACTTACCTTGGAATTAAGATGTCCTTAAGAAGGTTGATTGGAGCTGATTTTCAATTCATTGTTGATAAAGCCTTGAGAATGTTTAATGTGTGGGGAAGTAATTTCATTTCCTTGATTGGAAAGATTAACTTGGTTAAATCGATTTTGCTATCCTATTCTGTTTTCCATTGCACTCATTCTTGGATTCCTAAAGGTGTTCTTCAAGAGATTGACAAGCTCAATAGAAGCTTTACCTGGAATAAGAAGAATGGTTGTCACGGCCTTCATTATGTTAGCTGGGATGTCATGTGCCTGCCTAAGGAGTTTGGTGGCAGATCTCTCCACTCAGTTCATGAAAAAGTCGGCTCTCTCAGAGCAAAGATTTCTTGGAGATTCAGTCAAGAAGAAGATTCTTTACTTCACAAAGTGTTCCACCCTGAAGTATGGCTGCTTATTTGGAAAGGAGGACTCTATGAAAACAGGTTCTACAGCTTGGAAGATTATTCAACATGGTGCTAAATTCCTAAAGCCTATTGTTAGATGGAAAATCAGCAATGGAGAATCCTTAAGCATTTTTGGAGATAATTGGATCTTGGATAAGAGCCTTAATAGATGGCCTACTTTCATTAATCCTCAGGTGATGGATGATATCATGGTGGACAGATTCATTACTAATGGGAGCTGGGATATATTCGAGCTTGGTAAGATGTTTGGGAAAGAACTTGTGGAGGTAATCAGTAAAACTTCTATCTTTCCTGAGTTGTTGAAGGATAATCTGGAATTACTGTCGTTTAATTCCGATAAATCTATTGCTTACCTTGCTTATCAGGCCACGATCAATCACAAGCTGCAGGTGGTGTATTGGAAATGGATCAAGAAGGCCAAGCTGAACTCTCGGGTTGAATGTTTTTGGTGGAGAATCTTCAACAAAGCTATTCCAACCAATCAATTCCTGTGCTATAGGAGATTAGCTAATCATTATGGTTGCCCGAGAGGGTGTGGTTTAATGGAAGATATTGAGCACATTGTTGTATTTTGTAAGAAGTTGATTGAGGTGCTGCAGCTTCTCAACAAATGGGGCTTTGGAATTCCAAGGTTCTATTCGTTAGACCATTGCTTTAAATGGTTGGAAAGGCAAAGCAACTGGATGGTGAATCTATATTGTAATGCTGTTTTTTTCACTTGGAAGGCCAGGAACAATCTCGTTCATGAAGGGAAAGATAGTGGTGAATCGATCATTGCTTCAGAATCGGTCAGTTATGCTGCCATTGCTTCTTCCAGGATTCAATCCTGTTCGGGTAAATGGGTTGCTAACCAGCTTCAAAAGCTGTTGAATTCTTTTTGGCATCCCCCTTCACCCGATTGGATAAAAGTTAATGTTGATGCTTCTCTCCTTCAATCTTACAAGGCTGGGATAGGAGGGGTATTTCGGGATTGCAAAGGTAGATTTTTATTGGCCTTTGGTCATTCTTGTGTACATTGGGACATCTCTCGGTTGGAGCGGCTATTCAATCTATCAAAGGAAGTTTACAAGAATGGATGTTCAGTTATAAGGGGATCATTATCGAGAGTGACAATGCAAATGTTATAAAGTTCATTCAAGCGTTGTCAAAGTCTAAGCAGAAGTTGGACGATTCTTATTCTTTCAAAGAGTTTCAATTTGTTCTTTTCAATTGTATAGATAGGAATGGTAATAAGTTAGTGGATCTATGTGCTAACTATGCTATTTTTAGCTCTTTTGTTTGGAACGACATTGGTTCTAATGAGATTCCTCCTTCTTTCGCTTCGTTGTTAAAGGAGGAATCCGATGCCATTACCTAGTTTTTTTGTATCTTCCTTCTTGAATAAAATTTAATGCATCTGGTTGTATTTCCTCAAAAAGAAAAATAATAAAAATATTTTGAGGGTAAGATTCAAGTTCTTAATATTTTGGTTGTTCATGAGGAAACTAATATTATGTAAATAAAATAGCTAGTGAGATTAAGAATGTTGCAAAATATGTATTTGAAAAATTAAAATGACAAGTTCCTAATAATAAAAATAATTGATGGTGGAATTAAAATGTGCAAGGAAAAAATAAAAAATTGTTATAAAAATTAATTTAGATATAAAAGTTCAGAAAATTGGAGAAGACATATAGGAGCCTGTAGGGAATCTTAGAAAGTAATATGTGCATGTAGGAATTTTAAGAAAGTAATATGTGATGCAAAAATTAGTTTCTATTGATTTATGTAATAGATTAGATATCAAGGAGGGTGAAAGTTGTATGTGCAAGATAGCCAAACAAAGAGATAAGATAAAGATTTAATTCAAGTGAAGTGCATTAAAGATGCAACAACAGCAGCAACATCATCATGCCTTTATCCCATTATGTGGGGTCAGCTACATGAATCTTTTTTCTCCATTGTGCCATGTTAAAAGTTAAATTCTCATTTAAATCTAATAAATAAAGGTCATTTCTAATATTTTCAAACCAAGTCATTTTAGGTCTACCTTTACCTATCTTAAAATAAGTCAAATCTAATGCATCTACATTCCTAACCGGGTCATTGGAAGGCCGTCATTTGATATGACTAAACCATCTAAGGCGACTCTATCTAATCTTATCTTCCACTAGAGTTACTCCAACCTTTTCACGCGCCTGCTCATTTTATATCCTATTTTAGAGTAGCCACTCATCCACCTGAGCATTCTCATATCTGCAACACTTAACTTAATATTATGCTTCTCTTTTGATGACCAACATTTTGCACCATAAAGCAATACAGGTCTAACCACCATCTTATAGAATTTTTTCTTAAGTTTAAGGGGTTCATTTCTATAACACAACAAGCCCGATGCATTCCTCCACTTCAACTATCCATCCTGAATTCTACTAATAATATTCTCATCTATTTCACCATCACTCTAAGGAATAGACCTAAGATATTTAAATCGCATACTCTTATTAATGACTTGATCAACCAAAGTCACAATACCCCCATAAGAACTATTATTATTAAAATTACACTATATATATTTAGTTTTAGATCTACTCAAATGAAAGTCTTTAGACTCTAAGGTTGACCTCCATAATTCAAGTTCCCTCTCTAGTCTTATGAACAAGAAGAATATCCTCAGTAAAAAGCATACACCAGGGAACAACCTCTTGCAAATGTCTAGTGAGAACATCGCAAATGTCTAGTGAGAACATCGCAAATGTCTAGAGAGAACATCTATGATTAAAGCATAAAGATATGGGCTTAAGGCTGACCCTTGATGTAATCCAATTGAAATAGAAAAATACTTGGTTAAACCACCTTGTTTCTGAACACAAGTAATAGCTCATACATATCCTTAATGATTGAATATAAACATTATTAACCACTTTCTTTTCTAGAACTCTCCATAATACTTCTCTTGGAACTTTATCATATGCTTTCTCTAAATTAATAAATATCATATATAGATCCTCCTTATTCTCTCTATACTTCTCCATCAAACCTATAAAAAATTGTATAGCTTCCATAGTTGACCTACTCGGCATGAATCCAAATTGATTTTGAGAAACATTAGCGTCACGCCGCAACCTATGCTGCATAACTCTCTCCCATAGTTTTAAAATATGACACATTAACTTAATTCCTCTACAATTCACACAATCTTGTACATCACTTTTATTCTTAAAAATAAGAATTAACACACTCATTCTCCACTCATCTGACATCTTTTTAGTCTTCAAAATAATATTAAAAAGTTTAGTAAGCGAAGAAATTCTTTCATCTCCTAACTATTTCCACACCTCTATTGGAATGTCATCAGGTCTAACATCTTTTTCATACTTTATTTTCCTTAAAGCCTTTCTAACTTTGGTTTTACTTATACGCTGATAAAAGTAAAAAATTTTATGTTCATTTAGGGTGCTTTATTGAAGAGTTTATAAAAATATCTCATTCACCTTTGTTGAATATCCTCTTCTAATAATAGCACTTTTTGATCTTCATCATTAATACACTTCACTTGAACTAAATCCTTTCTATTCTTATCTCTATGTTTTGCTTATACATATATCTTTCGTCATCCTTAGTATCAAATCTATTATATAAATCATTAAAAGCTAAAATCTTTGCATCACATATTACTTTCTTAAACTCCATATGGGCCTCTTTATATCTTTTTCAATTATCAGAATTTTTATGTATAAATTAATTTTTATAATAAATCTTTTTATTTTATATCTTTATGGAACATTTTAATTATGCCACTAACTATTTTTACTATTAGGAGCTTTTCCCCTTAATACTCTAAGTACATCTTTTATAATATTCTTAATATTACTAGCTACTTTTTCTTAGCATCCTCAAGCACAAACAAAATCTTAAGATGTAGTATCTTACTCTTAAAAATATTTTTATTAATATTTTTTAAAGACCCTTATCTAATCCTAAAATAACGTTTTACTTATTTTTTTTTTCTATCCATTCATCTTAAAGTCCAAAACTAATAAGCGATGTTGGGTACATAAACTTTCATTTAGAATAACTTTATAATTTTAACAGTCTAAACGATCTATTTTTCTTATAAGAAAATAATCAATCTGAGTTTTACTATATCTATTCTTTTAAGTGATGAGATGCTCATATCTTTTCTTAAATAATGTATTAGCAATTACAAAACATAAGCTAAAAAAAAATCTAATATGGTCTTACCACTTTCATTAGTCGCTCTAAACTCATAGCTATCATGAATATTTTTAAAATCATTTACCTCTCTACTAATATGTCCATTTAAATCTCCTCCAATAAAATTTTTTTCTTCAAGGGGTATCTTATGTATTAGTTCTTCTAAGTCATTTCAAAATTTTAACTTTGATCTCATATCAAAACCTACTTGAGGTGCATAATCATTTATAATATTAATAATCTTAACATCAACAATAATCTTTAAAAATATAATTCTCTCTCCAATTCTATTATTTTTTTTACAACATTATCTTTTAAACTCTTTATCTTTAATCACACCTATACCATTTTTAGTACTACTCTTATCAGAATACTATAGTTTAAATTCAAAACTATCAATCTCCTTAGCATTCTCCTCAGCCTATTTAGTTTCTTGAATGCATAAAATATTTATTTTCCCATGAATCATAATATCTATTAATTTCATTAATTTGTTTGTAAGGATATCTATATTCTAAGTTTATATTATAAATTTAGTTTCATGTAGGGGTGTCAAAACATGTCTTTGGGTCATATTTGTGTCCAACCTGAACCCGACTTGCTATAAGCTGACCCGGCTTGAACTCGACCCAATTATGGAAACGGGTTGAGAATTCGAACTTGAGCCCAACTTGGTTCAGGTTCGGGTCATCCTGGAATGACCCGCCAACCCGACTTTTTTGAATATTTGACATTTTTTCTATTTCAGATTTATTTAATTAATTCAATAAAAATGCAACTATAAATGAACACAAATTACATTAACAAAATACTAACTCCAACTGTCAAATTAGTAATTTATACATATATAAAAAAATGCGAAACACAAATTACATTTATTAAATTAATATTCATTACAATATTACATTTACATTGTTATGCAAACATTAAAACACAAATTATATTTACACTATTATATAAACAAAAATTCTTTTTAATCTACTTTGACGCATTATACTCCCTCTAACTCATGGAGTGGATAACCATAGCTAAATATGAGATAAATCTGCAAAAAACAAAAAAGAACATAAAAAGTTAAATAGGTAAAAGCCTAAAAACAATGGCAATTATTAAAACAGTATAAATATAATATATATTAGAGCTCATGTTAAACCTCCAAATCACTCATCAAGTACTAAAATCAGTAAAATGTAAATGAGTAAAAGAATATTTAGGGAGTACCACGCAAGGTGACATTTTATATTAGCTTAAATAGTAGTATCTGTTTAATTATAATATATCTGTTCGGTCTAAGAGAACACAAAAGCCACCTGGTTGCATTTACCCTAAAGGAATTCACAAGTTTACTTAAGGAAGTTTCTCATGATTGTTCTATTAAAAAAATCATCAAAATAATGGCAGATATCTATAAATAAATCTATTACTCCAGCAGATCAAGATAGTATCAGCAGCACTACAACAATAGTAGTTCAGTTCAGTGTCAGCAACTTAGCATTCAACAAAAGTTTTGTCCTAGAAACTAAAATTCTGCACAACAATTTTTGCATCATAAATTCTGTTTAGTTTTCAGCATTTAACAAACCTGATAAAACAACCACAAATTTTGTAGAATTAGTGTAGGAACCAAGTTACACAAGTAACACAACCATAACAGCAACAATAATACCAACTACAAGTCTACAATTGAACCTAGCAACCACAACAACAACTACAAGTCTACAACTGAACCCAACAACCACAATAGAAACCAGAATAGTGTTGACCCCTACACATCAAACCACACACAAGAGGGGAAAAATTGACAAATCAAGCAACACACACATCGATAAGATGTGCCACTTGAAAGATTAAACGACCTCTAATTGCTAAATGGATTACGCCGTTGTAATCAGCATGCCGAATTCGCCTAAAAAGGGAATCACTCACAGTCAAATCGGACGAGATTAATCCAAATGGATGACTAACACCCAAAATTGATACACGACTTAGCACAAATGATGTTCGATCGCAAAATGAATTTTGTCATTGTATCTAGAACGTCATCAATACCCAAGAATTACCATCAATTTATTCAATTTAGATCATCTAGCAAAATTGGCTCACATCGAGGCAACGCTCGTAAATTAAGAAAATTGATGCGTGACATCATCCAAATGATGTCCGATTGCAAAACGGACTTTGTTGTTGCATTCAAAACGTCGTCAATACTAAAAAATCACCGTCAATCTAATCAATTAAGTCGCACGTGGATATCAGCCCGGGTCCTGAGGCGATGACACGCAAATCAAAGAAATTAATGCTGGATATCGTTCAAACGACGCCCGATCACAAAACGGACTTCGCCATTACATTTGGAACATCGAAAGTACCCAAAATGCACTATAAGTTTGCCCAATGAAAGCCACACATGCAAATCGATGTGAGTTCTGAGACGATTGTGCGCAAATTGAGGAGCTGCGTGCAAATTGAGATGATTTTGAGTATGCATCAAATTATCCTCCTAAGAAATAAGAGTAGGAATAAAGGAAAAATCAATTTTCAAGTCAGGGCAAAAATTTTTATTAAACACATTTTTAAAATAGTTCATATCAGAATCATTAATCAACTCAGGTAAATCGATGGAAGCATCATTAGGAGTAGTAATTTTACAGGTATAAGTAGTAGTTTTTTTGTGATTAGCAATATTATGAAAGAATTTGGCATTTCTGTCACCCTCCACCAAAAATTTAGAAGAATCCTTTTGTCTCAAAAAAGGTTCTTCTTTTTCTTGGAGTTTAAACATATTTACCTTGGCTTCATTCAATAATGATAGGTTCTCAAAAGAAGAATCACTCATATATTTATTATCAGCATTAACAACCATATTCTTAGTCTGTAAGATGTTCGAAAAAATATTTTTGAAAAAACATTTGTTCCACCAATTCAATTTCTGCTTAAATCCCTTGAGCTTAAACCACAATCTAGTCATAGCCCTAATATTATCATAAGGAAATACCGGAGATTCCAGTTATTTTCTAAAATGCTGAAGAAAGACTCATCAAGAAGCCACATATTTTAAAATTTAGAAAGACGATGAGTATTATTATTATGAATGGAAATATTTAAAAGAAGAGTAGAATGATCTGATAAAGTTCAAGTCAAGTGCTCAACATGGATCATAGGATAAGATGAAATCCACAAATCATTATATAAAATCTGGTCTAATGTTTGCCATATAGTAGCCTTGTTCTAGGTAAAAGCATTTCTAGAGAAATCAATATCATATAAATTATAATTAAAAATCATATGATTGAACACCCAATCCTTTTAACACCATTAGAAACAGTATTGAAATCACCACCAATCATCTAAGGAGCATTTATACTAAAAGAAAAATTAGAAAGTTCTCTCCAAAGAATTTTCCTTTCAAATCTAGAACAAGAAGTATAAACAAAAGATGCGTAACAAGATAATTGGAAAAAAAATAATACTAGTATGCATTGTTTGAGAAAAATCAGTAATAATATCCAAACACACAACATGCTTCCAAAAAATCTAAAGTTTGTTAGAACAATTATCAAACACCAAATCGAAGCCAAGCTTAATACGGGTAGAATCCAATTTGGAAGAAGAAATTAATAGCTCAATTAAAACAAGCACATTAATATTATGAATCTTACAAAAATTTCTAACCCTATCTCTAGATGTAGTAGAACCCACACCCCTAATATTCCATATAAGAGATTTAACCATTAGAAGAAGTTGAGACATTTGAATCCTGAGTGACTCTAGGAGAGTGACCAACAATACTCTTATTGTTCTTGTTTTTCTTTTTCCCAACTTTGGTAAAACTTTCCTCATTATTGTCGGCATTTTCTTAAGAACTAGAGGATAACATAGAGGCTTTGTTTATACCTTCTTGACTAGCCATAAGAGAACCATTAACTTGAGGTTAAATCTCCCCCACCTCCATAGCATCATCATGCATAGCAAAGACCAAATCAACAGACCCATTATTCTCAGTTTGCTCAACTATAGGTTTAGACGCAGTCATCCAATTTGTTTGATTTAACGCACAATGATCTTGTGGAAAATCATCATGACCATCATCATTATGTAAAGCCTCTTCCCCCCCATCTAAATTGAAAATTTCGTTTGCTTGAGAGACATGAGGAACAATTAAACTACCATCGTTATCCTTAACATTCATCCCACCCGTTAGAGGTAAAATCGAATCAATCAAAGTAGGACCTTCCATAGTTTCTATGTTTTAATCAAGTTTGTCAAGTTCCTCAATGGATTTGTTAGAATTTATAGTTTCTATGTCATCCTCAATAGCCTCATTGTTAGGAATCAAATGACTAGGTACATTAACTCGTTTATTTTTGGATTCCCCCTTATTGGATTGAACCATATTTTTCAATTCCTTAGTGACCTTTTTGAGATGCGGATGAACCACAAAGTAGTCATTTATTGAATGACCATGAACCTTGCAATGATTATAGAAATCTGGTATGTTTTCAAACTCCACCTTTTGTAAATAACCAGAACTTTCCAATCCAAGCAAAACCTCTTTAGGGTATTTCTTGGTAATATCCATTTTCACAAGAATCCAATCTACAGAGAGTCTCGACAAAGAAGCAGTAACTTGCTCAGATTTTAAAGGTCTACTAAAAATTGAACCCAATTCATGTAAAACGTGCAAATTAAAGAAATGTTACCATAAATCTGGGAAGGAAAGCCAAATGGGAACAATCAGAGATTCTTCCTTGATATCAAAATTAGGAGCATTTTAACAATCTCATTTGACAATTGTTAATGTAATATGTTCTGCTAACAAAAGCACGGTTATAATCCAAATCATTCGAGAGTTGGATTGCCACATGCCTAGCATCTAACAACCCTATGAAAAAAACACATGAAATTTTCAAGTTGTTGAAAAATAATCGGATAGAATCAAGATTAGGTCTATGAATAGAAAATTTGTGAACTAGAGTAAATTTGTAAGGGCTAGCTAATTTAACAATATCATTATCAGACATCAAGATAGCCATGAACCCTTTGATAGAAGATTTATTGAAAGAAAAATAGGGTCTTTCGAAGAAGAAGCACCAGCAACAACATAACAAAAAGAATGAGTTTTAGGAGAGTTATCGCTACCATTGGTGCTAACAAAAACCTTTGTTCGAAGCTACTTCACCTGATGGAGGAATACACCATGGATTTATAAAGGAGGAGGACGGAGCAGCTAACATCCAGCCAAAAACCCAAAAACCTAAGGCCAAAAGGCCTTAGGGAAGGAAAAATCATAGAAATCAACCAAACACAATGCAAAATGAAAGGATGGAAATAATCCACCCAATAGCTATAGAAGAAGCCATGACTAGCTACAGGGAAAACCACTGTCGCTAGAGCACACGAATGAGCGAAGAGAGAGAGAATATGAACGTTATAATGGTTTTTTTATTTAGTTTTTTTTAAAGGGGAAACCCTCAGAGGGGCCTACGCGTTAATTAATGAAAATATTATAAGGTCCTTAAAAGGAACCTCGAGCTCTCTACTGCTCATACGAGGTACAAAAAGAATAAAAAAAAGACCTACGAGCTCAAGTTCCCTAATAAGCACTTGTACAAAAAAAAAATCTAGGTACATTCTAGGGTGGCAAGCAACCAACACCAAAAAATGAAGAAAGATCCATAGATAAGCTTTAAGCCCCATCTTTCCAGTAAAAAAACCAAAATCATTAAGCTTAATGTTATTAAAATTTTTAATTAAATCCATAAGGTAACTATCAATGGTAGAGATATGACAGCTAAAGTGCACTGTAATCACAACAGAATCATTAATAATATAGGTGTAGATGGAAATGATTTTTTTATTTGGTTATGAATTTTAGAAATTTTATTTTAGGGTTTATGATTTAAGTTACTTAATGAACTCTAATTGATGCCAAATTAAATCACGGGGTTCACAATGTCACAAAGTAAGGTAGGTTTATGTTTCATCCGTGTTGGATGTTGGGTGAATTTCCACACGAACCAGAAAAAGAAATCCTAACAAAAATTACAGAACTGAGAACTACCAAAGCCCCAGCCAAACAGAGAAAATTGTAGCAAGCACCCAGAAAAAACATCTTGTCCACTCCAACCCCGTGTTGACCTCAACTCAGATAACCGAATGAAAAAAAAGGGGAAATCTCGCATACATGCCTCTTGCCCGTCGGATCCAGGAATCCCGCCGAGATCCCGCTGATTCGGCGCCGCTGCGATCGCGTCTCGCGTACGAGGTCTGCCTCGATCACTTCCCTTGCGGTCTTTAAAATGAGAGCGACGCTCTCATTAATTCGCAAGCTCTCCACACACGACATCCCTCCCTATTCGCAAAAGCTCCGCCTCTCCACGATCCCTCTCTCGTCGGCTCTTCCCACTCGCAACCTTCCCTGCTTCCGACCTCAGAGCAGCTCCTGTCGAGCTCCCGCCAAGCCCCGTCAACACACGACCGACCTCCTCAGGTCGTGATCCCCACCCGGTTCGCAAGATCCCGTCGTTGCTTCCGATCTCCCACACTTTCTCTTCCTCAACAAGCCGCACGTCTCCATCAAAAACTCAGGCCGACCTCTCTCCGCCCCTACTCTATTCGCAAGTCGTCGGTCTACAGAGAAAGAGAGAGAGAGAGAGAGAGAGAGAGAGAGAGAGGATTTCTCTTACCTAGCATCTCCAGTCGGTCGATCCCGCCTCTTTGACGACTTTCCCCTTCTTGTCCGATCGGAAGTAGCAACAGGAGCCCGCTCGCATGAAGGTGACCATCTCCCTTTCGGGAGCATCTTCGGCCAAATCCTGTTACCAAACAGCCCTCTATTGCTTTTTTTTTTATATATATTTTTATTATTAATCATATTTATGTATTTATAATTAATTAGTTTTAATTATAAACTAGTGTTGATTAATTAAATTTAATTGCAGTTAATTATAATTATAAGTAATACTTAACTAATCATAATTAACTAAGGTTAATTATATTTAGTTAGTGTTAATTATAATTATTGATTAATTAATTGTAAATTAATTGTAAATTAATTATAATTAATTTTTTTTTAGTTGTAATTAATTATTATTAATTATAATCTAATCATAATTAATTTATTTTAATTATAATTAATTATCTTTAGTTATAATTCATTATAACTAATTATTAATTAATTTTAATTAATTAAATATAATTATAATTGATTCTAATTAATTATAATTAAATTAAAAAAAAAGAGAGAAGAAATGCAAATGCAAAGAAATGCTCTCTCTCTCGCCTCGATCCACGTGCCAACCGCCGGACCGACGCTTGCAAAGGTATAATTTTCTAACTCAGATTCTCGCTCTCGAAGTTCGCGGCGGACCGGAAAACTGCCTATACACGCTTTCATAAGCGTGGTGGGATGGGACCCCGGTGCGGCGCCTACAACCAGGCGGGTAATCACCTCAAAATCCTATCCTCGGCGTTCGTGTCGAGCCGGCAAACCGCCTATACACGCTTTCATAAGCGTGGTGGGAAGGGAACCCGGTGCGACACCTACGGCGAGGCGGGTAGGCCCTATACACGCTTTTCTTAGCGTGGTGGGGACAATTTTAAGTACCCGTATGCGGCTCTGTACCTGCGGGGGAAACAAATGCTTTGCTTTTTCAGGTACGTCGAAGACCCATACACGCTTTCTTAAGCGTGGTGGGGGATTGAAGACTTTACACGGCCGCGGTGTCCTCGAAAGAGGGCATCTACCATACACGCTTTCTTAAGCGTGGTGGGAAAGGCCCAGTTTTTCCGTAATTTCCCCTAAACGGGGGAGATGCCGGAATGCTGCCGAAATTTCGGGTGAATAGAAGACCACTTGGACCTGACTTGAGCAAAATTTGGACTTGATTCGAACTCAAAAGGACCTTATGAACTAGGACTCAAATGAATATGAAAATCTAACCTAAATCAAAGTCAATTAAGCGATGTTGAATTGAACTCATATTTGGACAAGATTTGGGACTTGAATTCGAACTAGTGGACTCTTGGACAGTAGGGAACCGGTTTGAACATTCATAGAAGATTTAAACAAATGAAAGCGAACTTAAGCCAAGACTTGAAACTTGCAAGAGAACAATGAGAACTCGAAAGGAACTCAGACTTGAATCAATGTTGGACAGTGGGGGGATTCATTCCAATTAAATTTGAAATGAATGTTGAACTCAAATCCGAGCAAAAATGACATAAGACTTGAACACAAATGAACCCGAATTCAAGTGGGACTTGATTCGAATATTAAGCATGACTTAAACATTTGAGTTGAACCACAAAGGACTTGTGTCAAAATTCAATCAAAAGCAACTTGATTTCGACATTGAATTTGAACAAAAGCAAAGATTTGCAATCACTGTCTACTTGAAAATAGTGATGACTTGTAAGCAGCATAATCAGACTTCTTGATGTGATGCCTTTAATGGATAGTAAAGAAAGGAGACATGCAACAAGAGTTCCAATTGGAGTGCGACCTTCCCACAAGCCGTACAAATCAACATGCAATCATATGTAGAAGCGTGTAGCAGATGCTAAAATACCTCTACGATCTATGATAGTTCTGTGACAAGTGCGTATAAACAACGTACAACGAATATTGGGGATATTCGTACATCCAACAACAACTTAGTCGCAAGCACACACATCTATCTTTCAGAAGCGGAAGGACTCAACGTACAATAGATGTGACAATGTTCTACAATCAAGACATCGACGAAAATATTCAAGTCCGCAAGCAATGTGATAGATATAGTGATTCGCTAGTTATTATACAATATGAACACAGTAAGTCTACAAGCAAAGCAAGAGAAGCGAGGAAGATATAACTCCTTTTCAACCGATGATAACTAACTTGCAAATGAATACACAGTACTCTATCCATGAACAATCATGCCTGATGTAGTCTATTGGAAAATAGCAACCACTGAATTGCTATGAATACGAAAGGTCACTAGCAAAACATAGAGAAGATTGTGACAAATGAAAGCATTTGCAAACTATGTAGCAAGGGGAAGTGAGTATGGTAGGATCCTACAGTCAACACTTGTCAAATCATAAATGAATGCATCAGTCTTCTACGATACGAGGCCGATGTACATCAAGTGTAATAGTGTTATATAACTGGCTTCAAAGCACAAGTGGATACATCCCAAAAGCAGCAAAGTCAGAGTTGATGACATTCTTCGTAACAGTCGTGCAAGAAGATGAAACAGTTCCTATTGCATTCATATGAGAATATTGGTGAAAGGGTTATAAAGGCCTGAAGATAGTATAACTTGCCCACAAATGAATGTGGAGAGATTATCCAACATCAACCGAATACACTAATCCCCAGCAAGTAAGGGCAGGTGGGAGGCAACAAATGTGAGTACTCACGAGCTTCTGTAGGAAATCCGCTACATACTTAACATGCTGTCTACAAGAAGGATACAAAAGGACTATAGTAGGTAACAACATCTACGACGAAAGCAGGAGATTCGTTGGTGCACAACAATCCAAATGCAGAGAGCAACAAGTAGTGCACGACAATCTGCCTGTACAAAGCAGCAAACAACTCAGTTCACGAGCTGCTGCACCACGCCACCGGATCTGCAACACTCATACAAGCAGACAGAAGGCGTCTACAAGCTACAATGCTACGCCACCGGATCTGCAACATCTATGCAAGCAGACAGAAGGCGTACGAGTCCTCAAATGAAGCTCCATTAACACGCCACCGGATCTACAACATCTATGCAAGCAGACAGAAGGCGTACAAATCCCCAAATGAAACTCGTACGACGCCACGCCACCGGATCTGCAACACTCGTACAAGCAGACAGAAGGCGTCTATGAGCTTCAGAATTAAATGTTGCATTCAAATGAGGGTTTTCCTGCACAACTGAGCAGCGTCAAATGTCTAAAAGTACCCCCGCACGTGCACTATAACATGTATACACTTAGGTACACATAAGGGGATATACTGTAAACCCGCGTGGGCCTCGACGAGCGTGTTATTGGTACACACGTGACGTCTAGGGATGCTGCGCGGGTTAATAAGTGAATTCTAGTTCGAGCCCGATCCTCCTGTATGGGTAGAAAGGGGTTGATACGGCTCGAACCATTAAATAAATATGCGGTCGCGAGATCGACCGGAATATTTATTTTATAGTTCATATTAGGCCTTCAAGGCTTATAATCAAGAGAATTCACTAACAAAGACTCAAAGCCTATGAAACCCGATCCTCTATCGACCAGTAGATAGAGTCGATAGGGTCCAATCAACAAAATAAAATGACCCCAAACACCCCGATGATGGCCGTGTTGGATGCAGATCTCAATCGGAGGGGTTTCCGAACACTCAAAATATCTCCTACATTCTCAAACATTTTTCAAACACCCACAAAATCCAAAAATCGTAAAATTATTTCAAAATCTCGATGTTTAAAATTGAAATCCAATCATCAAACCACTTAAAGCAAAATTCATCCATCCTCCGCAACAGTTTGTCGAGGTGGACAAATCAAAATTACTTCAGCTCACATTGAGCTAATGCCTAGTCGAAAATATCACTAGGATCCATTCTCAAACAATCTCCTGCCAGCAAGGACGTGGTACGAGTCCTCTAACCGGCAGTTTCGCCGCCAAATGGCACTGCAGGATAAACGGTTATGACTCGGGGCCCTCTGAACCAGGTGGCCGCCGCCAAATGGCACCATTATATTATGGTTATGGCCAGAGCCCGTATGCTCCCCAATGGCATCAAATCCTTGAGATATGAATCAATAGGGTATGATCGATAGGGCACAAAGCCCTCTGTTAGCTAAGGTGGATTCAAACTTATCCCCTTAGACAAATATTCACCCCAGGTCTACAAGGTACCCTTGGACGAAGCAACCCATGGCTGCCGACAAGGATCCTTCTGTCAGGTTGGGTCGACTACCTCCTCTGACTAAGTAGACCAGGGATCACGATGACCCGGGATGACGGAACCATGGGATCTTGATCGGGTCCATCATCCATTCCCCCACCATCTGCTTTAAGTGCAAGAGGGTGAAATTTCAATTTTAAATATCAAGTCTTCAAACTTTCCTATACCTCAAACCCATGCTGCTACTATATGCCAGATGCACGTATCCTTACGTATCTGATTGACGACTAGCCTTAATCGAAAGTTCTCTCTCGTTATCGGGAGGGGTAATTAACTATAGGGGCTTGCGCCTATAGGAAACCAGAACTCAGATCATAAAGTCCTCGCAAAATGAGGGCGAAATCTCTTGGTAGTGTCTTATCTACAAACCCATCTGCCTTCCAAAATTTACCCCGGAACACAATCCCTTAAAACTCCCCCCGAAAAGAAAGCACAAGCAAAAGTCGGGCGGAGGCCGGGGCCGAATTTTCGGAGCCCACAGATTTCTGGCGACTCCGCTGGGGATTGGTTTCTCTTTCCATCTTTGGCTAGTCACCTCAGTGCTATAGTAGCAGCTATTCTCAACCTAGATTCAAAATTTTGAGTCTTTCAAAATGATCATTTAAAGAATCAAAATTTCTGAATATTCTAAGAATGATCATTCAAACAAATTTATTAAGATAACGTATTTAGCAGTATTTTAAATTTGTATTGTTTGAATTTGCTCGCTAATGTTATCTATTTTTGTTTTCTATTCTGTGCAAGTCTCTGCATTTTTGAAAGTGTGGGGTGATGTATCAAATTTTGATCACTAACCCTTACCTTTCATTTATGCAGATGGATCTACAGAACACACCAATGACTGTCCAGTTGGGGCAAGGAGCCAGGATCCAACTGGCGAACGCTATCATTGAGACAGGGAATGCTGGAGCTACCATCCAGTTTGGTAGCATTGACTTCCCTGCTGTTGTTGAAAGGGCCACCGCCATTCCTACGAATGGCAGAAATACTGAAGGGCCTGCTAGGAGGCCACGCTCTGCTGGAACTACCACTCGTCGTGTGCACCTGCCGGCACAATGACTTGCTGCTGCTGAAAATCCTCGTGGAAGGATCTCTGTGTTTGAACGGCTGTCGCAGCCAGAAATCCCGGCCACCAAAAGGGTTGTAGCCGGAGGAAGGATCTCCGTGGTGACGACAAACACCACACATCTGCCAACCGGGTTGCCCGCACCCGTAAAGAACACTTCTGAGGCTTCCTCATCTGGAGGAAGGCCCACCAGGAGGCAGAGAAGGAAGATGAATGCTGAACTCCGAGCTCAGCAGCTATTAGTGCCTGTGCATCCCTCGAACCTGCCTGCTCCAGAGCATATATCCAACGTTCCTACCCGGAACAAGTTTACTGACCTGAGGTGGGTAAAGAGAAACAGCTCAACTGGAGAGCTGAAAAAGTCATTCTGGGACCGACAGCCTGAAGTCCCACCTCCTCAAAAGAAGAAGGAGCCTGAAACTCTCTCAGCTCGAGTCTACAGAGTCCTGAAGACCGTGAAGGAGAGAGGACTGAAAAAGAGAAGGTACCAGCGGCCACTGAGGGTCGAAGCCAGGAGAACTCCACCAAGAGAGCGCCAGTCTCTTGCTGTGGAGAGAAAGGAAAGAAAATACACCCCGCACGGTGAACATCGGGGTGTGACACCTGAACCACACATTCAGGGATCCACCGCCGAAAGGTCCCAGTGGAAGGGAAAACAAATCTGGAGGCCAAGGCCTCGCAGAGAAGAAAAGAACGAAAGAAAGAATGATCTGGGCGTGACATCTGGTACTGCTTCCCGGAGATCCGCCCCCAGTTACAAACAACGTCAAAAGTGGGTCCAAAAGAAGGCCCACGATGACGCTCCTCCCAACGGTAGACACCTTGGAGAATCCTCCAGGGGATCCCGTCGCTTACCAACTCCTCCTAAGGAAGAGTCTAACTTCGATCGTAGCCCACGGGTCGAAGAGATCTTCCTGCCTAACCAAGAACCGGAGATCCAGTGGCGCCGCCGCTCGGAGATCCGAGTACTAGAAGAAGGAGAAGAAGATACGGGAGAAGAAAATATTGAAGAATACATGGAAGGAAATCTAGAAGAAAATATGGAAGAATACATAGAAGAAGACTTGGAAGAGGTAAATAACACCTTGGACATGGAAGTGGTCTACATGGTGAGACACATCAATGTCGAAGAGGAGGCCTACTACGACGATGATGAAGATGACGATCGTTGGCAACCACCGCCTAGACAAGTATATCGGCGCCGCCATGAAGCCGGGTCCACTACTGGCAGAGGTGTCCATTCCCAAGAAGAGCGAGAAGAGGCTGAGGATAATCCCTTTGCTGACGAGAACGTCACGCTCGCAGAAATGCAGAGACAAATGAAACGTCAAATGAGGGCCAAGGATAGGGAAATCTCTCAGTTGCATGAGAAAATGACAGAGATGATGACCCAAATGACGGCAATGATGCAGATCATGCAGAGAAATGCTGCAGTTGGTTCTATACCCAATCCTCCCCCTGATCCTCCAAACTTCTAAGTGCCGCAAGTCTCAGGAGTACGGGACACTCCTGAAGGTGGCCATGAGGCTCAGAATACCACTCGTCAGCCCACTCCACAGAATATTGCAAGTACCTCCGAGCCTGTAACTGCTGCACAGCTTGAAGGGATCATTACAGAGAGGATCAGGGCTATTATAGCCATTGATCAGGCAGAAAAATTAGTGGGTAAAGGTCGCCCGTACCCGGCAGAGTATGATCAGGTGCCATACCCGAAGGGATATTCTGTGCCAAAATTCAATACTTTTGATGGCAACAAAAATCCCAGACAGCACCTGGCGCAGTTCAAAGCCACCTGCGGGAATACTGGAGGGAATGATGCTCTACTCTTCCGACAATTCGTTAGCAGTTTGACAGCAGCTGCTTTCGAATGGTACGCCGAACTACCAAATGACTCTGTAAAGACATTTGCAGAGTTAGAGAATATGTTCGTGAAGAGGTTCGCTAGTGCGACTGAGAAAATAACTATCGCTGACCTTGCTCTGAATAAGAGAAAGAAGGAAGAATCAGTGACCAAATATATCACTCGCTGGCGTAACTTGAGCATGAAATGTGAGCAACAACTTGAAGAAGAACATGCCGTACAGTTGTTAATGGGAAATATTGATGATAAAATGCAACCCTTCCTGTGCATGGCTACTATCACCACATTTCAGGACCTGCTGGACAGAGTGGCCAAGTTTGAGAAATTGAACTTGTCAAAATCAGAAAATTATTCTGATAAGCCCAAGAAAGCTAAAGCCTCAGGTGCTAGAAGAGGTGAGGCTGACTCTATATTTTTCTCCAGAGCTGATAAGGAGAAACAAGTGATTTACAATGTAGACAAAGGCAAGCAGCCAATGCAATATCAAGAAAAGCCTAAGCAAGTCTACAACCCTAACCCCCAGCCGAAGCTGATACTCGGGGGTAATGATAAACCACGAACCTATCAAGGCGGTGGAGAACGTCCGAGGCAAACAACGGGAACTGGTGATCGAACATTCCCCTCCCTCAAAGACAAAATGAATAAGGAATATTCATTCAAGAGGGAAAGTGTCGCCAAGCTGTTTCGACAGGCATTGAAAGCGGGTTTAGAACTGCCAGAGTGCAAGAGACCCGAGGAGTCAAAACATAGCGGCGAACCAAACTACTGCCCATATCATCGGGTGATGAGTCATCCAATCGAAGATTGCTATGTCTTTAAAGATTGGCTTGAAAGAAAATATCGAAGGGGAGAGCTCACATTGTCCGACAACGTGCTGACTCATCCCAGAAAAGAATCAACTCGGGTAGTTACGACTTCTTCCGTACCCCCGATTGAAGAAAGGAGAAAAGGGAAGAAGCCGATTCCAGAAGAACAGTGGGAGACTGCGGTCTCTAAGAAAACTGTGAAAATGCTGAAACAGCTTGAAGGAGTTCCGGGTGTAAAATGGAAATCTCCTACGGAGCCAGTGTTAAATCTGAAGGCACTACCTATGGCACAAGCGTCTGCTTCTAAACAGTTTCCTAACCAAGCGGGCCCTCCAAAGTCTGGAAAGAAAAAGTCCTCCAAGAAGAAGACAAAACTGAAGAAGCCCAAGGAGAAGAAAACAGCAACCCAAAGGGTTATAGATAGTCTGGATGAATACTACCAGACCGCAAGGTGTCCTATTAAGCTTGCTGACTTTATGTCAGAGCTCAAGATTGACGAAGCAGAAGAGGCTGATGAGGATCCTCTTCCCACAGAAGTCTGTCGGGTCATTTCAGCAACGCCAATAACACTGACAAAAGAAAAATATGTCAGAGAGATGATCGTTGAAACCTGTCTGGCAACATCGTCAATGGACTACAGCTCAGAGGAGGATCTGTATTTTCCAAAGACAGATGAATCTGATCCCGATATAGCGTCGCAGATAGGACATGTAAATCTGGGAGGTGATTCTGAGTCAACGAATGAATCCCTAGACACGACGATGGCAGACTCTGAAGAAAATGCACCGTCAAATGAGTCTGATCCAGAAGAGATCGCTCAAGTGCAGTTGAGAAGTGGCAAGATACTACCACCTCCGCCAAAGAAAGGAATATCCAATAAGGATAAGGGAAAAGAGATAGTTGTCAACGAAGACATTATCTCCGAGGATCCCAAGAAGAAACATACTCCAGTTAAGGGAATAGATTATAATATCTTATCCCATCTGAGGAAGATCCCTGCCCAGCTCAGCATATACGACGCTCTGGTGATGTCCAAGGATCTTCGGGAGACTTTGATTCAGGCTCTCAAAGACCCCGAAAGATATGAGGCGTACTTCGCTGAGCGCAACCTGACTGAGGTCCTACAAGCTCGTAACGAACCGTTCATCACGTTCACCGAAGATGACATGATGCTCGGGACTGCAGACCACAACCGACCTCTGTATGTTACTACAGAGAGTGATGATTTGGTAATCAGTCGAATTCTGATTGACCCTGGGTCCTCCATCAACCTTATGAGCTTAAAAGCACTAAGGTCGTTGTGCCTCAACGTGGAACACCTTGGGCCAGATAAGCTTATGGTACATGGTTTTAATGAGAAGGGGCAGAAAACCCTTGGATCGTTTATGCTCCCTCTTGTCTTTGGAGAATTCCATACAGAAGCTAAATTTCATGTAATTGATGCGGACACTTCATTCAAGGCGCTCCTGGGCCGCCCCTGGCTGCATGAATATGGCGTTGTCCCGTCAACATTACACCAGTGCATGAAGTATCTCAGGGATGGAGAGGAGTTCAGGATTTCTGGTGATATCCAACCCTTTACAGTCCATGAAGCAACAGTCTATGAAGATGCGCAGTATTTCATGCCAAAGAAGCAGAGACTGTCAAACTCTCTGAAGGCTCAAGCATCTAACCCAAAGAGTGCAAAGCGACCTGAACAAAAAAGTGAGAAAAAGCAGGTGGGGAGAAAGAAGGCAACGCCGACTCTTCCCAAAGAAGCTACCACTTCTACTTCTAAAGAAAGGAAACGTGTACCTCACCTTGGGAGCGACACAGATGAAGATAATGTCACCCCTGCAAAATCCCAGAGGGTATGTCGTTCGATGGACGAATGGAGTAGGGAGGTCGCATATTCAAATGATGACTATGACTACGACTCTATCTATATGAACACGGTACAAGATGTAGTCTCTAGAAGAATAGATAGCCTGTCAATCTCAGACAGCGTGCTTGTAGTCACTCGCGTTCCCCTACAGTATTTTAAAGAAATAATTCAACGAGATGTGCATAAAGTTGAAGAACTTGTAACCCTTTATCTGCCTCCAATCAGAAAGGGGATCGAGTCAGGGAATATATTCTACTCCGTAGGAAAGGATGAAGAAGTGAATCGTGATTGGGACCATGTCTTCATCGATTCTGAAGAATTACTACCTACGAGGATACCTAGGTTTAATACCAAAGGTATTCAAAGAATGTTGCGAAAGTGGATCAATGTTCCCACCCCCAAACGACAACTTCGTATGTGTTTAAGTCTCTGGTATGGAAGGAATCCGCGTCCAATGCGGCGGAAGGAGATGAATGCATATAAAGGCATTGGATTCGTCAGGCGAAAATGCATACGGAAGGAGACTTGCCGAGCCATCACTTGCAGGGAAGTTGAATCCAATGATGTTCCTGATGAAGAAGCCTACGAAGCTGAGGATCACGATGATCAGCCTCTAGAGGCCAAGCCTGCACCAGAAGAGCTTGAAGATGGTGGACAGGCAACCACTATGGACGAACTAAAAGAAGTCAACTTGGGAACCGAGGATGACCCTCGCCCAACATTCATTAGTTCCCTTCTGCCAGAAGATCAAGTGGAAGAGATAAAAGAACTCCTCTGTGAATTCAGGGATTGCTTTGCCTGGATATATGCTGAAATGCCTGGCTTATCCCCTGAGGTAGCAGTTCATAGGTTGGCAATCAAACCGGATGTCGCACCCGTCAAACAAGCTCCAAGAAGAATGAGATTGGAGATTGAAGAACAGGTGATTGCTGAAACCAAAAAGCTCATAGAAGCGGGCTTCATCCGTGAAGAGAAATACGCTGACTGGATCGCCAATATCGTCCCGGTGAAGAAGAAGAATGGACAAATTCGTATCTGTATCGACTTTCGGGACCTCAACAAGGCGTGTCCAAAAGATGATTTTCCGCTGCCTGTATCCGAACTCCTAGTAGACAACACGTCAAATTATGACATGTTCTCGTTTATGGATGGATCGTCAGGATACAACCAGATCAAGATGGCTCCCGAGGATGAAAGGCATACGTCATTCAGAACGCCCATCGGTATTTTCTGCTACACGGTCATGCCCTTTGGCTTGAAGAACGCTGGTGCCACCTACCAACGGGCGATGACCCATATTTTTGATGAATTAATACATCAGAAGGTCGAATGTTATGTAGATGACCTGGTCGTTAAGAGCATGGACCGAAAAGATCATTTAAACGACCTGAGGATCGTATTTAAAAGAATCAGAAAATTTGACTTGAAGATGAATCCTCTCAAATGCGCTTTCGGGGTCTCCTCCGGTAAATTTCTTGGCTATGTCGTTCGTCATCGAGGCATAGAAGTTGATCCCAATAAAATCAAGGCGATTATAGAGATGCCACCGCCAAGAAGCCTCCGTCAACTCCGCTCCTTACAAGGACAATTGGCTTTCATTCGGCGATTCATATCAAAGAAAGACATTCGATTCAAGTGGGATGAAGAATGTCAAGAAGCTTTTGATAGCATCAAGAGATACCTGTTAAATCCGCCCATTCTCGCAGCGCCAATTCCGGGGAAGCCTCTTATACTATATACGGCAGCACTAGAAGAGTCCCTCGGAGCATTATTGGCCCAACACAATGAGGAAGGAAAAGAAAATGCACTCTACTATATCAGTCGGAGATTAATCAGAGCAGAAGTACGATATTCTCCAATTGAGAAACATTGTCTGGCGTTGATCTTCGCAGTCCAGAAGCTCCGCCACTATATGCTCTCCCACAAAATCACCTTGATATCAAAGATCGATCCGCTGAAGTTCTTGATGACAAGACCAGCGTTGACAGGTCGTTTGGCAAGGTGGGCAGTGCTATTACTACAATTTGATATAGTGTACATGCCACAGAAAGCAGTAAAGGGACAAGCTTTGGCAGATTTCCTCGCCGCACATCCAATCCCAGCTGACTCTCCGCTCAATGATGATTTGCCAGATGAATAAATCATGCAAGTTCATGAAGAAGAAAAGGTACCGTTTTGGGAGATGTACTTTGATGGGGCATCGTCTATCAAGTCTCCTAAACCTCCAAATCTTGCAAAGGCCCAAGCTGGCATCGGTCTCGTCTTTATAGAACCCGAGGGAGGCATAATGAGATTCTCGTTCAGTCTAACTGAACCTCGGACCAATAATGAAGCCGAATACGAAGCTCTAATAGCAGGACTGGAGATTGCAATTGATATCCAAATCACAGATCTTCAAATTTTTGGTGATTCTCAACTTGTGATAAATCAAGTCCTGGGCATTTACAAGATTTGCAAGCTTGAATTGGCCCACTATCACCGACGAGCTCTCGAGCTTCTAAAACAAATACCGAATGTCAAGATAACTCAAGTTCCTCGAGGACAGAATGCAAAAGCAGATTGTCTAGCTAAACTGGCCAAGGAGCTTACATATGAAGATAAGAGGCCACCTATATTCATTGCAGTTGAAAATCGCCGGGTCTTAGAGCCAGCAACCCTACAATTCCCGCAAGCAGAGGGAATACGAGGTTCAAGCCAACAGGTTGCAACCCCGGTTGATCCTCAACCTCCCCAACAAATCACTGTTAAAAATCAACCAGGGGAACGTCCAGCAGTAAAAAGACGAAGAACTGGTAGATTCTCAGAGTCGTGGTTGGATTGCCTAGATGTTGAAGTCGAAGACGATTGGAGGCAACCATTCATCGACTACTTCAAAGAAAGCAAACTTCCAACAGATAAATCTCTGGCTGCACAAATTAGAAAAAGAGCATTGCGATACGCGTTTGTCAATAATACGCTATATCGGCGGGCTTTTGATCAAATGTGGCTAAGGTGCCTAGGGACTAAGGAAGCTGATAAGGTGGTGACAGAAGTTCACGAAGGACTCTGTGGAGCACACCAGTCAGGTCCCAAGATGGCCGCTAAAATTAAAAGAATGGGTTATTACTGGCCTACGATGGTGAGAGATTATATCAACCACGCTAAGAAGTGCCACGAGTGTCAGATTCACGGTGATGTCATTCATCAACCGCCAAATCCACTGTATCCAATAATTGCATCCTGGCCATTTGAATGTTGGGGCACAGACATAATTGGGCCAATAGATCCACCGTCTTCGGCAGGGCACCGCTTTATACTGGCAGCAACAGACCATTTTTCTAAGTGGGCAGAAGCGGCACCATTCAGGGAAGTTACGTCCGAGCACGTGATCAACTTCTTTACCCACAACGTCGTCTACAGATTCGGTGTACCACGCCGTGTGATCTCAGACAATGGCACAGCATTCAAGAGTACAAAAATCTACAAGTTCGTAGATCGTCATAAGATTGACTGGCGTTACTCGTCTATATACAACCCAAGAGCCAATGGTTTGGCTGAGGCCTTCAACAAGACGCTGGTGAAGTTGTTGAAGAAGATCCTCACCAAGAATAAAAGAGAATGGCATACAAAGATGGCAGAAGCATTGTGGGCGTATCGTACGACCTACAAAACACCAACCAAAGCCACTCCCTATTCACTAGTGTTCGGGGCTGAAGCCGTTTTGCCACTAGAAGTTGAATTACCGTCTCTTCGGGTCGCTATCCAGAATGAGCTTACTCAAGAGCAGAATTCTCGCCTAAGAATTGAGGAGCTCGATGCACTCGACGAAGTCAGGTTGCAAGCCCAACAGAACTTAGAAATCTACCGAGGAAGGATGGCAAAATCATTTGATCGGATGGTGCGCTCTCGATCCTTTCAAGAAGGGGAATTGGTCCTGGTGCTGAGAAGGCCAATCATCCCTCACCGAAAAATTGGTGGCAAATTCGTATCCAATTGGGAGGGTCCCTTCGTCATTGAGAAAGTGTATCAAGGAGGAGCCTACTAGCTTATCGATCTGCACGGTCAGAGGCCTATGCCGCCGATCAACGGTCGACATTTGAAGAAGTACTATGCATAAGATTGCCCGAAGAAGTGTTATATTATTATGTATTTCATGCATATCTATATACACTTTACATTTTTACATTTTGAAATTCTCTTGTGTTCCAAGAATGCATTTCAAAATCTCCCTGCAGGACAGGGCATTTTAAATATTTATTTGGGTCGACATCGTGCTACGCGCCGAGATCCCCAAATAAATATTTAAAATCACAAAATTTCAAATTTACTCCATTATGAAATGTCCCTGCGAGACAGGGGGCATTTTAAATATTTATTCGGGTCGACATCGCGCTGCATGCCGAGATCCCTGAATAAATATTTAAAATCACCAACACAAATATTCTTTTATACTGAAGAATACAACAAATTCTTTTCAAAGTATGTGCAGGTGGTCTTTCAAAAGATCGAGACATCACCTTCTCCAACGTACAAAAATTTGAAAGTCAAAAAAGGAGATTTTCGCAACTACACACTCTAACAGATTGAGTCAGAACGACCTGAAGTCTTTCAGCAGCCTGAAGCTTAAGGTTCGAGTGGGTGTAAGAGGTCGGATCCAACACGCCCAAATATGGCCGGATCGCTGGCAGCTCCGTCTACTCAACGCGCCATAAGAAAGGCTGTAGTAGAGGAACCCCCACTTCGTCAACCCGTTAGTAGGGACTGTAGGAAGTACGAAGGCGAATTTGACTCGATAAGTTTAAGTGATCGTAGTCTACCAAATTCTCCTAATTGACCGGAGAATCAAAGTTCCAGTGGGAAGAAGGAATCTCGAGCAACTACCAAACTCGTGTAGGCTCTAAATCTTCAACCACAAAGGAGAACTCCAAATCTATCAACTTCAGCAAAATCAGCATTGGGAAGCACATTTCCCCTAGCTCAAGTCTGAAACCTGAATGGGTGTAAGAGGTCGGATCCAACAAGCCCAAATATGACCGAATCGCTGGCAGCTCCATCTACTCAACACGCCATAAGAAAGGCCGTAGTAGAGGAACCCCCATCTCAGCAACCAGAGGACGAAGAGCTGTCAAATCCCAGCTCTCCCGATCTGATGAACTCAAGTGACTCAGATTAAAGTCTCCTCAAGTGGTTAAGGATCAAGATACTACCTACATTTGGTGCTATCAATCAAATCCGAAACCAACACAATCCTTCAATAAATCCATAAAGCACAAAGCTAGGATCGAAGGAATTCTTCTTCAACAAGTCCACCAAAGCACAAAGCAAAGGACCGAAGAAAATATTCCAAAGTTCATGAAAAGCCTAAGGCTGAACTAAGAGGATTCTGTCATCAACAAGTCCGTTATGCACAAAGCTCTGGACCGATGACCTCTCGCCAACGACCTAATACGTCTAGGTCACCGGCATCTACTCCTTCATCAAGCCCGCCAAAGCAAGAAGCATAGGGCAGAAGGTACAAATCTCCTGACAAGTCAGTAAAGACAAAATCAGGTAATTCTCCGTCAATGTCTGCAGCACAAAGCACAGGACAGAAGGAACCAAAATCCCAGGGAAACTAAAGCTACAAAAAAGAGGTATCCCGAATGACTTCTACAAGTGTCCCTAAGGACTAGGGGCATTTTAAATATTTATTTGGGTCGACATCGCGCTGCGTGCCGAGATCCCCAAATAAATATTTAAAATTATTTACATCATCATCAACACAACTCAAAGTACAACCGCAAAAACCACAAGAACCAACATGTCAATCCCACTAAAGATTACAAATGCATCTGAAGATCCACGAAGGCACAGGAATGGATTCTTGGAGATCTACAGAATAAGAATCTCAGTGTGACATCCAAGCAAACTATTGGAGATCCACTAAATGAAAATTTTAGTGTGACATCCAAGCAAACTATTGGAGATCCACTAAATGAAAATTTTAGTGTGACATCCAAGCAAACTATTGGAGATCCACTAAATGGAAATCTTAGTGTGACATCCAAGCAAACTCTTGGAGATCCACTAAGTGAAAATCCTTTGTGTGACATCCAGAGAAAATTTTTTGGAGATCCACAGGGGCAATCAACATGCAACAAACGTGATTCGCTCTAGACGCGAACCACATTTGTTGGGGGGCATTTGTTAACCTCAACTCAGATAACCGAATGAAAAAAAAGGGGAAATCTCGCATACATGCCTCTTGCCCGTCGGATCCAGGAATCCCGCCGAGATCCCGCTGATTCGGCGCCGCTGCGATCGCGTCTCGCGTACGAGGTCTGCCTCGATCACTTCCCTTGCGGTCTTTAAAATGAGAGCGACGCTCTCATTCATTCGCAAGCTCTCCACACACGACATCCCTCCCTATTCGCAAAAGCTCCGCCTCTCCACGATCCCTCTCTCGTCGGCTCTTCCCACTCGCAACCTTCCCTGCTTCCGACCTCAGAGCAGCTCCTGTCGAGCTCCCGCGAAGCCCCGTCAACACACGACCGACCTCCTCAGGTCGTGATCCCCACCCGATTCGCAAGATCCCGTCGTTGCTTCCGATCTCCCACACTTTCTCTTCCTCAACAAGCCGCACCTCTCCATCAAAAACTCAGGCCGACCTCTCTCCGCCCCTACTCTATTCGCAAGCCGTCGGTCTACAGAGAAAGAGAGAGAGAGAGAGAGAGAGAGAGAGAGAGAGAGGATTTCTCTTACCTAGCATCTCCAGTCGGTCGATCCCGCCTCTTTGACGACTTTCCCCTTCTTGTCCGATCGGAAGTAGCAACAGGAGCCTGCTCGCATGAAGGTGACCATCTCCCTTTCGGGAGCATCTTCGGCCAAATCCTGTTACCAAACAGCCCTCTATTGCTTTTTTTTTTTATATATATTTTTATTATTAATCATATTTATGTATTTATAATTAATTAGTTTTAATTATAAACTAGTGTTGATTAATTAAATTTAATTGCAGTTAATTATAATTATAAGTAATACTTAACTAATCATAATTAACTAAGGTTAATTATATTTAGTTAGTGTTAATTATAATTATTGATTAATTAATTGTAAATTAATTGTAAATTAATTATAATTAAATTTTTTTTTTAGTTGTAATTAATTATTATTAATTATAATCTAATCATAATTAATTTATTTTAATTATAATTAATTATCTTTAGTTATAATTCATTATAACTAATTATTAATTAATTTTAATTAATTAAATATAATTATAATTGATTCTAATTAATTATAATTAAATTAAAAAAAAAGAGAGAAGAAATACAAATGCAAAGAAATGCTCTCTCTCTCGCCTCGATCCACGTGCCAACCGCCGGACCGACGCTTGCAAAGGTATAATTTTCTAACTCAGATTCTCGCTCTCGAAGTTCACGGCGGACCAGAAAACCGCCTATACACGCTTTCATAAGCGTGGTGGGATGGGACCCCGGTGCGGCGCCTACAACGAGGCGGGTAATCACCTCAAAATCCTATCCTCGGCGTTCGTGTCGAGCCGGCAAACCGCCTATACACGCTTTCATAAGCGTGGTGGGAAGGGAACCCGGTGCGACACCTACGGCGAGGCGGGTAGGCCCTATACACGCTTTTCTTAGCGTGGTGGGGACAATTTTAAGTACCCGTATGCGGCTCTGTACCTGCGGGGGAAACAAATGCTTTGCTTTTTCAGGTACGTCGAAGACCCATACACGCTTTCTTAAGCGTGGTGGGGGATTGAAGACTTTACACGGCCACGGTGTCCTCGAAAGAGGGCATCTACCATACACGCTTTCTTAAGCATGGTGGGAAAGGCCCAGTTTTTCCGTAATTTCCCCTAAACGGGGGAGATGCCGGAATGCTGCCGAAATTTCGGGTGAATAGAAGACCACTTGGACCTGACTTGAGCAAAATTTGGACTTGATTCGAACTCAAAAGGACCTTATGAACTAGGACTCAAATGAATATGAAAATCTAACCTAAATCAAAGTCAATTAAGCGATGTTGAATTGAACTCATATTTGGACAAGATTTGGGACTTGAATTCGAACTAGTGGACTCTTGGACAGCAGGGAACCGGTTTGAACATTCATAGAAGATTTAAACAAATGAAAGCGAACTTAAGCCAAGACTTGAAACTTGCAAGAGAACAATGAGAACTCGGAAGGAACTCAGACTTGAATCAATGTTGGACAGTGGGGGGATTCATTCCAATTAAATTTGAAATGAATGTTGAACTCAAATCCGAGCAAAAATGACATAAGACTTGAACACAAATGAACCCGAATTCAAGTGGGACTTGATTCGAATATTAAGCATGACTTAAACATTTGAGTTGAACCACAAAGGACTTGTGTCAAAATTCAATCAAAAGCAACTTGATTTCGACATTGAATTTGAACAAAAGCAAAGATTTGCAATCACTGTCTACTTGAAAATAGTGATGACTTGTAAGCAGCATAATCAGACTTCTTGATGTGATGCCTTTAATGGATAGTAAATAAAGGAGACATGCAACAAGAGTTCCAATTAGAGTGCGACCTTCCCACAAGCCGTACAAATCAACATGCAATCATATGTAGAAGCGTGTAGCAGATGCTAAAATACCTCTACGATCTATGATAGTTCTGTGACAAGTGCGTATAAACAACGTACAACGAATATTGGGGATATTCGTACATCCAACAACAACTTAGTCGCAAGCACACACATCTATCTTTCAGAAGCGGAAGGACTCAACGTACAATAGATGTGACAATGTTCTACAATCAAGACATCGACGAAAATATTCAAGTCCGCAAGCAATGTGATAGATATAGTGATTCGCTAGTTATTATACAATATGAACACAGTAAGTCTACAAGCAAAGCAAGAGAAGCGAGGAAGATATAACTCCTTTTCAACCGATGATAACTAACTTGCAAATGAATACACAGTACTCTATCCATGAACAATCATGCCTGATGTAGTCTATTGGAAAATAGCAACCACTGAATTGCTATGAATACGAAAGGTCACTAGCAAAACATAGAGAAGATTGTGACAAATGAAAGTATTTGCAAACTATGTAGCAAGGGGAAGTGAGTATGGTAGGATCCTACAGTCAACACTTGTCAAATCATAAATGAATGCATCAGTCTTCTACGATACGAGGCCGATGTACATCAAGTGTAATAGTGTTATATAACTGGCTTCAAAGCACAAGTGGATACATCCCAAAAGCAGCAAAGTCAGAGTTGATGACATTCTTCGTAACAGTCGTGCAAGAAGATGAAACAGTTCCTATTGCATTCATATGAGAATATTGGTGAAAGGGTTATAAAGGCCTGAAGATAGTATAACTTGCCCACAAATGAATGTGGAGAGATTATCCAACATCAACCGAATACACTAATCCCCAGCAAGTAAGGGCAGGTGGGAGGCAACAAATGTGAGTACTCACGAGCTTCTGTAGGAAATCCGCTACATACTTAACATGCTGTCTACAAGAAGGATACAAAAGGACTATAGTAGGTAACAACATCTACGACGAAAGCAGGAGATTCGTTGGTGCACAACAATCCAAATGCAGAGAGCAACAAGTAGTGCACGACAATCTGCCTGTACAAAGCAGCAAACAACTCAGTTCACGAGCTGCTGCACCACGCCACCGGATCTGCAACACTCATACAAGCAGACAGAAGGCGTCTACAAGCTACAATGCTACGCCACCGGATCTGCAACATCTATGCAAGCAGACAGAAGGCGTACGAGTCCTCAAATGAAGCTCCATTAACACGCCACCGGATCTATAACATCTATGCAAGCAGACAGAAGGCGTACAAATCCCCAAATGAAACTCGTACGACGCCACGCCACCGGATCTGCAACACTCGTACAAGCAGACAGAAGGCGTCTATGAGCTTCAGAATTAAATGTTGCATTCAAATGAGGGTTTTCCTGCACAACTGAGCAGCGTCAAATGTCTAAAAGTACCCCCGCACGTGCACTATAACATGTATACACTTAGGTACACATAAGGGGATGTACTGTAAACCCGCGTGGGCCCCGACGAGCGTGTTATTGGTACACACGTGACGTCTAGGGATGCTGCGCGGGTTAATAAGTGAATTCTAGTTCGAGCCCGATCCTCCTGTACGGGTAGAAAGGGGTTGACACGGCTCGAACCATTAAATAAATATGCGGTCGCGAGATCGACCGGAATATTTATTTTATAGTTCATATTAGGCCTTCAAGGCTTATAATCAAGAGAATTCACTAACAAAGACTCAAAGCCTATGAAACCCGATCCTCTATCGACCAGTAGATAGAGTCGATAGGGTCCAATCAACAAAATAAAATGACCCCAAACACCCCGATGATGGCCGTGTTGGATGCAGATCTCAATCGGAGGGGTTTCCGAACACTCAAAATATCTCCTACATTCTCAAACATTTTTCAAACACCCACAAAATCCAAAAATCGTAAAATTATTTCAAAATCTCGATGTTTAAAATTGAAATCCAATCATCAAACCACTTAAAGCAAAATTCATCCATCCTCCGCAACAGTTTGTCGAGGTGGACAAATCAAAATTACTTCAGCTCACATTGAGCTAATGCCTAGTCGAAAATATCACTAGGATCCATTCTCAAACAATCTCCTGCCAGCAAGGATGTGGTACGAGTCCTCTAACCGGCAGTTTCGCCGCCAAATGGCACTGCAGGATAAACGGTTATGACTCGGGGCCCTCTGAACCAGGTGGCCGCCGCCAAATGGCACCATTATATTATGGTTATGACCAGAGCCCGTATGCTCCCCAATGGCATCAAATCCTTGAGATATGAATCAATAGGGTATGATCGATAGGGCACAAAGCCCTCTGTTAGCTAAGGTGGATTCAAACTTGTCCCCTTAGACAAATATTCACCCCAGGTCTACAAGGTACCCTTGGACGAAGCAACCCATGGCTGCCGACAAGGATCCTTCTGTCAGGTTGGGTCGACTACCTCCTTTGACTAAGTAGACCAGGGATCACGATGACCCGGGATGACGGAACCATGGGATCTTGATCGGGTCCATCATCCATTCCCCCACCATCTGCTTTAAGTGCAAGAGGGTGAAATTTCAATTTTAAATATCAAGTCTTCAAACTTTCCTATACCTCAAACCCATGCTGCTACTATATGCCAGATGCACGTATCCTTACGTATCTGATTGACGACTAGCCTTAATCGAAAGTTCTCTCTCGTTATCGGGAGGGGTAATTAACTATAGGGGCTTGCGCCTATAGGAAACCAGAACTCAGATCATAAAGTCCTCGCAAAATGAGGGCGAAATCTCTGGGTAGTGTCTTATCTACAAACCCATCTGCCTTCCAAAATTTACCCCGGAACACAACCCGTTAAAACTCCCCCCGAAAAGAAAGCACAAGCAAAAGTCGGGCGGAGGCCGGGGCCGAATTTTCGGAGCCCACACCCCGATGGTGCAACATAAGAGAAAATAGGCCTTTAACAGAAAAATAACATAGCACCGCCAAAAATAGAGAACCAACCAATTAAATTGTATAGCACAACCAATAGATGACTACCCAAACAATAAAACACAAAATGATAACTCACAGAGAACAGCAACATCCAATAAATCATTTTTTGGAAATTGGCTCAGGTGTGTAGTATTAGAATTGTCATTTATGCCAATATTCACCTGCTTCTTATATCCAATTCAACAACCATCCCACTAAAAATATGAGCAATTAAAACAAAGCCAATGACAGTCAATAAGACAAAGCAACAGCAACTGCAAATGAGCAGTCAGCCAAAAAACACAAGCCCCAACACGAGAGGAAAGGCAAATAGGTGTAAAGTAGGTAAGGGGAGAACCTTCCAAATTACCAGAAAAATAATCATCCAGCCAGCAACCCATCAACACCACCACTATTCCAACTCCTAAATAAGATCAGAGAAGGATAAGATGAGCAGCATAGATGAATAAAGCCATACTCCAGAGGATGAACAATCATTGCCAGAAAGCACTCAAGCAACATAATCAGAAGACTAAATTTAAAGAAAAACTAATTAAAAAATTGCCAACAGTTACCTTGAAAAATCAAACCAAGAATCTGAGATAAGGCAAAAAGAATAATAACATTGACTATAAAACACACAAAGTAACTGATCCAACCACCAAATCAGAAACATAATAAAAGATGTTAGGAGGATTGTACATAAGGCAACCAAGAATGGTCTAATTTCACCAGACCCTTCAAATTATTAGGTAAAGAAGAACCAATATATTCAGTAAAATCTCTTAAATTATAACCAATCTTAGCCAGCCAATCAGCAGCAGCATTTCCTTCACGTAAAACATGAGTGATAGAGAAAGAAGTGAGAGAAAGTCATTGTTTAACATCTCTAATCATATCAAAATATGATGGGTTGGGCATCATATTACCATAAATGTAATAAATAAGAAGCTTGGCATCAACTTCAACCCAAATTTGAGTGATGCCTAAAGAGATAAATAATTGTAAACCATATTGCATTAGTAATTATGTAAAATCCTCCAAACTAAAATGGAATAAGAGGGTGGAATAGTATGGTGCAAAATAGTCGAATAAAGTAAACATTTAGGAGAGGATTGCCTAATAGAGTTCCAAACTTGTTTGAAAGCAAAGTTACCATCATCAACATTAGTAAACATAATGGAATCATCTTTATCCAACTAAAGAGGAATTTTGAGAATGAGACTAACAATAAAATGAGGAACATTATTACTAAGTAAATCAACATCCCAAACACCATCATGAATAAAGTAATTAACTTTGCAAGCAGAGGTAGAATGAGTATTCAATAAGCTATCAATAGAAAAATTACCCAACCACTTATCTTCCCAAAAAAAGATGTTGCCCATCCCATGCCCCATTGGATAAACTGTTCAGCCTCCCATTTGATGGAACAAAGCCTCCTCCAATTAAAATAATCTCCTTGTTTAAAGTGGAAAATAAGAGAATGAAGACCAGCACATTATTTATCAGTCATGAACTTTGCCCATAAACTTTTCTTGAATCTTAAAGAAAACCAGAGTTTGTAAGAGAAAGCCATAGCCATGTCAACCATAGTTTTAAAATCAAGACTCTCTTCCTCTATATCCCTATAGGATTTAGTCCAAGAAGCCCACATGATGTCTGATTTACTCTCCTTAGCACCCCCAAAAAATTTATTAAATAACCTTTCCATTCTACTACAAACATTCACCATGGGACATAAAATATGAAAGAGGTAAATAGGAATAGAACAAAACACATGGTTAACTAGAACCAACCTTCCACCAAAAGAAAGAAAATTAAAAGACCAGGTGGAAAGCTTATTATGGATGGAAGTGAAAATATCGCCAAATAAATGGAATCTCTTTCTGCCTCTAAAAAGAGGAGCGCCTAAATACTTCAAAGATAAATTCTTATGGGAAAAACTAAACTTGTTATGAATAGCATTAATTCTCTAGGCCGAAATAGAATTGGAAGTAATAAAATAACTCTTGTGGGGGTTAAAAATAAGACCACTGGCTCTTTGGAATTAACCAAGAAATTTAAAAAGCATATAAAGGATTTTGAAAAACAATTAGTGAAGTTGATGAAATCATCATTAAAAATAAAACCACTGGCTCTTTGAAATCACCAAGAGTTCTAAATGTTGAAATCCAGGATCCCGAGCAGTTAATTTTGATGGTGAGAACTAATACTTACTGAATCCATATGGACTTCCTTAAGATTACAAATGCTTATCCTTGTATATGAGCACTAACATTTCGGGTAAGATGCACACTGCTCAAGGTTACTGGAGACTCAAATCGGGTAGAATAGGATGTTGAAAAGTCTGTAATTTTTATTTCTTTATTTTTATTTTCTTTAGTCTACCACAGAAGCATGTATGTGAAAGGAGCAACCATGCACACACACAGGGGGAGATTTGTTTTTATCTTTAAAATTTTTTAAAAGAAAAATATCGTACTGTACGATTATAAATCGTACTGTATGATTAATTAATAATACTCAGGCTAACGACTATTTTTCAGATGATTAACTTTGTAATCTAATCGTACTATACGATCATTATCATACTGTACGATGAGATTCAATTGTAAAAACTAGCCGCCAGAATAAGTTTGGTAAGTTCATAATTTTGATTTCTTGAACTGTTCATACTGTACGATAATGATCGTACTATACGATTAATTGAATACTTACCAAAATTATCTCCCGTAATCAGGAAATAAATGTTGGTTTCTTATTTAAAGTCGATCGTACTGTACGATGATATATCGTACCGTACGATAGACAGAGACGATTACATTCGTCCCTTCGATCGTACCAGATGAAACCAAGAATTTTTGTTCTATTCGTCCTAGACGATATTCGTATCGTACAGAATGATATCCTGAAATGAACTAATCGTACTGTACGACTAGTGGAGTGCTGGACGACTAACAGAGATGATTTCATTCATCCCTTCGATCGTACTAGACGAAATCAAGATGTTTTGTTCTATTCGTCCTGGACGATATTCGTATCGTACAGGACGATATCCTGAAAATAAACTAATCATACTGTACGACAAGTGGAGTGCTGGACGACTAGCAGAGACGAATTCTTTCATCCCAGGGATCGTCCCACAGATCGTCCTGTACGAACAGTACGAATCAACATTATCGTCCTGTACCATATACATATCGTACAGTACGATATGTATAAACTTCGATAACTGTTCGTCTGTGCTCGTACTGGATGGAGCTGTACTTGAACTGATCGTACTGTACGATGATATATCGTACTGTACGAACAGAAACACAAAAGTTGAAATCTTTAGGGTTTTCTGAAGCCTGATATAAAAATAACTTAAAATTTTTTTTATGAAGAGTTGTTGGTCTATCCTCTTGCTGTGAGAGGCTTTGAGGGAAGAAGGGGATTCGTGAAGGAGAAGTTTTTCTTCGGAGAGATCCAGGGCTTATGAGAGGAAGGTGAAGGTGAGCTTGAGCGTGACCAAGAAGTAGTGTGAGGGGATCACACGGTGGCTCCAAGCTAGCTGCATGCTTTGCTCCTTTTGTTGCTTTGGGGATTCTCGGGAAAGTTCTCGAGGGAAGAGTCACTTCAAGATCAACATCATCACGGTACTCTGCCATCTCTAGGAGGGAGAAAAAGGAGAAGGTCCGCTGCCATCACCAGGAGGGTGACATAGCGCTTGGTATTCCGCCGCACCGAGGGAGGTGAAAGTGAGTATTTTAAAGGCTTCTCCGCCTTGCTGTGGGAGCAAAAGGAGAGTCAACTTTTACTAGTGCAAATCCCGGAGTAGAGGACTCTGGGGAGTGGACGTAGGTCAAGTGACCGAACCACTATAAAAATCTCTGGTATATTTTTTCCATTTTACCGTACTTTACTTTTCATGCTCTTAATTAGTACTTTAAATTGCTTGGTGAAAAATCATAATTTAAATCTTGTATTGTGAAAGTTACAATTGAATTACCAATATCGTCGTTGTGAACGTTTTACTTGCTTCCGCACGTTATTCGTTAAGTTATCTTTTAAAAAATACAAAAAAGTAGAACTCTTGTTTAGGATTGATTTTTAAAAAATACCAATTCACCCCCCCTCTTGGCGCATCTCGTACTTTCAAGTGGTTTCAGAGCGGGGTTTCAAAATAGTGTTTTAAAAAACCTAGAAACGTAAGATCCATGGCTCAATTTGGTAACCGTAACACTGCGGAGGGTTATTCTATAACCCGTCCACCTTTATTTGATAATATACCGTTTGATTTTTGGAAAATATATATGTCTACATTTTTACACTCTCTAGACTATCGCATGTGGATGTTGGTCCAAGAAGGTTATTCTGCACCGTTTCGTATGTTGAATGGAATTAAAACTGAAATATCGTTTAATGAATGGAGCATTGAGGATAGAGAACTTGCACAATTAAATGCTAAATGTCTAAATTGTTTCTTTTGCGCATTAAAATCAGAAGATTATATGCGAGTATCAACTTGTATTACTAGTAACCAAATTTGGGACAAACTGTGTATCACGTACGAAGGAACTAGTGAGGTCAAACAATCTAGGTTGAACATACTGCTACATGATTACGAACTATTCCGCATGAAACCTAGTGAAACTATATCTGACATGTACCCTCGATTCACCCAGATTGTAACATCTCTGCATACTTTAGGGAGAGAGTTGTCTAACTCGGAAAAAGTAAATAAAATACTGCGATGTTTGCCTAGCTCGTATGATGCTAAAATCACTGCAATAACTGAGTCAAAAGGCCTGAACGTTTATTCTATTGACAATTTACTTGGGTCACTCATTGCCTACGAGCAAGGAGTGAGTCAACGACAAAGTGATGCAGGTGAAAAGGAGCGAACGGTGGCTTTAAAAGCAAACAATTCTAAAAGTGGCAGCTTAGCAGCGGAGGAAGATGACGACATCGCCTTGATGACTCGTCAGTTCAAAAATTTTCTGAAAACAAAGCAGCGCCGTCATTAAAGCAATTGGAACAAAGGTAAAAGCTTAAAGCATACTAAAGTTGCATCTGACATAATTTGCTTTGAGTGCAGGAAACCCGGTCATCTCCGAGCTGATTGCCCCAACATCAAGACTTATCAAACTAAGGAAAAGGGTGAGGAAAGATCAAAGTTCAAGAAGGGCAAATATAAGACACAAAAAGCATTTTGGGCCGACTCTGCCTTAGAATCATCGGAAGAAGAAGCAGAGGAGGAGGTAACGAATCTATATCTTATGACTAATGATAATCTTGATCAATCAGATCAAGATGAGGTATGTCAACTGTCTTACGATGAACTGCTTATTATTTCTGAAAAAATCCATGACTCATACAGAAGGTTAAAGAAAAACTATGTTAGTCTTAACACTGAGTTTAATACTTTACAAAAGGAGCATGCTAGTGTAGTTAAGAATTTTTTTGACTTGGATAAAGATCATATGTCTTTGCTTGATGAATATGATGCATTAAACAAAAAGCAAATTGAGTTAACCACTGCACACGATACCTTGAAATCATCACATGTTGAACTAGAAAATGCATTTAACGAACTAGAAGAACTCGCAGGGGAACTAAGTAGTAGTGAGCATACATTGAGATTTGAATATACAAGCCTTAACCAAGAGAATAAATTTTTAAATGAAAAACTTCATGCATTCGAAAATAATAAAACACCTCCCACGTTTGCTGAGTTTTTTCAGCCTCCACCATGTGAACCATCTCATTCAAAAACAACACAGCATGCATCATTGAAACCCAGAAATAGGCACTACCACCCTCGTAGATTAGTGAACCCATTTCCCTGTGTTAGATGTTATTCTTGTGGCATGCTAGGTCACATAGCCCGCACGTGTACAATTCACTATAGGACACATCTAGTGTGGAGACCTAAATCGCATTCATCACAGCACAACATGCATACATTTCATTCATATAAACATAAGGTGGAACCCAAACTCACTTGGGTTCCCAAAGCTAATCTGTGATTGAGATTGTAGGGATGCTCTCACAAAAGACCTAGTGAGAGCATGTGGTACGTGGACAGTGGCTGCTCGAGACACATGACTGGAGACATGAAGCAGTTCGTGACACTGGAGGCCAGGTCAGGAGGCAAGGTAACTTTGGGAGACAACACTACCAGGAAAGTGGTTGGCTCAGGTATCATTGGAAACACTAAGAATTTGATTATTGAGAATGTACTTTTAGTTGATGGTTTAAAGCATAATCTTTTAAATATTAGTCAACTATGTGATAAGGGCTTTGACATAAAATTTCTTTCTAATAAATGCATGATTAGCTTAAATGATACACTCGTGTTAGAAGGAAAACGCATAAACAATGTTTACATGTTAGATTTAAACTGCATTGAAAACTCAAACTCTTTGTGTCTGAAAATAATAGCGGATGACTCATGGCTATGGCCTAGGAGACTATGCCATGTTAGTATGAAAACACTTAGGAACATCACTCAGAAATACTTAGTTAGAGGCATACCAAAGTTAGACTTTACTAAGGATCATCTTTGTGATGCTTGCCAATTAGGAAAATAAGTTAAATCTTCATTTCATGCAATCAAGGATATTAACACCACTAGGCCACTAGAAACTCTCTACATGGACCTGTTCAGACCTGTTAGTTCAGCTAGTATAGGAGGAAAGTTGTATGGATTTATAATAGTGGATGACTACTCTAGGTTTACTTAGGTAAAATTCCTAGCTTATAAGAGTAAGTCATTTGAAGAATTTAGAATTTTCTCCACTTGGATTCAAAGGAAATTAGGATATGTAATTTCAACAATTCATAGTGATCACGGTGGAGAATTTGAGAATGATAAATTTGAATCATTTTGTAAAGATGTTGGAATAGAACATAATTTTTCTGCCCCTAGAACTCCTCAGCAAAATAGAATAGCAGAAAGAAAGAATAGAACTTTAGTTGAAGCTGCTAGGGCTATGTTAGCTGAATACACTCTTCCTAGATATTTTTGGGCAGAAGCAGTAAATACCACGTGCTATGTGTTAAATAGGGTAAATGTTAAATCCAAACTTAATAAGACACCCTATAAGTTGCTTAAGGGTAGGACACCCAATCTTTCACACTTACACATTTTTGGTTGTAAATGCTTCATCTTAATCAATGGCAAGTCACCCTTAGGAAAGTTCGATCCTAAATCTGATGAAGGGATTTTCCTAGGCTACTCATCTGTAGGTAAAGCCTATAAAATCTTTAATAAGAGAATCTTAGTAGTAGAAGAGTCCACCCATGTGGTATTTGATGAATCTAATAAGTCCTCTGAATCTAATCATGAAGAAGAAGAAGTTGAGATTATACAGGGAGTAGAAACCATTACCGTAGAGACTAGAGCGGAATCTCAGGAACATCTGCCTAGAGATTGGAAATTCTCCTATAATCATCCTAGAGAACTGATCTTAGGAGACCCATCAGAAGGGGTAAAAACTATGCATGGACTTAGGAAAGAGGTTAGTCATTCTGCATTCATATCTATGATTGAACCCACGAATATAGATCCAGCCTTAGGAGATGAATTCTGGATCCTAGCAATGCAAGAAGAGTTGAACCAATTTCATTAGGAATGATGTATGGGAATTAGTCAAAAGTCCTAAAGAACAAAGTGTGGTTGGAACTAAATGGGTCTTTAAAAATAAGATGAATGACTCTGGAATAGTAGTGAGAAACAAGGCTAGGTTAGTAGCAAAGGGGTATAACCAAATTGAAGGAATAGATTTTGAAGAAACCTTTGCTCCGGTAGCTAGACTAGAAGCCATCAGGGTACTGTTAGCCTTCACTTGTTTTAGGGATTTTAAGCTGTATCAAATGGATGTCAAGAGTGCTTTCCTGAACGGGGTAATCAAGGAAGATGTTTATGTGGAGCAACCCCTGGGGTTTGAAAACTCACAATTTCCAAATCACGTGTTCAAACTGAAAAAAGCACTATACGGGTTAAAACAAGCACCTAGAGCCTGGTATGAAAGACTTAGTACGTTCCTACTAAATAGAGGCTTTGTTAAGGGTAGTGTGGACACCACCTTATTCTTGAAGAAGGTAGGAGTTGAGGTACTCATTATTCAGATTTATGTAGATGATATCTTATTCGGATCGACAGAGAAAAGCTTATGTAATGAATTTTCAAAAATAATGAGTGATGAGTTTGAAATGAGTATGATGGGAGAACTTAGTTACTTCCTTGAATTTAGTGTAAAATAAATTGAAGGTGGAACGTTCCTTAGCCAATCTAAGTACATAAATGATATTTTGAAAAAATATGAAATAGACAATGCTAAGGCTATGAATACACCCATGAGCTCTAACATTCAATTGGATAAAGATCCTAGTGGGAAGTCTGTAGATCAAAAGAGGTATAGGGGAATAATTGGATCACTTCTCTACTTGGCTGCCAGTAGATCAGACATAATGTTTAGTGTGTGTCTCTGTGCCCGCTTTCAAGCTGACCCGAAAGAATCTCACATGACTGCAGTCAAAAGAATTCTTAGATATCTACTAAGCACCCCGAATTTAGGAATTTGGTATCCTAGACACATCACTACTTTTGAAATCTTAGGGTACTTAGATTCAGACTTTGTAGGATGTAGGGTAGATAAAAAAAGCACTTCTGGTACTTGTCAATTCGTTGGACAATCGTTAGTTTCATGGTCCAGTAGAAAATAGAATTCGATAGCCTTATCAACAGCCAAATCAGAATATATAGCGGTAGGTAGCTGTGTTGCCCAAGTTTTATGGTTAAAACAACAACTTTTAGATCTAGGACTACCTGTAGGAACCATTCCAATCATGTGTGACAACACTAGTGCTATTTTGATATCTAAAAATTCAATTCAACATTCACGAACAAAATATATAGACATTAGACATCATTTCATAAGAGATCACATAGCCAAAGGAGATATTGAACTGCACCACGTTGCTACTGAAGATCAATTGGCTTACATTTTCACAAAACTATTAGATAATGACACCTTTAGCACCTTAAGAATAAAATTAGGTGTCATAGACATTCAAGCCTAAAAAAAAAAAAATAACAAAAAAAAATGTGTGTGTTTGTTATGATTGTTTTGTTAAAAAAAAAAAAGATTTCCTGATCCTCTTACTATGCTGATGACAAACCTTGAATTTCTCTGCACATCGTATTGTACGATCACATATCGCACTGTACGATTATCCCAAAATCACTCAAATCTCAGCCGTCCACTCCTATTCACCGTCCAGATCTCTCCTGACTTGCACATATCGTACTGTACGACTCACCACTCGTACCGTACGATACACATTATTGTCCATCGTACTGTACAAAACACATATCGTACTATATGAGCCACGTGTCAAATGGATTGGGACGAATTTAAACCCGATCGGTACGAATATTATTGCCTTTCGTACTGTACGAACACCTGTTCGTACTGTACGATTCTTTTTGTCAAAGGTCGTTCAGACGACTTCTCGGGACGAACGTCTCTCACTCACGTTCGTATAATACGATTCTGATCGTACTGTATGATTTGACTCCCTTTTTTGAACGGTCATCCAGATGACATTAATGCCCTTATCGTACTGTACGATACTCTATCGTACTGTACGATATATCCCAAATTCTATAAAATGGAGGGCTTCTTTGGCTTAACTCACTCACCCCAAATTTCCTCACTCTCTCAATTCACTTCTTCTACAATGTCTGGTACAAGTAAGCACGGCCGAATGATCGTCGGGAGCTCTTCCTCCTCTCGGCGATTCGACGATCGCTTTCTCTCTGCTGCAGACGAGAAAGCATACAATAAACTCAAAGAAGCCAAAATCACTCCATCTCGAATGCTGAATCAAGCCGCTCTGAATTTCGAGGTGATGAACCTTTTCGCCTCCACCACTCTTCAATTTCTGTTGACTCTAGCATTTCCTTTCCACTCCGAATTACTTTTTTAGTTTTTTGCCAATGTAAAAATAGACCTAGAGAACGCCACTTTTACTTTCTATGTCTGCAAACAGCATGTCGTTATCACCATCAACGATATAGCTGCACACATTGGACTGTCCACTGACGGCTCTCATCCCCAATCTATGATCTCACATGATTATGATTGGACCTCAGTTAATATGACCCTTAGAGGTGTCCCATCCAATCAACACCTACCCCTTGTCCAAACCCTGAATCAGAATGCACGCGTTATCCAGCATGTCCTTCACACGTCCATCATACCCAAAGCTGGAGACCGCATCCATATTACTCCACTGCTATCTGTAGTTACGTATCTAATAATGTCTGGAACCAAATTCAATGAAGCCCAAATAATTTTTGATTATATCCATACCCTGTCTGTATACCGATATCCCGGTGCTCGCCGAAAACTGAACCTTGCTTTAGGACATGTCATAGGATAGATCTTAGATGCTAAGTACCAACTTCATTATCTGCTACCTCCAGATCATCTTCCTATCTTCTACTCAGATGCCTCTTTTCGTATCTTATTCCATCGGGGGGCCGCTCACGCCGATCCCGAGTTTGATGACGAAGAGGCTGCTGCTCCTGCTGACGCCCCTCCACCACCACCAATCCACCCACCTGGTCTTGCTCATCCTGACTACTCTCATGATGACATCATTCAACGCCTTGGTCGATTGGAGACTAGGTTGAATTCCCACATTGCTCAGCAACATCAGGAATATGAAAGTGATATGAAATGGTTTAGGGAGCGCTTCACCTCCATCGATCACCAGTTTGTGTCCCTCCATCAGTACTACCATCTGTTTCCACGACCTCCACCACCACCTCCATATCAGGATCCAGAATTTTGAGTTATGATAGTTATTTATGTTATTTTTTTTAGTTTCTTGTCATTGTAGTTGTTTGTTTGTTCTTCCCTTTTTGGTGCTGTCAAAAGGGGGAGACATTTCTGTGTTCTATGTTGTTCTATTTTTCTTATTATTAATGATATCAGTTGTTTATGTTTACTCTTCTGTTCTCACTATATATTTTTTTCTTATATTTTTTGTATGTTATAATAAAAAGAACATAAAATTTTTTCTCACCTCCTATTTAAATAATAATAAGTTATTCTTTTGAGGGGGAGCTAAGGAAGTCAGAACAACTGTGGCCATCAGAAAATATTATTTGACACCATCAAAAAGGGGGAGATTGTTGAAATCCAGGATCCCGAGCACTTAATTTTGATGGTGACAACTAATACTTACTGAATTCATATGGACTTCCTTAAGATTACAAATGCTTATCCTTGTATATGAGCACTAACATTTCAGGTAAGATGCACACTGCTCAAGGTTACTGGAGACTCAAACCGGGTAGAATAGGATGTTGAAAAGTCTGTAATTTTTATTTCTTTATTTTTATTTTCTTGAGTCTGCCACAGAAGCATGTATGTGAAAGGAGCAACCATGCACACACACAAGGGGAGATTTGTTTTTATCTTTAAAATTTTTTAAAAGAAAAATATCGTACTGTACGATTTTAAATCGTACTGTACGATTAATTAATAATACTCAGGCTAACGGCTATTTTTAAGATGATTAACTTTGTAAGTTTGGTAAGTTCATAATTTTGATTTCTTGAACTGTTCGTACTGTACGATCATGATTGTACGGTACGATTAATTGAATACTTACCAAAATTATCTCCCGTAATCAGGAAAAAAACGTTGGTTTCTTATTTAAAGTCGATCGTACTGTACGATGATATATCTTACCGTACGATTGATAGAGACGATTACATTCGTCCCTTCGATCGTACCAGACGAAACCAAGATTTTTTGTTCTATTCGTCCTGGACGATATTCGTATCGTACAGGATGATATCCTGAAATGAACTAATCGTACTGTACGACTAGTGGAGTGCTGGACGACTGATAGAGACGATTTCATTCGTCCCTTCGATCATACCAGACGAAACCAAGATGTTTTATTCTATTCGTCCTGGACGATATTCGTATCGTATAGGACGATATCCTGAAAACAAACTAATCGTACTGTACGACAAGTGGAGTGCTGGACAACTGGCAGAGACGAATTCTTTCGTCCCAGGGATCGTCCCACAGATCATCCTGTACGAACAGTACGAATCAACATTATCATCCTGTACGATATACATATCGTACAGTACGATATGTATAAACTTCGATAACTGTTCGTCTGTGCTCGTACTGGATGGAGCTGTACTTGAACTGATCGTACTGTACGATGATATATCGTACTGTACGAACAGAAATACAAAAGTTGAAATCTTTAGGGTTTTCTGAAGCCTGATATAAAAACAACTTAAAAATTTTTTTATGAAAAGTTGTTGCTCTATCCTCTTGCTGTGAGAGGCTTTGAGGGAAGAAGGGGATTCGTGAAGGAGAAGTTTTTCTTCGGAGAGATCCAGGGCTTGCGAGAGGAAGGTGAAGGTGAGCTTGAGCGTGAGGGAGAAGTAGTGTGAGGGGATCACACGGTGGCTCCAAGCTAGTTGTATGCTTTGCTCCTCTTGTTGCTTTGGGGAGTCTCGGGAAAGTTCTGGAGGGAAGAGTCACTTCAAGATCAACATCGTCAAGGTACTCTGCCATCTCCAGGAGGGAGAAAAAGGAGAAGGTCCACTACCGTCACCAGGAGGGTGACATAGCGCTTGGTATTCCGCCGCACCGAGGGAGGTGAAAGTGAGTATTTTAAAGGCTTCTCCGCCTTGCTGTGGGAGCAAAAGGAGAGTCAACTTTTACTAGTGCAAATCCCGGAGTAGAGGACTCTGGGGAGTGGACGTAGGTCAAGTGACCGAACCACTATAAAAATCTCTGGTGTATTTTTTCCATTTTACCGTACTTTACTTTTCATGCTCTTAATTAGTACTTTAAATTGCTTGGTAAAAAATCATAATTTAAATCTTGTATTGTGAAAGTTACAATTGAATTACCAATATCGTCGTTGTGAACGTTTTAATTACTTCCGCACGTTATTCGTTAAGTTATCTTTTAAAAAATACAAAAAAGTAGAACTCTTGTTTATGATTGATTTTTAGAAAATACCAATTCACCCCCCCTCTTGACGCATCTCGTACTTTCACTAAATTGTAAATTAGGGTGATCAAGAATAACTTGTTAAGGCCTCTAGAAAGGAATTCAATAGCAATGATAAATAGAGCAGGAGATAGGGGATCCTTTTGTCTAAGCCCATGAGATGATTTGAAATAGCTATGACATTTACCAATGATAAACAATAAAAAAAACAATAATCAATTTGGATTCATGCCTGGTAGGTCTACTATGGAAGCCATACATTTATTGAGAGGTTTGATGGAGAAATATAGGGAGAATAAGGAGGATCTACATATGATATTTATTGATTTAGAGAAAGCATATGATAAAGTTCCAAGAGAAGTGCTATGGAGAGTTCTTGAAAAGAAAGGAGTTAATAATGCTTATATTCAAATCATTAAAGATATGTATGAAGGAGCTACTACTTGTGTTCAAACACAAGGTGGTTTGACCAAGTATTTCCCTATTTCGGTTGGATTACATCAAGGATCAGCTTTAAGCCCATATCTTTTCGCGTTAGTCATGGATGTTCTCACTAGACATTTACAAGAGGATGTACCCTGGTGTATGCTTTTTGCTGATGATATTCTTCTTGTTGACAAGACTAAAGAGGGAGTTGAAGGTAAACTTGAAGTCTGGAGATCAACCTTAGAGTCTAAAGGTTTTCGCTTGAGTAGATCTAAAACTGAATATATGGAGTGTAATTTTAGTAGTAATAGACCTAGTGAGGGGATTGTGACTTTGGGCGATTAAGTCATTAATAAGAGTACACGTTTTAGATATCTTGGATCTATTGTTCAGAGTGATGGTGAAATAGATGGGGATGTTATCAGTAGAATTCAAGTTGGATGGTTGAAGTGGAGGAATGCATCGGGCTTGTTGTGTGATAGAAAAGCCCCCCTTAAACTTAAGGGAAAATTCTATAAGATGGTGGTGAGACCTGCAATGCTTTATGGTGCAGAATGTTTGCCATTAAAAGAGAAGCATAATACTAAGTTATGTGTTGCGGAGATGAGGATGCTTAGGTGGATGAGTGGATTTACTCTTAGAGACAGGATACGAAATGATCATATACGTGAAAAGGTTGGAGTAGCTCCAGTGGAGGATAAGATTAGAGAGAGTCGCCTTAGATGGTTTGGTCACATAAAACGGCGGCCTTCCGATGACCCAGTTAGGAAAGTAGAGGTATTAGATTTGACTTATATTAAGAAAGGTAGAGGTAGACCTAAAAAGACTTGGTTAGAAAATATTAGAAATGATCTTTCTCTATTAGATTTAAACGAGAATTTGACTTTGAACCGGACACAATGGAGAAAAAGGATTCATGTTGCCGACCCCACGTAGTGGGACAAAGGTTTGTTATTATTATATACCAATGATAATAATAAAAAAATAATAGTTCTCAATGCTATTCTTAATAAGCTTTATGTAATCCATATTAAACCCAAAACGCCTCAACATCATATAGAGAAAATTTCAATTTAAGTTATCATAAGCTTTAGAAATATCAACCTTAAAAATAACACCCCCCTCCCAAAATTTTAGCTTCCAATTAATGAACTAATTCTTGGGCCAATAAAACATTATGAAAGAAAGACCTACCTTTGAAAAAGCCAGTTTGTTCCAAGGAAATAATTTTAGGTAATAAAATAACAAATCTTCCCATAAGTAATTTAAAATTAATTTTGTTGAAAAAAGAGTAGAAGCTAATAGGACGATAATCATTCCATAAATTAATGACATTATTTTTAGGAATTAAAACAATCGAAGTAGAGGTCAAAAACTTGGGGTAATGATTCCCAAAAAAAATCCCTCACAACATTCATAAGGTCCTCCCTAAAAATGGACCAACATTTCTAAAAAAATTTACTGGTAAAACCATAAGGGCCTAAGCGTTAATAAAAGAAATGATTACAAGATCCTTAAGGGGGACCTTCAGCTCACTACTGCTCAGAATAGCTACAAAACAAGCAAAAAAAAAAACCTATGAGCTAAAGTTCCCCTCTAAATAAATTTACAAAAATATCTAGTAACAATCTAGGGTGGAAAGAAGCCAGCACCCAAAAAAGACAGAACAAAATAATCTCATTTAGCATGGACTCTCTGCAAAAAAGGGGAACATGAAGACCAAGGTAATATACCACTTGACCTGCACAAATAAATGGCTGCTCTATAGGATAATAATGCATGGACTAGCATAATAATGGAGCAAAAAATAAAATAACATGATCACACTATAGCAGGCAAAAAACTAGAAAAATGATGAGTAGTATAATTAGAATCGGTTAAGGGAATAGAGATCATGCACCACCTTTAGATAAGAAGATCATTAATAAACCAGAAATAGATAAGCACATTATACTACATCTCATTAACCAAAATCCTATAGCCGGTATTGATCTTTATAATCAGTAAGAATAACATGGAATTAAGGCAATGCAACAAGATGCCCCAATCAGCAAAGTAGAGGAGACCAGAGAGCGAATTAAAGCAATAATTATCCGCACAGGGTCTGCAACACAATAGATTAATAGGAAGAGAAACCTTGTCCATACCACCATATACAACACAGCAAAAAGGCCGCAATTTCCAAGTACACCAAACCGACAAGAGCTCAACCAAACTGGAGAAATGAATAATAGATCTCTCATTCAAATCACTATAGTGTAATCACTCAAAATAGATAGCACAGGGAATCAAAACATCACCTAGGGATAAAACATGAGGGGTCCCAAACAAAGAAATATTGATCCAAAAATTCTAGCTATGATGATGATTGCAGTAACCATTCTTAAGAAAAATCCAAAAAAGGCCCTTGGGAAAGCTTATGCTAAACCGATTAGTGAAATAAGCAGAGAAATTTAAATCAATGAAGACGGGCTGCATAGCATTAAAGAAAACCCTCCATATAAAACAAGACCCAATATTCAACAAAGAATAATGATAATATTTTAAACAACACGATTGGATCAGACAACAACTGGTACCCCGAGGACAGATGCACAATTAAAACACAAGTGCAGCAATCCAGCGAGCAACAAAAGTAGTGCAGGCAAAAAACAAATGCATAAAAAATGGATAATCAATCAGGCCAGTTAGACCCAATGAAAAGGTAATGACAAATAATAACAACCCCACTTACAATCAATGGAGTGATCACTAAGAGTCCCATTCCATAAAATAAATTGGCTCAGGAATGAAGTAGTAGGATAATCATTACCCTTGAAAAACACCTGCTGCTCAAATCTGATCCATCTCCAATACAGGTAAAGTAGACACCCGCTGGATAAGGGAATAAAACCAGATGACAACCAACCATAAACCTGTTAAAAAGGATGATAGCATAGCACCAAATAATTAGAAACCTATTAAAAATATAATCCTCAGAATGATTAAGAGAATTGAATAGCTTCTGAGAGATCAAATCGAAATCAATCCAAAAAACATAACACCCAGAAACAATCCAGCAAAGATCGGACCCATCCTGAATAAAACCTTTCAACCCACCCGCCTAAGCATATAATCCTCTAAGTACCAGAGGAGGAGAAGATGAGCAACAAAGGTGCCAAAAGTTGTTAATATCCATTAAATTGTAATCATTGCCAGACATCAAGAACTGCTTGATCACCAGGGCCAATAAACCAAAAACTCCTCCAGAAAAGCATCAACCATGAAAAGGCCAACAGAACAAGCAGAATAGAGATCAAAGTAAAAAAAGATTCCAACAAATAATCTCATAGGAGAAGATTAACCAGGAGATAGCAGGCCAAAAACTATCTAACCACATATTGTAAATACCCCAGTACTGAGAAGCATCAGAGCACCAAAACAACAAAGGCCATAGAAAATAAACCTTAATTAAAATGAATATAAGGAAGGCTAGATCGATCCAATCTAACCAACCCTTTAGGCTCCTTAGGTAAATAAAACTCAGTAAATTTAATGAAACCATTCAAATTACACTCAATTTTAGCAAGGAAATCAACCACTGCATTGCCTTCCCTTAAAATGTGAGAAATGGTTAAAGTTATGCAAGAAAGCCAAAACTTAATATCTCTTGACATATAAAAATTAGTATTGTTAAAAATAGAATCCCTCATAATATAATGAATCAAAAGTGTTATGATTTGTGTAAATCCGTTCGTTCAAGAAAATACTGATACAAATTATTTTTGATGATTACAAAAACTTTTTATTTGTTTTATTCTTCTCCTAACATATATTGGAGTTTTTTTTTTCTATGCACTAACATGTTCTTTCAGGATATTCGTATTTCAGATTATTGAAGACTTCAAAGTCATTTATTAATGTTTACTGAGAGTGAAGTCTGTATTTCTTATTTTTCTTGAGTCTGAGGAAGTGTGATTGTAAGTTGGATAACTGTGCACACACACACAATGGGGGAGAAAAATAACTTAAATTTTAAAACTAATCGTACAGTAAAATAGTGTATCGTACAGGACGATCTGTATTACATGTCCTCCACAACGAACCTATCTAGTTTGGGAATTTTTCTAAGTTCAGTTCGTACAGTACGAAATATAGTTTGTACAGAAGATTTTATGGTACGAACGGCTCGGTTTTTGGTTCGTACTAGTTCGTACGGGATGAATCGTTCATATTTTTGAACTATTCGTACAGTACAAAATATGATTCATACAGAAGATTTTATGATACGAACGGCTCGATTTTTGGTTCGTACGGGACGAATCGTTCATTTTTTGAACTATTTGAACAGTACGAAATATGATTCGTACAGTACAAAATATGATTCATACAGAAGATTTTGTGGTATGAACGGCTCGGTTTTTGGTTCGTACTGGTTTGTACGAGACTAATCGTTCATTTTTTGAACTATTCGTACAGTATAAAATATAATTCATATAGAAGGTTTTGTGGTACGAATGACTCTATTTTAGGTTCGTATGGAATCGTACGAGACGAATTGTTCAATGATTTGAACTATTCGTACAGTACAAAGATCAATCGTACAGGACGATCGGGACGCATGAAACTTGAAAAATTCAGTTTTTGGATGATTTTTCTTGTCCTTAGTATTTAAGTACCATTAAACTGACTTGAATAGAGATGCTTCTACGAATTTCTTCTTGAGAGTGGAAAGGAGAGTGATAAGGCAGAGTGTTTGGGTGTGAGTTGTGTGAGATCCTTGGAGTGAAAATTATGAGGGGATTCATAAGGTTATTCAAGAGTGAGGATTTCATTGTTTGTACTTCAAGTCACTTCCCTATCTTCTTGAAGACTCTTGAGAGAAGATCTTTGAAGTAGGTCCAGTTCTCTGCCATCACCAGGAGGGTGAAAAAGGACGATAGTTCTCTGCCGTCACCAGGAGGGTAAAAAAGGATGCTTGGTTCTCTGCCATCACTTGGAGAGTGAAAAAGGATGTCGGTTCTCTGCCGCACCGGGTTGGTGAAAGAGAGTTTGTAAAGGCTTCTCCGCCTTACTTTGGGGCAAAAGGAGTCACTTGAGTTTAGTGCAATACTTAGAGAAGGAGTCTCTAGGGAGTGGATGTAGGTCGTGTTTGACCGAACCATTATAAATTCTGGTATTTTCTGTTCTTACTTTTTATTTTTTTGTAATGTTACTTTTATGCATTTTACTTTTCTGTGGTTGAATTTCTGTGATTGAAGAAAGCATTGTAAAATATTCTGTTCGTCCTGTACGAAGGTAGATCGTACGGTACGATTTGTATTAGAATTTTTATTAAAAGTTTTCTAAAATTTCAAGAGAAATTTTTAAAAGGACCAATTCACCCCCCTCTTGGTTAGCCTAAGGACGTAAGTAATAGGTCTAACAACCTATTCGGACTTTCAAGTGGTATTAGAGAATATTTCAAAAATTACTGTTTAAACTACTTTTTGAAATTCGATCATGGCTAATTTTGGAAATCGAAACACTTTAGAAGGTTACTCTATCACTAGACCACCTTTGTTTGACCATATCCCATTTAATTTTTGGAAAACTCACATGTCTACATTTCTACAATCTCTTGATTATCGCATGTGGATGTTAGTACATGAAGGTTATTCTGAACCCACTAGAATTGTAGAAGGAATTAGAGTTCAAACACCTTTTGCCGAATGGACTGTAGAAGAACATGAGCTAGCTCAGTTAAATGCAAAGTGTTTGAATAGCTTCTTTTGTGCTTTGAAATGAGAAGACTACATACATGTTTCTACTTGTAAATCAAGAAAAAAAATTTGGGATAGGCTTTGTATTACTTATGAAGGTACAAATGAAGTGAAGCAAATTAGGTTGAACATTCTTTTGCACGACTATAAATTATTTTGCATGAAACCGAATGAATCAATCTCAGACATGTATACACGCTTTACACATATCACCACTTCATTGCATGCCTTAGGTAGGGAATTAATGGATACTGAAAAACTAAATAAGATACTTCATTGCTTACCTACTGCTTATGATGCAAAGATTACAGCTATAATTGAATCAAAAGATTTAAATGTCTATTCTATTGATAATCTTCTTGGATCACTAATTGCTTACGAGCAATCTGTGACTCAAAGACAGATTGATGTAGGAGACAAGTGGAAGGAGAAGAATATAGCTTTGAAGGTGGATGATTTAGATAGTGATCAGTCACTACCTGAGGATGAAGAGGATATTGCCTTGATGACAAGGCAATTTAGGAGTTTCCTAAAGAGAAAGCAGAGAAGACGCCAACAATGGAACAAGGGTAAGTTCCACAGAAATGCAAAGGCTTCTAACGATGTTATTTGCTATGAATGCAGGAAGCCAAGTCATATAAAGACTGATTGCTCCAATCTCAAGGGAAATCCTAGTAAGGAGAAGGCCGAGGAGAAACCAAAGGAAAGAAGGGGTAAAAAGAGACTTCAATGAGCATTTTGGGCGGACTTAGCTTCAGATTCCTTAGAAACTGCACCAGAAGAGGAAGTCACAAATTTGTGCTTGATGGTTGACAATCTTGATCAATCAGATCAAGAAGAGGTATGTGACTTAAGTTATGAAGAATTGTTTGAAGTTTTCGAACACATATAGGAAACTGAAAAAACTGCATGCTAAGTTGAATTTAGATTATTTAGAGCTGTAGAAATAATATGAGATCCTTAGGAAAGATCATGCATTAATTGATAGCAACCACATGACCTTGTTGGATGAGTTTGATGATTTAAACAAACAGCATAATCTTTTAAAATCATCTCACACTGAACTTGAAAATGATTTTAAAACTTATATGGATGAATCAGATACTAGAGAGCATAATTTGAAGATTGATAATTCGATTCTAGAAAGTGCTAATGCTTATCTTTAAGTTCAGTTAAAAGCACTTAAAGAAAATAGAAATTCACCGAAACTTGAAGATTTTCACAAATCCTACTACAAGATCACTGATTCAAAGTCTAAGAAAATTTTTAGGACGAATAGATTGGTGAATCCTTTTCCTGGAATAAAGTATTTTTCTTGTTGTAGTTTAAGACATATTTCCCATACTTGTACACTTAGATATAGAACACATTTAGTGTGGAGACCTAAGGTGCATAAAATACAGCATATCACACATGCATCTGGTTGAAAGTTATCAAGAGGAGAACTCAAACTTATTTGGGTTCCCAAGACTAACGTTTGATCATTTTATAAAAACGCTCTCACACAAGACCTCGTGAGAGCATTTGGTACCTGGACAGCGACTGTTCTAAACATATGACTGAAGATGTGAAATAATTTATAACGTTGGAAGCCAGGAATGGAGGTAAGGTTACACTTGGAGATAATACTACCAAGCGAGTGGTATGTACATGTATTATTGGAAACTCAAAGAACTTTATGATTGTAAATATTCTGTTAGTTGATGGTTTAAAACACAATATATTGAGCATAAGTCAATTGTGTGACAAAGGTTATCATATCAAATTTTTGCCTACTAGTTATGTTATTTGTCAGAATAGACTTATTGTATTGAATGGTGATAGAATAAATAATATTTACATGCTAGATTTGAATACTATTAAACCTTCTACTGCTTTGTGTTTAAAAACTGTATCAGATGAATCTTGGTTATGACATAAAAGGCTTTGTCACTCTAGCATGAGATATCTTAGGAAAATTACCCAAAAAGAGTTAGTCCGAGGTGTACCCAAACTTGACTTTACAAAAGACCACTTGTGTGATGCATGTCAATTAGGAAAATAAGTCAGATCCTCTTTAATTCAATCATGGAAGTTAGAACTAGCAAGCCCTTAGAAATCCTACACATGGATCTATTTGGACCTGTTAGTACCTTAAGTCTAGGAGAAAAGAGATATGGGTATATAATAGTGGATGATTATTCAAGATTCACATGGATTAGATTTTTATATCATAAAAGTGAATCATTTGAGGAGTTTAGAGATTTTACTACTTGGATTCAGAGAAAACTAGGTCTAGAAATTATAACAATCCAAAGTGATTACGGGGGAGAATTCGAAAATGAGTTGTTTGATGATTTTTGTAAATCTCATGGGATAGACCATAACTTCTCAGCCTCTAGGACACCTCAACAGAATGGAGTAGTTGAGAGAAAGAACATGATATTGGTTGAAACTGCTAGAGCCATGTTGTCAGAATATTCACTTCTAAGATACTTTTGGGCTGAAGCAGTTAGCACCGCATGTTATGTGTTGAATAGGGTAAACATTAGATCAAAATTAAACAAGACACCCTATGAACTTCTTAAAGGTAGGATTCCCAACCTCTCACACCTACATATTTTTGGATGTAAGGTGTTCATACACAACAATGGAAAAACTATCTTAGAAAAATTTGATCCAAAATTTGATGAAGGAATTTTTTTAGGATATTCAAGTGTTAGAAAATCCTATAGAGTTTTCAATAGAAGGAAGTTGGTAGTTGAGGAGACCACTCATGTTGTTTATGATGAATTCGATAATGTTGGAGGGTCTAGATTAGAGTAAGATGATGTTGTAGAAACAACCTAAGGACTTGAAAATGTAAAAGTGGAAGAAAGGGTTAAAATTCAAGAAGAGAATAATTTGCCTAGAGATTTGAATTATCTCAAGAGTCATCCTAAAGAGTTGATTTTAGGAGACCCAAGTGAAGGAGTTAGGATTAAGTATGGTTTGAGGAAAGAAGTAAATCATTCAGCATTTATTTTAATGATTGAACCCACCAATATTGATCAAGCACTTATGGATGAATTTTGGATTTTGGCCATGCAAGAAGGATTGAATCAATTTAAAAGAAATGATGTTTGGGAGTTAATTGAAAGGCCAAAAGATCAAAGTATAGTTAGGACTAAGTGGGTGTTCAAAAATAAGATGAATTATTCAAGAGTTGTGATAAGGAATAAGGCTAAATTGGTAGCTAAGGGGTATAATCAAATAGAAGAAATTGATTTTGAGGAGACATTTGCCCCTGTAGCAAGACTTGAAGCAATTAGAGTTTTGTTAACTTTTGCCTGTTTTAAAGATTTTAAATTGTACCAAATGGATGTTAAAAGTGCCTTTCTAAATGAGGTGATAGAAGAGGATGTTTATTTTGAGCAACCTCCAGGTTTTGAAAATTTTAAATTCTCTAATCATATTTTTAAATTAAAATGTATTATATGGACTAAAATATGCACCTCGAGCATGATATGAGAGGTTAAGTACTTTCCTCTTAAAAGGATCATTTGTCAAAGAAAGTGTGGACACTACTCTATTTTTGAAAAGAGTTAGAAATGAAATACTCATTATACAAATATATATTGATGATATTATTTTTGGATCAACTGATAAAAATCTTTGTGATAAATTTCAAAAATAATGAGTAGTGAATTTGAGATGAGTTTAATGGGTGACTTGAGTTATTTTCTTGGTTTTAGCATAAAGCAAAATGAGGAAGGAACTTTTTTTTGTCAATCTAAGTATGTTAATGACATCCTCAAGAAGTATAAAATGAATAATGCTAAACCTGTAACTACACCCATGAGTTTCTCAGTATTATTAGATAATAATTCTAAGAGAAAATCTGTTGATCAATAGAAGTTTAGAGGAATAATTGGATCATTGCTTTACTTGACTGCTAGTAGACCTGACATCATGTTTAATGTTTGCTTGTGTGCTATATTTCAAGTTGATCCAAAGGAATCACATTTGACAGTAGTGAAAAGAATTTTAAGATATCTTCTGGGAACTCAAAATTTAGGGATTTGGTATCCTAAGAATAGTTCTTCTTTTGAAATTATTGGATACTCAGATTCTGATTTTGCAGGCTGTAGGGTTGATAGGAAGAGTACTTCTGGGACTTATCAATTCATTAGAAATTCTTTAATATCTTGGTCCAGTAGGAAATAAAATTCAGTAGCACTTTCTACATCTGAAGCAGAATATATTGCCTTAGGGAGTTGTGTTGCACAGGTGCTATGGTTGAAACAGTAAATGGTTGATTTAGGATTTTCTATTGGTACTATTCCAATCTTTTATGATAACATCAGTGCTATTTGTATTTCTAAAAATCCTATTCAACATTCTAGAACAAAAATATTGTCATAAGGCATCATTTCATACGAGATCATGTAGCGAAAGGAGAAATTGAACTACATCATGTCGCTACTAAAGATCAACTTGCAGATATTTTTACAAAACCCTTAACTTTTGGCTCTTTTAGCATTCTAAGGACAAGGCTAGGTGTAATTGATCTTAATGCTTAATTAAAAATTATGCAAATTTTATTTTGTTAGTGTTCATTTGTTTGTTTCAAGTCTATTGTATTTTTGTATTTTTCATGTGTTTTTTCTTTAAAAGTTTTAAAAAAATAATAACAAAATTTTTTTTCTTTCCTGTCTTATTTTGTGTTGGTCTTTAATTGGTTAATAAAAATCTGTAGAGTTTGAGTGACAAACTTATTTTTTCTTTTTCTATTTGCATTGTATGATGACCTCATCGTACTGTACGATTATAGGAGTTTTCGTCTATACGAATGGGGAGGATTCACGATTAGTGTCAGTTATAGTGTTGATCATCCCCGACGAACACATTTTCGTCTGTATGATCCATGTGTCAATTTGGATAAGGACAAACTTAACCGTCACCTGAACGATCCTTTAATATCTTGATCATCCCGGATGAACACGTCATCGTCTGTACGATTGGGAAGTCAAAAAGCCTGTACGAAAGGATGCCTCGGGACAAGCAGTTTATGAAAAATTGTTTCAGTTTGACTGCTTTCGTTCGTCCAGATGAAATTTGATTTGTCCCGGACGAAATTAATTTCGTATTGTACGAAATAGGTTCGTATAATATGATTGAATTGAATTTCTAAATAAAGGAGGGTCGTTTTCTCTCATTTCACTTTCACTTGAAACCCTTCAGAGCACAGTATAAAAATGTCAAGAAGCGGTAGGATAGTGCGTCAATCTAGAGGGACATCTTCCAGGAGGGACTGGGATGATAATTTTTTAAGCGGACAAAATGAAGAGGCATACTATAGGTATGCCGCATCAAAAATCATCCATTCGCGCATTCTACTACAGGAAAACCTCCATTTTGTAGTAATGCCTCTATTCGATGCTACCCAATTTTTTTTCCTTCTCACTATGATTTACTCATACAATAAAGACCTTTTTCACGTATTCCTAGCCAACAGGACTTTTAGTCAGGATCATACTAGGGTCTCCCCCTATGTCCTGAAACAAAGGGTAGAAATTACGAAGGAGGATCTAGGAGCATATTTTCATCTAAGAACTTTGGGGATAAGGGCACATACTTTAACTTCTCGATCTGACTATGACTAGTCTGAAGTCAATCAGGTCATTAGAGGTGTAAGCCAACTAACTCTTGTACCTAGAGTCGACACCTTGAACCAAAATGCCCGAATAATTCAACATGTTCTTAGGACTTTCATCATTCCTAAAGCCGGAGATAGAGTAAACATGACCCCTTTTCTCTCTTCTGTCACTTACCTGATTATGTCTGGTCAACCTATCGATGAAGCCCAATTAATTTTGGACTACATCTTTTACCTTATTGATATTGGCCATCCCAGTGTGAAGAGGAAGAAGAATATTGCTCTTGGTCATGTTATCTGTTATATCCTTGAAAAGAAATACAACATAATGCATCCTAACGAACCTTCTGAACTCCCACTCTATTTCACTGATGCCTCTTTTCGAGCACTTTTTGGGAGGGATGAACATGTAATCAGTTCTGATGACGAACCTACACCTGCTCCTGCACCTGCACCTGCACCCAACCAATATTTTTACCAGGATATGGTCCAGCGATTTGATAGACTTGATCAAAGATTTGATCATATGGAGGCGCACCTGAAGCAGCAGGATGATCAATACAAAAAAGATAGGGGGTGGATAAGGGACCAATTCGAGTCTGTTTATACGAATATTACAACACTTAATAACTACTTTGCTCTATTCAACACTCCACCACCTCCTCCAGATCAGGGTCCATCAGATTACTAGCAGGATGTTTGTTGGCTTGGCGTGGCTTTGGATATGATTATTTTTTTGTTATTCTTCTGAGTTGTTGTCTTGTTAGTTATTTGTGCTTGTGGTTGTTTGTTTTTTCTTGGATTATCGTATGGGAAGTAGTAAGTGAAATCTTATGTGATTGTGGGTATAATGTGAAAAGCTTGAATGAAAAAGTTTAATGTTTATGTGCATATTATTCTGTGATAATGAGTATGACTGGAATTTACTTATTCTAAAACACTCATTTATAGTTGATTAAATTTCTAAAATGTTAATTTAGTTTATATTACAATAGAAAATTTTGTGCATAACTTTAAATTCTCAAAATATTTAGATTTCATTATAATTGGTGTAGATTAGAAGATCTTACTTTATCTCATTTTAGACATATATTACTTAGCCTAAATTGAAGTATATTTGATGTCTTAATATTACTCTTACATTATATATCAAAGTGTTCATTATTGTATTTTGACCCAGAGATAGTATTGTTGGAAAGAATCTTCTTAAATAAAAATAAATAAAGGGAAGCTTTAAAAGATGCACAAAATGTGCCACACTATAAAAGATGCGCAATGTCGCCAACTCTAGAAAGACACAAAGTGTGCCTTACAATAAAAAGATGCGTAAAGTCGCCAAATCTTGAAAGAGGCACAAAATTAGCCCACATTTTGAAAAGATACGCAATGTCACAAATCATTCTTTCCTTTAGTATTTTCTCCAAGTTCATTAATCAATGATTGTCACTTTTGACATAGAAATTTGGTAATGTTATTTCATCTTTTGTGCAAAAGTTGAGGCTACTAATCTGTCTAATGCATTACTACTTTAGATCAACTTTTCTTCTCCTTATTATAATATGAAATCTAGACCTTTTTGAGTCTTTACTTTTTGCATTTGATTTGAATATTGTAATTAAACTTTATTTAAGATTATTCCACTTCTCAACTCATTTGAGTGTCCCTTTTTGTTGTTGTCAAAAGGGGGAGAGTTTTATTGTTTGACTTTATTTGATTGATTTTGTTTGACTTAGTACATACATTTTTTTAGTTGCTTGTGTATGTGTTTGTCTTGTATGTGCTTGTGTGTAGTGCTTGTGTTGCATATTTTTTTTAGGTTTCTTACCCTTCCCTTCGCTTATTCAATATGTTAGATCATCTAATCTCATTTTATCCCTTGTTTAGGATAGGTCTTTTTTTTAGGGGGAGCTTAGAATTTAGGGGGAGTGTATATTTCGTGAAAGTTTAGAGGACATGTGAACTTAAATCAAATAAATAAATATTTTGCCATCATAAAAAGGGGGAGATTATTATGATTTGTATAAATTCGTTCGTTCAAGAAAATTTTGATACAAATTATTTTCGATGATTACAAAAACTTTTTATTTATTTTAGTCTTCTCCTAACATATATTGGAGTTTCTTTTTCTGTGCACTAACATATTTTTTTAGGATATTCGCATTTCAGATTGTTGAAGACTTCAAAGTCATTTGTTAATGTTTACTAGAGTGAAGTCTGTATTTCTTATTTTTCTTGAGTCTGAGGAGGTGTGATTGTAAGTTGGATAATTGTGCACACACACAATGGTGGAGAAAAATAACTTAAATTTTAAAACTGATCGTACGGTACGATAGTGTATCGTACGGGACAATCTGTATTACATGTCCTCCACAATGAACCTATTTGGCTCGGGAATTTTTTTAAGTTCAGTTCGTACGGTACGAAATATGGTTCGTATAAAAGATTTTATGGTATAAACGGCTCGGTTTTTGGTTCGTACTGGTTCGTACGGGACAAATCGTTCATTTTTTGAACTATTCATACAGTACGAAATATGATTCGTACAGAAGATTTTGTGGTATGAATGGCTCAGTTTTTTGTTTGTACTGGTTCGTATGGAATGAATCATTCATTTTTTGAACTATTCGTACAGTACGAAATATGATTCGTACAGAAGATTTTGTGGTACGAACGGCTCAGTTTTTGGTTCGTACTGGTTCGTACGGGACGGATCGTTCATTTTTTGAACTATTCGTACAGTACGAAATTAATTTGTACAGAAGGTTTTATGGTACGAACAACTCTATTTTAGGTTCATATGAAATCGTACGAGACAAATCGTTCAATGATTTGAACTATTCGTATAGTACAAAGATCGATCGTACGGGATGATCGGGACGCTTGAAACTTGAAAAATTCAATTTTTGGACAGTTTTTTTTGTCCTTAATATTTAAGGACCTTTAAACTGACTTGAATAGAGATGTTTCTACAAATTTCTTCTTGAGAGTGGAAAGGAGAGTGATAAGGGAGAGTGTTTGGGTGTGTGAGTTGTGTGAGATCCTTGGAGTAAAAATTGTGAGGGGATTCACAAGGTTATCCAAGAGTGAGGATTTCATTATTTGTACTTCAAGTCACTTCCCTATCTTCTTGAAGACTCTTGAGAGAAGATCTTTGAAGAAGGTCCAGTTCTCTGTCGTCACTAGGAGGGTGAAAAAGGACGACAGTTCTCTGCCATCACCAGGAGGGTGAAAAAGGACGCTTGGTTCTCTGCCATCACTTGGAGAGTGAAAAGGATGTCGGTTCTCTGCCGCACCGGGTTGGTGGAAGAGAGTTTGTAAAAGCTTCTCCATCTTTCTGTGGGGGCAAAAGGAGAGTCACTTAAGTTTAGTGCAATATATAGAGAAGGAGTCTCTAGGGAGTGGATGTAGGTCGTGTTTGATCGAACCACTATAAATTCTGGTGTTTTCTATTCTTACTTTTTACTTTTTCGAACTATTACTTTTATGCATTTTACTTTTCTGTGGTTAGATTTCTGTGATTGAAGAAAGCATTGTAAAATACTATGTTCGTACTGTACGAAGGTAGATCATACGGTACGATTTGCATTAGAATTTTTATTAAAAGTTTTCCAAAATTCTAAGAGAAATTTTTAAAAAGATCAATTCACCCCCCTCTTGGATAGCCTAGGGACGTAAGCAATAGGTCTAACAACTATTCAGACTTTCAAAAAGCATAACATCCACTTCAATCCAGATATTAGTGACACCTAACGAAATATATAATTAAAGATCGAAGAAGAGCCTCAACCTCAGCTTTAATAACAGTGTTAGCATTACTATGACCCGCAAAGGCCGCAATAACATGACCATTAAAATTTCTAATAATACCACCACAGCCAGCATTCAAGTTGTTCATCGACCCATTAGTATTAAGCTTAAAACAACCATCCAGAGGCTTTCTCTAATAAATAACACTGTCTTTGAAAATCGAAGAAGAGGATTGAATAGTTAAACCAAACTTAGAAGCAACTTGATGAAAGCCTTTAAAGGAATCACCATTCAATAAATTAGCTGCAAAAAATTGTTAAATATTATCCTTAATTTTTAAAATAATATGGTGGCATTCATCTTTATCGCCTCATGCTTAGAATCATTCTTGCTTCTCCATAAAAATGAATAAATAAGTACATGTAAAGTGTTTCTAATATGACCTTTAGTCGGAATGAACCATTCATTAAGAAGATCAGAAATGGAGTTATAACAAGTAGAAGATTACACATTGAACATATTGTCAAAACGTTCATAGCAATTGGGCCTTATAGAAAAACATGATGAAGGTTTTCAATATGATAACAACATTGGCATTTAGAAACTATGTAAATACCTTTTCTCAATAAGATAGAATCCAAAGGCAAGTAATTATGCAAAATCCTCCAAAAAAGAACAAAATAAGAAGGAGGAGTACTGGCATGCTAGATAGCATAGTAATCAAACCTTTAGAATAGACTTGCCTAATAGAATTCCAAACCTGCTTAATAGCAAATTTACCATCATTAGAAATATTAAACAAAATACTATACTCAGTATCCAAATGAATTGGAATATTGAGAATAATATAGATAAATCTAGCACATAATCGGTAAGCCAATCAACATTCCAACTTCCATTGTTAATAAAATCCTTGACTTTACAAGCAGAAGTGGAATGAGTGTTTAAAAGACTATCAATAGAGAGAAATTACTCAACTATTTATCTTGCAAAAAAAAAAGTTGCCAGCTCCCATACCCCATTGGATAAACTCTTCAGCCTCCCACTTAACGAAACATAATCCTTTCCAATTAAAGAATCATATTGTTTGAAATAACAACTGAGAGTATGTTTCCAACACAATACTTAGAGATCATAAATTGGCCAACAAGCTTTTCTTTGATCTAAAAGCAAACCAAAGTTTATGGGAAAAAGCTTTGGACATATTCATCAAAGTTTTAAATTCTAATCTCCCTTCATCAATAGCCCCAGAACAATTTTTCCAAGACCCTCACAAAAAAAGATGTTTACCATCTTTAGCGCCCCAAAAAAAATTATTAAACAAAGTCTCCATTCTATGACACACATTTAAGTAAGGAATAAAGTATGAAGCAAGTAGATAGGAATAGAACATAAGACATGTTTAATAAGAGCAAGTCTACAACCAAAGGAGAGGAAATTAAAGGCTCAAGAAGAGAGTTTCTTATGAATCATAGTAAAAAAATCATCAAATAAATGGGAGCGTTTCTTACCCTTGTAAAGCGGCATACCGAGGTATTCCATAGGTAAATGTTTTGGGGTAAACCCAAATTTATTTTCAATACTAAAATCTTCCTAGGGGATATAGATTTAGCAAGAATAAAGCAACTCTTGGAATGGTTGAAAATTAACCCATAGCAAGTTAAAAATTGTTGAGGAATTTAAAAAGAATGTAAAGCATTTTAATAGAACTATTAGTAAAGATAATGAAATCATCAGCAAAGCTCAAATGAGTAATAGAAAAACCACCAGCAGTTCTAAATTTAAATTAGGATGTAATCTAAAAAGATCATTAAGACCTATAGATAAGAATTCCATAGTAATTATGAAAAGAGTAGGAGATAGAAGATCACCATGCATTAGCCCATGGGGAGATTTGAAATAGCCATGAGATTCACCATTGATCATAACAGAAAAGAAACAATTCTTAATACTATTTTTGATCAAATTTATGAATTGAAAATTGAAACAAAATATCTTTAACATAGTATAAAGAAACTCCCAATTTAAATTATCACACACTTTGGTAATGTCAACTTTAAAAATAATATTATCACTAGCAACTTTAGAAGGCAAATCATGAACTAATTCTTGAGCAAGTAGAACATTATCAAAAATGGACCGCCCTTTAACAAAACCCATTTTCTCCAAAGAAATAATTTTTTGGAAAGAAAGCAGCGAATCTACCACGATGATTTTAGCAATGATTTGTTGAAAAAGGAACATAAACTGATGGGATGATATCATTACAAAAATTAATGGCACTAGATTTAGGAATTAAAGCTATAGTAGTTGAAGTAAAAAAATTAGGAATTGGGTTTCCAAAAGAAATCCACAACAATATTGATAAGATCCTTTTTAATAATAGACTAAGAATTTAGAAAAAACTTAGTGGTGTACCCATCAGAACCAGCCACAGAATCAGAGTTCATATCTTTCATGGTCAGCAAAATTTCCTTCTTAGAAGGAACGTTAATCAATGTCAAATTGTCCTCCTCAGTAATAAGAGTAGGAATGAAAGAAAAATCAATGTTCAAATCCAGATAGAATTCTTTATTGAAAGCATTTTTTAAGTACTCAATACCAGAAGAAAAAATTAAATCAAGGTTATCTATGATAGTACCATTAGGAAAGGTGATTTTATGAATCCATCTAGCCACTTTATTGTGATTAACAATATTATGAAAAAAAGAGGTATTATGATCAACCTTTGCCAAAAATTTAAAGGAAGCTTTCTATCTCTAATAGGCCTCTCCTTTTTCTTGGAGTTTAAAAAGAGTAGTCTTAACCTCATTAAGAGCATACAAATTCTCAAAAGAAGGGTCCTACATGTACATAATATCAGCATTATTTACATTCTTCTCAGCAAGAAAAATAGTAGAAAAGATATTCTTAAATATGCATTTGTTCTACCATGATAGTTTTTATCTTAGTCTCTTAAGTTTAAACCACAACCTGGTCATACCAAAAATATTATCAAAAGAAAAAAGAGAGGCACGCCAGTTGCTTTTTACAACATTTAAAAAATTGTCATATAGAAGCCACATATTTTGAAATAAAAAAAGTTGATAAATATTTCTACTATTCATGGAAATATCAAGTAATAAAGGTGAATGGTCAGATAAAGTTCTCATTAAATGATCAACATGAGTCATTGATAAGTAGAAATCTAGTAATCTTTAAAAGAATGTGATCTAATCTTTGCCACATAGTACCATTATTCCAAGTAAAAGCATTTCCAGAAAAAACCTATGTCATGGAGATTGTAATTCAAAATTATGTCATTAAAGTCCTCCATCGCTTAAAAATTAGGAGGATTACCACCTATTCATTTAGAAGCATTGGTAACAGTATTAAAATCCCTACTAACTAAGGGGCCTCAATAGAAGAAGAAAAATTGATGAGTTGTTTCCAAGCGTCTTCCTGCCTAATTTAGAACATGAAGCATAAACAAAAGAAGTGTAATAAGATAATTAATTAAAACTAATATTTGTATGAACCGTTTGGGAAAAATCCATAATAATGTCTAAAGAAATAAATGCTTCCAGAAAATCCAAATTTTATTAGTACAATTCCCAAAAGCCAAATCAAAACCAAGCTTTTTACGAATAGAATCCAACTTAACATTAGAAATTAAAGGCTCAATTAAAATAAGAAGGTGAATATCATAAATCCTACATAGGTTCTTAACTATATCCTTGGATAAAGTACCACCCACGCCCCTAATATTCCACACAAGAGCTTTAACCATTTATAGAAGATGAAGCATTTGAAGCATGAGTGGTTCTAAGGGTCTAACTACAGAATTCTTACTACTCTTATTTTTCTTCTTAGAAGCTTTTAAAAAGCCTTATCATTAATATCGGCCTTCCTATTAGGAGATGACATAGAAGTAATAGTGTTGCCTTCTAAAATTTCTTTAGGAGATTAATGTTATGAGAAACATGTCTCCCCTTCTTCCAAAGCATCATCCTTAAAACCAATATGCCTGAATTGATTTTAGGTATT